>JAUPFT010000003.1:0-55000 GCA_036936625.1 Parnassius smintheus behrii | reverse complement strand
TCCTCGAGCTGCACTCCAAGGAACTCATGACTACCGAGGTGGAAACTTTGTAAGATATTCTTGCAAGTAGTTTGGTTCACCTCAAGAGTTGCTTTTATGAGGGCCTTAAACTCTAGGAAAGCGTTGATTATGTGGTCTTTAGGCTCGACCGCCGGTAGAAGTCTTGGAGGGCTGACACGTCCCGAGCAGGGTCTAGTGTGGGTGGGTTTGGATTTCTTGAGTACTCTTGGAGGCTCTCTTATTAAGTTATCGGCTTGTCTTAACTTACTCAACTTTCGCATTGCTCTTCCTGGAATACTCTGGGCCGCTGCACCGATGGTTTTAATTAGTGCACTTACCCCGCTTTGTGACTCAGAACTTTTGCTAAGTTTTTCCCTGGCTGCGGCCTTTTCTTTGGCCGTTTTCAGTTGCAGGCGTTCTGAGCCACTAAGTGTCTCTGAATTTGCTACAAGATGTTGGGTTGCCTTTGTCGAGTCATGATGTTTGAGGAAGCTCAGGTTTTCACCCCTATCCTCATACACGACTATTTCATGTTTGTTTGAGGCTTTTATGCAACCAATGTGGTCCATGACTTCACCTTTCTCATATAGGACCACCATGGCATCCACACTTATGATGCGGGGTATGACAGCTGTCTCCTCCTCACCGAGTCTCGTTAGCAGTGAGCATGCCTGGGCGAATGGGGTTTTTTCTTCGCTCCATGTGAACAGCAAGATCGTTTTGTTTTTCGATCTTACTATTCGACATCGTTGCTTTGCAACCTCTATTTCAACTAGCGCCTCATATGTTTTGCGCTTCATGCTCGTTTTGAGAGTACTGCCGTTTAGTAAGCTTGCGAGACCGGGAGATATTTTGACATAGTTTCGGCCAGTTGTTAAGCAAAAACTTAAGCCGAAACGCTCTGTGTTGTTATCCATGAAGAGAGCTACTCCTCGAATTCTCAGGCCTGGGTTACCTCTTTCAGCGCATGCTAATAGCTGATGTTCTGCTTTATTGGCTGGGATGCTCTTCTCTTTTACGGAGACCTCTGCGAATTCGGTTTGCTGCTGCCTGGGGAATGGATAGTTTGTGGCGTTACGCTTTGCAGCAGCGCGAAAGATGGACTCTACGAATGCCAGAAATTTGGGCCTTTTGTCTTCGTCTTCGATGATTCTGTGTAGGTCAGACTTGTCAAGATTGGTGTTAATGCAAAACTCGAGATCCAGACGTGCCGCCTGATAGCGGGGACACTCCAGAATCACATGCCACACTGACTCACTGACATTGGGATCGCACTCGCACCCTGGTGTATCCTTAAGCTTAAAGCGGTGCAAGTACTCCGCAATTCCACCATGTCCTGTTAACACTTGTACATGTGTGGGTGTCAACTTCGTTTTTCTCACTATCCGGTATGCAATTGCAACATCCGGTAGGAATATTTTGGTGACTTGCCCAGTGGTCGAGGTCTCGTATCTGTCCTGCCAGATTCGAACGGTTTCCTCTCTGATTTTCTTTTTAACGTAGGACATGGGGATTTTGTCGTAGTCTAGAGTGGCTGTCTCCCGGAGTGCCGCCGCCTTGGCGAGCTCATCAGCTCTCTCATTTCCAGACGTGCCTACATGAGCCCTCAACCAAAACAGCCGTATCACTCTTCCCTCTTTTCTCATCTTCCCTATGCTTTCTTGGATGGCCTTTGATAGGGGATGGCTTGCTTTAGGGTTCGCCAGCAGATCGAGCGAAGATCTCGAGTCGCTCATGATGTTTACGACAGGTTCAGTGCTCGATTCTGCTAGTTTGGTCGCCCTGAGCAAGGCATAGAGCTCCGATTGGAAAACTGTACAGGATGGATCCAGTCTAAAGGTGAAACTACTGATCTCCCTGCCATCTTCCCACCACGTTAAAGCTGCTCCGACCCTCCCTTCTATCTTACTTCCATCGGTGTATATGTGAGGGCCGGTTAGTTGGTGGAGGTTTGTGTTTTCGATTGTTTCCAGTAGCTCATATTCCAATTTGACGAGTTTAGAGGGATGAGGTTGATCCAAGTGATTTACACGGTTTCAAGCTCTCTTCCTGGCGGTAAATAGTCCAGTGTGCCTTGTTTCCTGGTTTGGTACAAGTTGGACGCTTCTTTTATTCTCAGGTCTAACGGAAGCAGACCCGAGATGGCAAGCGCGGAAGTGAGCGATACCGTGCGGTACGCTTTACAGATCTTCTGCGCGAAGCCCCTTTGCAACGTGTTGAGTTGGTCTTTGATCATCTGAAGTTCTGTTGCTGAGGACCACGCGCTCGAAGCGTACATCACTATGGGTTCGACGACTGCAACGTATATTGTCCTTACAATCTCACCATTGAGACCCCAGGTCACCTTGGCCGCGCATGCAAGCTGTTTGTATATGTCAGCCGCTTTTTTGCATACGGCTGCTACATGTGGCTTAAAGGTGAGTCCACGGTCAATGATGAGACCGAGTACTTTAATTTCCTCTACGAGGTTTACTCTGCTGCCGGACATTTGCAGGTTGGGGTGGTCAAATTTAAGTTTTTTAGTGACAAGCATTGCATTTGTTTTATGCGCTGCAAACTTTAACTTGTTCTGGGTTCCCCACTTCTTTACTCTTTTTAAAGTGTCATTGGCCTGTTGCTCCAGGGCACTCGTTGAGTGACTCGAGAACACCAAGACAACGTCATCTGCAAATGCCTGACAATACACCCCTTCGTTCGTAAGTTGGTGCAGCAGTGAGTCTAGGATAACATTCCAAAAGGTTGGTCCACCGATAGATCCTTGAACACAGCCCTTTGTAGTTCCCCTCTCACTCGTTGTTCTGGCATAGTTAATTACGATTTTTCGATCTTGAAGGTAAGAGCCAACCATATCGTAGAGGTTTTTGGGACATTTCTTTTTGGCTAGTTGCAGTTTTAATGCTGGCCACCATGCGTTGTCAAAGGCTCCCTCTATATCTAATGAAACAACAAGGACGATCTTCTTATTCCTCACTTCGTTATTGATATATTTCAATAGATCATAGAGGGCGTCCTCAGTACCACGTTGAGGCATGAACCCATACTGGTTTTTATTAAGAGTTGGGAGGATGTACCACTGGAGTCGGCCCACCATCAACTTCTCGACTATTTTTCCGAGTACTGACAGAAGACCTATTGGTCGGTATGACTTTGGATGTGTATAGTCATCCTTTCCTGGCTTACGGATGATGACCACGTGTGCAGTTTTCCACTGCTTGGGAAAGTACGCCAATTTCAAGCACTTGTTGGCTATCGCTAAGAATACCTTCCTGTTGCAGTTTATTGCAGCGGAGCAGATGTCAGCTGTTAGCCCATCTGGTCCAGGGGCTTTTTTGGGGTTTAGTGTTTGTAACACTGATTCAAGCTCCGCTTCTGCAAAAGGTGGGTCATCTTCTGACAAACCTAGGTCTTTGTTGATTTCCGTCAGCTCTCGTATTTTGGTGTGGTATGGCTGATCTGTTTCCACACAGTCGTCAGGGTAAAATGTTTGGGCCAAGAGTTCTGCCGACTCTTCTGGTGTCAGAGTTTCCCCTTGGATGTTTCTTAGGAGCATGTCCTCATATCTTCTTGAGGATTTCCGGATAACTCTGTAAATTTTATCCCACATGCTCTCCCTTTCCTGTGTCGTGCAGAATTCCTTCCAGCTTTCGGTTTGCGCCTCCTCAACTTTTATGATGTATTGTTGTTTAAAACTTATGTATTCGTCTATTACGTGTTGTCTTCTGCTTGGTGCCGCATTTCTAATACGTCTTTTTTTCCTATGGACTTCTTTTTTGAGTTGGTTGAGGGATTTTGACCACCATGGGGGCGTTGCATTCACCCCCCTCATGCCCATTTTCGGAATAGTCTCATCACAAGATTCCTGGATTGCTTTTGTGTAGGCTATTGTGATGGATTCCAGATCCTCATGGATTTCCGCCTCCTCAATTAGTGTGGGAGTTATGGCTCTTTCTTTTAGAAGGGATCTAAAGCGTGTTGAGAAGTCCGACCAGTTTGCCTTTCTGGTGTTGTATTTGCGCGTTGTACAGGGCCGTAATTGTGTCAAGACTGCTTTGGTGCGCAGTGTAAACATAATCGCGTTGTGGTCTGATGTAATTAGGCTTCTCTCCACTCTCCAGTCCTCCACATTGCCCAGAAGTGACGAACTGCAAGCAGTGACGTCTACTATGCTCGAACAAATTCTCCCCCTTCTGTATGTTTCGAAGGTAGGCGTGTCACCCGTGTTCAGAATATGGAGATCCATTTCATTGAGGAAGGTGTTATATGCCGCGCCTCTTTCATCTTCGGAATTACTTCCCCACCATTGGCTCCAAGCATTTATGTCTCCAGCCACTATGATGTTGTTTGTGTGTAGTTTTGCGCAAGCTGCTTGGATTCGCCTAAGGTAGGGATTTATATCTTGCTCTCCCTCGAGGTAAACTGACACGACTCCCAGTTTTAAATTTCCTGCAACGAGAAGTACTGCCGCTTCTGTTTCGGTAACCAGCTGTGGATCATGGATGATCTCCAGCTGGTCTCCGAAAATCAGCACTGCGGCTTTTACTGGTTTTTGTCTATTCAGGCTGCATTGAACTACTCGCGTGCCGGGATGTTCTTTAATAACGCCATTTTTTCCCACATAGGGTTCCTGTACTATGGCAATCGACACTCCTTTATCCGATGCAACCTGAAGTAGTTCCGCCGTTGCTACCCTGGAGCGTTGCAAGTTCACCTGAATGATTTTGAGGTCTGACCTACTAATGTTGGAGTTAATATTATTATGGTTGCCCTTAGCAGTAAGATATGCGGGACCGTGCTATTGCATCCCACTTCTGCTTTTCCCGGCAATCAAAGCTAAAAGCATTGTGTGCCAGGTCCGTATCGGCGCCGTGCGCTTTGAGGCAATTTTTACATCGGGGGGGTCTCCCCTCCAGTCTGATCGGGCATTTGTCCCATGAGTGAGTATCTCCGCAGTGACTGCAGAGTTCCTCCTTTTCATGGCACACTGCTTTTGTGTGGCCAAAACCGAGGCATTTTGTGCATTGCACAAGGGGAGAGTGATCCATTATTGGTCTTCTTTGGAGGCCGATGTAAACTTTACCCGCATCAATGAAGCGCCTGTGCACTTTTGGAGAGAGCTCAAGTACAGGATGGCACTCTTGTGGATTCCTCGCCTTTTTCCTGTATCGAACTCTGACTGTTCGCTCTTTCTCATCGACGTCATGCAGAAGGTGTTTGTTCTGCGCCAGTATATTTTCTACGATTTCGACGTCTGTGTGATACGATAGCACGTCCCTGATTATCGCCAAGGGATTGTTTGTTCTGGCAACCTCTACTTTTAAACTTTTATTTGTCTTAACTCTGTTTTGGACAAGGTTAAGATCCTCCTTGGTGTTGCAACTGAGGACGACTTTTTGGTTTTTCGCCTTCCTTACCCTGTCTACTTTGGCTCCAGTCTTTTTTGTGTCTAGAGCCTCCCTGATTCTCTCAATAATGTTTTCGGCTGTGTTTTTGGAATCAGTTGATGTAATAATGAGCGTGTGATTGGGTTTAGGAAGGGGAGGGCTTGCAGCCACTCTGGCGTATGTCTTTTTTGGCTTTGTTGCCGCTTCGCCAGTTTGTGCAAGCTCTGTTGCTAGACTTGGGGCTGTAGGTGATGAGGCCCGTTGCTTCTGCTCTCTCATCGTCCTCAGCTCGGATGACATCGCACCTAAGTGTTCTTCTATAGGTTGAAGATGTTCCCTTATGCTGGTTTGGAATATTTTACTGGAGTCCGCTGAAGGTAAGATTGAAAGTCCGGATCTGATACTTGTATCTATCTCCTTCAGCGAACTCTTCATTCCGTTCAGCTCATTTTCTAACGTTTTATTTATTTCCTCTGAGGGGTGGGATGGTGGTGACTCCAGGCGTAACAGGGTTTTTTGACCTGTCTCCAGAACCTTCTTGGTGTTGTTTTCGGACTTTTCGATGACTCTGCGCATTTCGTCCAATTGAAGTTTGAGTGTTTCCACACTAGATTTTACTCCAGTAAGGTCCACTCTTAGGTGAGATAAGATGTTGTCTGCACCTTCTTGCTTCTGCTGACTCAAGTTCGACTGAATCACACCTATGCGCTTGTCTAAGTCCGTCACAGCTTTGAATAGGTCACTCGTTTTACGGAAGGGCTCTTGGGTTTCAAAGTTCAACCAACCCCGTATCGCCTTGGATTCCTGGAGGGTATTTTTTATATCTGTCCTGGCATGGCCTAGCTCGGAAGCCATTTCCTTCATAAGCTGGGTGATGATCTTGTTATGGGCTCGCTCCACTCGCATTAGTTCTTGAGCGTTGCGTGAGCGTTCCCTTTCTAGATTATGCTTATGTCTAGATCTGGAATCTGACAGCGCCAGGACCATCTCGTAGAGGGACTGCAGACTCTCTAAAGCTGTTAACTTACACTCCCTCTTCATATTCCCTGCCATTTCTAGCGCTTCCTTCCCTCTCAGAAGCATTTCGTTCGCTTCTTTTGTTGCCATATCCATTTCCACCCCCAAGCGCCTGTTGGAGTTAAAAAGCAGGCTGGGTCTTCCTTTTTCCGGTGCCTCCGATAATGGTGATTCCGGCGCAGATGTGATTGAAAGTTCTTCGTCGGATAAAACTGGAAGTGGATGAATTTCTTCCTGCTTCCAGTTGGCTACTTTGTCGATAGCCGCATCTACCGGGTCACAAACGGAGGATCGAATCGAGCTGTCGCTTTTAATTGAAGTTTGCGACATTTTAGTTCGTAGAGTGGGGGTGTGCGAAGAGGCATTTTTGCTTGTTTTAGATGCGTCTGTCGGAGCAGAGTCCGCTGGACGTTTTTCTGTTGCAAGATGAGATGATGGCTGCGACAACTTCTCGCTAGGTGTTGCTTTTGTTAAACTGGATTTTGTCAGTACTTTTTCCCGCAGCGATCGTGGAGGTCTAGGTGGAGCAACAGAAAGGTTTTGGGAAGACTTGTTTGAAGAAGCAGTCTCCACATCCGACAAGATTACTTTATTTCCTGACATAATTACAAAAATTTAAGGATTCTCTAATTGTAAGTTGCCTTAGTAGCTATAAATATAAGTAATGCCTTATAAGATATTATACAGTATTATATATATATATATTTTTTTTTAATATTTAATGATATTTATTATATTTTTTTTTTGTGAACTCACTGCTGGTGTTCTTCGATGGTTGAATTGCAGTGAGGAGTACGATGGACGCGAAGAAAGAGCCCGTTGTGGGATCTCCGGTTGGTATGCTGTGAGTCCTGGAGAATGCTTGAGGTGTTATTGTCCGGGTTGGTATCGGACTATGGTGGAAAATCAAAGTTCTGTAAGGGCCAGAAGGTAGAGCTCTTTTTCCTGATTCAAATGAGCCCTTACACGGGGGGTCTAGCTCCTCTGGTAAACAAGTTATGGCTCGCGGGGGAGAGGTAAGCCTCGAGGGGGGAGGGGGGGGGGTAAATTCACGGGAAGCTTATATATAGTATAATAAAAAATGAGGGGCGTTGGTAGTTGGGGGGTGGGGGGGGGGGGGTGGGGGGGGAATTCGTAAGGAGCGTATATCTGGTGTAAAATTAAAGATTGTAGGGATTAGGAGGGTAGGAAGGGTGAAAGAGGGTGTTAAAGGTGGGGGGGGGTCAAGGATAGGGGTTGTTATAAGGGGGGGGGAGGTGATATGTGTGGTGGGGTCTTGAGAAACTGACTCAAATGAGTCCAAGCTCGGGTAGTCAGGACTAAGGGGTCTAGGAGTTCCCTCGGGGTTTACCTGATGGCCGTTGAAAGTGTCTCCAGCTGCGGCGATTGTATGCTTGAAAGATTCCTCGGTCCGTCTTCGAAGGCTCCACTGAAGTCTGCACCGTCGCCGGACGCCTCGTGTTCACTGACTCGCTTTAACCTCAACGTCTGAAAGCACGTTGCAACCACGTGGTTTGAGGTTAAGTTGTTAATTTTAAGGAGTCAATAACTTCTGCGTTTGTGGGCCGATTTCCTTGATTTTTTCGCCGTTTTACTGATCTTTATAGCGACTCTCAAATACTGATGTGTACTTGGCAATTTTGCTGATGGTTTCGACACTATTTATTCCCAAAGTTAAGGGGCTACTGCTCCTAAACCAGCCAATGCACAGAGTTCTCCCCAATTACACTGATGAACTGCACACTCAAAAACTTTTTCACAGCACTTCCACTCGCGTAGCTCAAAAATTGCTATTTTTTAAGCAATTTCTCCGTGGAGCTTATGTTGAATATGTCACGTTCCGATGTGTACTGGGTTAGGTTAGGTTAGGTTAGGTTAGGTTAGGTTAGGTTAGGTTAGGTTAGGTTAGGTTAGGTTAGGTTAGGTTAGGTTAGGTTAGGTTAGGTTAGGTTAGGTTAGGTTAGGTTAGGTTAGGTTAGGTTAGGTTAGGTTAGGTTAGGTTAGGTTAGGTTAGGTTAGGTTAGGTTAGGTTAGGTTAGGTTAGGTTAGGTTAGGTTAGGTTAGGTTAGGTTAGGTTAGGTTAGGTTAGGTTAGGTTAGGTTAGGTTAGGTTAGGTTAGGTTAGGTTAGGTTAGGTTAGGTTAGGTTAGGTTAGGTTAGGTTAGGTTAGGTTAGGTTAGGTTAGGTTAGGTTAGGTTAGGTTAGGTTAGGTTAGGTTAGGTTAGGTTAGGTTAGGTTAGGTTAGGTTAGGTTAGGTTAGGTTAGGTTAGGTTAGGTTAGGTTAGGTTAGGTTAGGTTAGGTTAGGTTAGGTTAGGTTAGGTTAGGTTAGGTTAGGTTAGGTTAGGTTAGGTTAGGTTAGGTTAGGTTAGGTTAGGTTAGGTTAGGTTAGGTTAGGTTAGGTTAGGTTAGGTTAGGTTAGGTTAGGTTAGGTTAGGTTAGGTTAGGTTAGGTTAGGTTAGGTTAGGTTAGGTTAGGTTAGGTTAGGTTAGGTTAGGTTAGGTTAGGTTAGGTTAGGTTAGGTTAGGTTAGGTTAGGTTAGGTTAGGTTAGGTTAGGTTAGGTTAGGTTAGGTTAGGTTAGGTTAGGTTAGGTTAGGTTAGGTTAGGTTAGGTTAGGTTAGGTTAGGTTAGGTTAGGTTAGGTTAGGTTAGGTTAGGTTAGGTTAGGTTAGGTTAGGTTAGGTTAGGTTAGGTTAGGTTAGGTTAGGTTAGGTTAGGTTAGGTTAGGTTAGGTTAGGTTAGGTTAGGTTAGGTTAGGTTAGGTTAGGTTAGGTTAGGTTAGGTTAGGTTAGGTTAGGTTAGGTTAGGTTAGGTTAGGTTAGGTTAGGTTAGGTTAGGTTAGGTTAGGTTAGGTTAGGTTAGGTTAGGTTAGGTTAGGTTAGGTTAGGTTAGGTTAGGTTAGGTTAGGTTAGGTTAGGTTAGGTTAGGTTAGGTTAGGTTAGGTTAGGTTAGGTTAGGTTAGGTTAGGTTAGGTTAGGTTAGGTTAGGTTAGGTTAGGTTAGGTTAGGTTAGGTTAGGTTAGGTTAGGTTAGGTTAGGTTAGGTTAGGTTTTTTTTTTTTTTTTTTTTTTTTTTTTTTTTTTTTTCATTGTAAGCGATTTGATATTTTCTTAAATAACGCATTATGCTTCTGGTATACAATATGCGCTATTTAGATTGTTATATTTTTCAGTTATATAGTACAGATTTTATTTTTTCTTTAGGATGTTTAATTTGTTTAGGGTAGTTGTATCACATTCGATTATTTGTTCTATTGTGTTAAGTTTGAATTGAACTTTTTTAAAGACTTAATAATTGCTTTTACGTGTTGCATAAATGTATTTGTGGTAGATTCTTTTTTAACTATATCTCTTAAGTTATAGATATTATTTATTCTTAGATTTTGGCAGGTTATTTCATGGTCTAGTCTACTTGTAGCGAACTTAGGGCATTGTTTTATTAAGTGAATTATAGTTTGTGGTGTGTTTCCATCACAAGGACACTGATCGTTAGGACTTATTTTGAACCTGTGTAGATAACATTTATGGAAACCATGATTCGAATATATTTGTGTAGTGTAGAAGCAAGGTTTGATTTTCTCCAAAACATTTTGGAGTGTTTCATATGTTGGACACCAAGATTTGAGATAGGTACAGTTTGAAGGTTCATTATAATAGTTTTCAGTTGCTATAGCTAAATTTTTCTTGTGTATTTGCTTGATGTAACTTATTGGAAATTTGGCATAGTCTGGGGCTTTACATAAATTTGTGGCTGCTTTTGCTGCTGCATCAGCTAGCTCGTTCCCATGGATGTTGTTGTGGGCTTTTGCCCAAATGAATCGAATTATTTGATTTTGGGCTTGTATACGGATTATATTTTGATGAATTTTAACAGCTATTGAATTTGTAGTGTCCGGGTTGCTTATTTCTAGTAGGCCGGATTTGCTATCAGAGACTATTACGTTGTCAATAATTTTGCTTTCAATTACCCAATGTGTTGCTTGCAGAATGGCAAACAGTTCGGCTTGAAAAACAGAGCAAGTATTGTGCAATTTATATTTTTTTGTTATATTTGGACCTTGTGTTGGCTGGATTACAAAGGCAGCCCCAACTCCGTTTTCACCTTTACTACCATCTGTAAATATTTTTGTTGTAGTGTTTCTAACCTGTTGTTCAATTTCTTCCTGGCATGTGACTTCAAGAAACTTTATTGCTATTCTTTTAGATGGGTGCAGGAGTTCCGCTGGTGTAGCAGGAATTTCCAATTGTATATCATTTGGGAGGAATTTAGATGTTTGTTGGTATTTGGTTATTTCTAAATCAGCAAAGTTTTCTATTTTAATATTTAATAGAGGTAGTTGTGCTAGGGAGATAGCAGTGGCAGTACTTAGGGTTCGAAAACCTCTTATAATTTTTATTGCGAAATTTCGTTGCAGGGAGAGCAGGCGTTTTTGAATATATTTGTATTTTAGTGCCGGGCGCCATATGCTTGCAGCATAACATATTATTGGCTCTATGACAGCATTGTAGATAGTACGGACATTCTCGGGATTTATCCCCCAGGTAGGTTTTATGAATTTAGAAAGCTTTTGAAAGAGGTTATAAGCTTTATTTACTGTGTGTTCAGCGTGTTTAATAAAATTTAGTTTTTGATCTATGATGACCCCTAGATATTTGATTTGTCGAGAAAATGAAAGCGGTTGATTATTCATCGTTATATGACATTTGCGGGCTTTATTGGTGAACGATATAATCTGCGTTTTTTGTGGGCCAAATTTAAGTTTGATACTATTTCCCCAATTAACTATTTTAGTGAGCGCATCCTCAGTAATCTTTTCAAGAGTTCTTATGTCTTTTGATTGAGTAATTAGTAGAATATCATCAGCAAAAGCTTGAAGATGGCATCCCTGTGGTAGTTCAGACATTAGTAGCTCATCTAGCATCAGATTCCACAGCATAGGGCCACACACCGAACCTTGTATGCAACCCCGGTACATAGGTCTAGTAGCTGAACTGTCTGCAAAATCAAGCTTGACCGTTCGATCTTGAACATAGTTTTGTAATAGTTTGTAAATATTAGAAGGACAGTGTGTAGTTTTAAGTCTGTGAAAGATTGCTGGCCACCATGCATTATTAAATGCGGATTGTATGTCAAGAGATATAGCAAGTACTTGTAGTTTTTTGGCTTTAGCGTCCCGAATTACATCAAGTGCCTTTTGTATTGCATTAGCAGTTGACGTTTGTTCTTTAAACCCGAATTGCAGGTTGCTCATGGCGCCGGTAGTATACAAGTGATGTTTAAGCCGTTTGACGATCAGTTTTTCAAGAGCCTTACCGAAGACATTTATGAGTCCTACAGGTCTGTATGAGGATGTACTTAGTTCGTTTTTGTGGAATTTTGGTATAACTTTTATATAGGCTATTTTCCAAGCTTTTGGAATGTATGCGAGTTGTAGACATCTATTCATCAGGTTGGTTACAATAGAAGGGAATAATTTGGTAAAAAATGTACATATATCAGCAGTAAGATTGTCGAGACCTGGTGCCTTATTAGGGTTCATGGAAGCCAGTGCATGTAGCACTTCGTCTGTTGTGAATAAGGGCTCTGGTGGTGTTTCTGGTATTTTTTCAGAGAGTTTTCTTATTTTAATGTGCCGTGGATCTGTGTCGGGTTCATCTTCAGGGAAATATTCCTTAAGAAAAGTTTCAGCGGTCTCTTGGGTAGTACAGGTGTAATGTCCAGATTTATTTTTGAGGGTTGAAGGAGGTTGTGATAAAGGTGTTGATTTAAGCAACCTGTTCGTAACACTCCAAACGTCCTCCTTTCCTTGTTTGTTACAAAATTCTCTGAAGTGTTCTGTAGATGCAGCACTGATTGCTTGTGAATATTCATTTTTTAGTGATTCCTTTTCAATTAATGCCTCCGTCAGGGATTTTTTGCCGCGTTTTAATTTCTGTAGTTTGTGATGATTCTTTAATACTTTTTGTTTTAACTCCTCTAGTTTATCACTCCACCACGGGGCTCTCTGTGTGAAATTGCATTTTTGTGAAAATAACTTCTTGCAGACATTTTGTATAGCTAAAGTTAATTTTGACACGTAATTTTCGAGCTCTGAAGAATTTAATTGTTCAATATTAATATTTAAGTTTAAGTGTTCGCAAATTTCTTTTTTAAATACATCTTTTATCTGGTCCCATTTTATGTTTTTCGTGTTATATTTGTAGGTTGAAAGTTTCTTTGCTTTAATTAAAGAGTTTTTATTTATGTGTAAATCAAAGATGATACCATTATGACTTGATGATGGACTTGGGTCTTTGGTAATTTTCCAGTTTAGTACTTGATTTGGTGGCGAGTTGAGTGTGAGCGTGAGATCAATAATCGATTCCCGGTGTATGCCATGAGTTATGGTTTCAAAAGTTGGATGACTACCAGAATTACAAATAATGAGATCATTCGTTGTGATAAGATCTACAATACTATTTCCTCGTCGGTTGGCTCGAGGTGAACCCCACAAAGGATGCCAACCATTGAAGTCTCCACCAATAATGTGGATACAGTGTGAATTCTTTTGTAGAAACATTTCTAATGAATTGAGAGTATTAATTTCATCGTTTCTTGGTTCGACATACGCACTAATCAAGTATATTTTCTTACCGCGGATTTTTATTTCTACTATACAAAGGTTTGACGTAGAATATTCGGACATTCCAAGTGTACATCCAATATTATGCCTTATGAGCATACATGCTTTAACGTGACGATCTGTTGGGAATTGGTAAATATTATAGTTAGGACAAGGTTTCATATATGTGTTTTTTCCAACGTATGGTTCGCTAATAAATACTATATCAATTTGGGTGTCATTAATGTATTTAAGCGCTTCCTGTGTTGCTATGTAGCCTCTGTCCAGATTAATTTGTAGACACTTTAATGGCGGGTGGTTTGTAATCATTTTTGTTGCCATATTATTAACATCCATAGTCAGTTCTATTTTTTGCAACTTTCAATTTGTTTTTGTATACGAGGACAACGCAATGATGTAGCACTATGCTTAGTGTTTAGATTCAGATTATATTTTTTATTGTGTGCTATGCAGTTATAACAATCGATTTTGGAAACTTCTTTTTTGTCCGGACAGTCTTTGTAGGAATGGCCGGATGACGAGCAGTGAGAGCAATGTAATTTATCTTCTGGGCAGTGTTTTTTGGTGTGACCGAATAGTAAGCACTTGTAACACTGAAGATACGCGGGGTGGTCTTCTACGTGTACTCTTTGATGGTCAATATTTAGTTTTTGAAGTTCTACCGCCGTTCTCCAGATTTGCGGAGTGACCATGAAAACTGTGTTATAAAGTTTTTTGTTTTTATTATTGCGCATAAAACGGTAGGATATATCTTCAGGTGTCTTAACAAGGTTTTTTATGGTGGGATTCTGATTGATGATAATGTCCTTAAGCTCAGTCACAGGTGTGTCGATATGAATGCCCTTTAATATTAACATAGGCTTTAACTTTTTGGCAATGTCAGCTTTGACCAAACTTTCGGGACAATTTATGGCTTCAATAATTTTGTCTCTTTGTTCCTGAGTGTCAAATTCTACCCGAATTTTGTTATTAGAGACTTGTTTGACCTCAGCAGGGCTAAATGTATAATTTTTAAAGTGGATACTTTTCCTCCACGCACTAACGGTTTCTTGTGGGGAGGAAACTGGTTGCTTTGCACTAACAATGATGGCCGGTTTTGTTGTAGGAATAGGTCGCTTTGAATGCGTAGTGGATTTTACAGCGTTTGCATAAGATTGCGGTGATTTTGTGGCTGGAATTTGTCGAAGAGGAAGTTGCAATGGCTGTGTGAAGTGTTGTTGAGGTTTATGGGTAAATTTAGAGAGTTCTTCCTTGATAGTGTTCCTTATGATGGAAACGGTTTTGTTTTCAGCTGATGAGATAGAGTGGCGTAAAATAGTTTTTACCTGATCGAACAACTGTTGAGAGCTACGATTAATTTCATCAAGCGATTTCTTTATGTTTTCTTTATTCTGGCGCGTAACGCTTCTATTACCGTCTAGATTTTGCTGAATAAAATTTATATTTTCAATAATTTTTGCAAGGTATCCTTCGTTAAAATTGGAACCTGAATCGGATCGTGCCACTTCGTAATCGTCGTCAGTGATATTGGTGGGATCTTCAACCCGGGTAGTCGGAAGGATCGATTCTTGGCTATGTTCAGAACAATTATTTTTCGAAGTTGACATTTGTATGATACAGGACAACTTAGGTAGTGAAAACTGAGTGGTTCGAAAATCGATTCTTGTCTGAACTGGTTGTTTTTACTCCCAGGTTCAAGAAACAATAAAATCGATAAAAATAAAAAAATTGATATAAATTAAAAATCGATATAAATAAAAATCGATATAGAATTCCTACAAGTCTACTTAAGTAGGAAAAACAGGGAGGGTGGGGGGGCGATTTTTTCCAATTCTGTGTGTTTTATTTATAAAATTTGAGTGCGGATGGCTATATCTACACGGGACGGACCTAACAGAAGCAAAATGAGCGAAAGAAACAAAGATTTGAAAATTTTTAAATTTTTATGAAAATAGAACTATTAGAAAACGAATTATGCGAAAATCAATAATTTATCGTCGAAAATTTACTAAGAGAACTATATGTAAATACGTGGGGCAGTTAATTACACTATTTTAGGAGAAAATTCGAACGGAAAAGGCTGATTTTCAGCCGAGTTATAGGTGAATTGATGTTTTTATTAATGAAATTTCGTAAATAAAGGACTGAAAATATGAAAATTTATATATGTAACGTTCAGAATTTGCCAAGAAAACTATATAAAAATACGGGGGGCAGTTAGTTATACTATCTATATAGAAAATTTAATCGGAAAAGGGCAATTTTCAGTCGAATTATAGATGAATTTATGTTTTTATTTGTGAATTTATTTAAAAAATGGATGGAAAATGTGAAAATTAATTATATTGCGGTGAAAATTTATTATGAAAACTATAGGGGAATACGAGGAGTAATCAGTTCTATTATTTAGAGAAGATTTGAACGAAAAAGACCTATTTTTAGCAAAGTTATAAGCAAAGATGTAGTTGATTTTATATAAATGTATTGGTTGACCACTATACCTCGGTTTAGGTAAATAGTGATTTTTTCCAATTCTGTGTGTTTTATTTATAAAATTTGAGTGCGGATGGCTATATCTACACGGGACGGACCTAACAGAAGCAAAATGAGCGAAAGAAACAAAGATTTGAAAATTTTTAAATTTTTATGAAAATAGAACTATTAGAAAACGAATTATGCGAAAATCAATAATTTATCGTCGAAAATTTACTAAGAGAACTATATGTAAATACGTGGGGCAGTTAATTACACTATTTTAGGAGAAAATTCGAACGGAAAAGGCTGATTTTCAGCCGAGTTATAGGTGAATTGATGTTTTTATTAATGAAATTTCGTAAATAAAGGACTGAAAATATGAAAATTTATATATGTAACGTTCAGAATTTGCCAAGAAAACTATATAAAAATACGGGGGGCAGTTAGTTATACTATCTATATAGAAAATTTAATCGGAAAAGGGCAATTTTCAGTCGAATTATAGATGAATTTATGTTTTTATTTGTGAATTTATTTAAAAAATGGATGGAAAATGTGAAAATTAATTATATTGCGGTGAAAATTTATTATGAAAACTATAGGGGAATACGAGGAGTAATTAGTTCTATTATTTAGAGAAGATTTGAACGAAAAAGACCTATTTTTAGCAAAGTTATAAGCAAAGATGTAGTTGATTTTATATAAATGTATTGGTTGACCACTATACCTCGGTTTAGGTAAATAGTGATTTTTTCCAATTCTGTGTGTTTTATTTATAAAATTTGAGTGCGGATGGCTATATCTACACGGGACGGACCTAACAGAAGCAAAATGAGCGAAAGAAACAAAGATTTGAAAATTTTTAAATTTTTATGAAAATAGAACTATTAGAAAACGAATTATGCGAAAATCAATAATTTATCGTCGAAAATTTACTAAGAGAACTATATGTAAATACGTGGGGCAGTTAATTACACTATTTTAGGAGAAAATTCGAACGGAAAAGGCTGATTTTCAGCCGAGTTATAGGTGAATTGATGTTTTTATTAATGAAATTTCGTAAATAAAGGACTGAAAATATGAAAATTTATATATGTAACGTTCAGAATTTGCCAAGAAAACTATATAAAAATACGGGGGGCAGTTAGTTATACTATCTATATAGAAAATTTAATCGGAAAAGGGCAATTTTCAGTCGAATTATAGATGAATTTATGTTTTTATTTGTGAATTTATTTAAAAAATGGATGGAAAATGTGAAAATTAATTATATTGCGGTGAAAATTTATTATGAAAACTATAGGGGAATACGAGGAGTAATTAGTTCTATTATTTAGAGAAGATTTGAACGAAAAAGACCTATTTTTAGCAAAGTTATAAGCAAAGATGTAGTTGATTTTATATAAATGTATTGGTTGACCACTATACCTCGGTTTAGGTAAATAGTGATTTTTTCCAATTCTGTGTGTTTTATTTATAAAATTTGAGTGCGGATGGCTATATCTACACGGGACGGACCTAACAGAAGCAAAATGAGCGAAAGAAACAAAGATTTGAAAATTTTTAAATTTTTATGAAAATAGAACTATTAGAAAACGAATTATGCGAAAATCAATAATTTATCGTCGAAAATTTACTAAGAGAACTATATGTAAATACGTGGGGCAGTTAATTACACTATTTTAGGAGAAAATTCGAACGGAAAAGGCTGATTTTCAGCCGAGTTATAGGTGAATTGATGTTTTTATTAATGAAATTTCGTAAATAAAGGACTGAAAATATAAAATTTATATATGTAACGTTCAGAATTTGCCAAGAAAACTATATAAAAATACGGGGGGCAGTTAGTTATACTATCTATATAGAAAATTTAATCGGAAAAGGGCAATTTTCAGTCGAATTATAGATGAATTTATGTTTTTATTTGTGAATTTATTTAAAAAATGGATGGAAAATGTGAAAATTAATTATATTGCGGTGAAAATTTATTATGAAAACTATAGGGGAATACGAGGAGTAATTAGTTCTATTATTTAGAGAAGATTTGAACGAAAAAGACCTATTTTTAGCAAAGTTATAAGCAAAGATGTAGTTGATTTTATATAAATGTATTGGTTGACCACTATACCTCGGTTTAGGTAAATAGTGATTTTTTCCAATTCTGTGTGTTTTATTTATAAAATTTGAGTGCGGATGGCTATATCTACACGGGACGGACCTAACAGAAGCAAAATGAGCGAAAGAAACAAAGATTTGAAAATTTTTAAATTTTTATGAAAATAGAACTATTAGAAAACGAATTATGCGAAAATCAATAATTTATCGTCGAAAATTTACTAAGAGAACTATATGTAAATACGTGGGGCAGTTAATTACACTATTTTAGGAGAAAATTCGAACGGAAAAGGCTGATTTTCAGCCGAGTTATAGGTGAATTGATGTTTTTATTAATGAAATTTCGTAAATAAAGGACTGAAAATATGAAAATTTATATATGTAACGTTCAGAATTTGCCAAGAAAACTATATAAAAATACGGGGGGCAGTTAGTTATACTATCTATATAGAAAATTTAATCGGAAAAGGGCAATTTTCAGTCGAATTATAGATGAATTTATGTTTTTATTTGTGAATTTATTTAAAAAATGGATGGAAAATGTGAAAATTAATTATATTGCGGTGAAAATTTATTATGAAAACTATAGGGGAATACGAGGAGTAATTAGTTCTATTATTTAGAGAAGATTTGAACGAAAAAGACCTATTTTTAGCAAAGTTATAAGCAAAGATGTAGTTGATTTTATATAAATGTATTGGTTGACCACTATACCTCGGTTTAGGTAAATAGTGATTTTTTCCAATTCTGTGTGTTTTATTTATAAAATTTGAGTGCGGATGGCTATATCTACACGGGACGGACCTAACAGAAGCAAAATGAGCGAAAGAAACAAAGATTTGAAAATTTTTAAATTTTTATGAAAATAGAACTATTAGAAAACGAATTATGCGAAAATCAATAATTTATCGTCGAAAATTTACTAAGAGAACTATATGTAAATACGTGGGGCAGTTAATTACACTATTTTAGGAGAAAATTCGAACGGAAAAGGCTGATTTTCAGCCGAGTTATAGGTGAATTGATGTTTTTATTAATGAAATTTCGTAAATAAAGGACTGAAAATATGAAAATTTATATATGTAACGTTCAGAATTTGCCAAGAAAACTATATAAAAATACGGGGGGCAGTTAGTTATACTATCTATATAGAAAATTTAATCGGAAAAGGGCAATTTTCAGTCGAATTATAGATGAATTTATGTTTTTATTTGTGAATTTATTTAAAAAATGGATGGAAAATGTGAAAATTAATTATATTGCGGTGAAAATTTATTATGAAAACTATAGGGGAATACGAGGAGTAATCAGTTCTATTATTTAGAGAAGATTTGAACGAAAAAGACCTATTTTTAGCAAAGTTATAAGCAAAGATGTAGTTGATTTTATATAAATGTATTGGTTGACCACTATACCTCGGTTTAGGTAAATAGTGATTTTTTCCAATTCTGTGTGTTTTATTTATAAAATTTGAGTGCGGATGGCTATATCTACACGGGACGGACCTAACAGAAGCAAAATGAGCGAAAGAAACAAAGATTTGAAAATTTTTAAATTTTTATGAAAATAGAACTATTAGAAAACGAATTATGCGAAAATCAATAATTTATCGTCGAAAATTTACTAAGAGAACTATATGTAAATACGTGGGGCAGTTAATTACACTATTTTAGGAGAAAATTCGAACGGAAAAGGCTGATTTTCAGCCGAGTTATAGGTGAATTGATGTTTTTATTAATGAAATTTCGTAAATAAAGGACTGAAAATATGAAAATTTATATATGTAACGTTCAGAATTTGCCAAGAAAACTATATAAAAATACGGGGGGCAGTTAGTTATACTATCTATATAGAAAATTTAATCGGAAAAGGGCAATTTTCAGTCGAATTATAGATGAATTTATGTTTTTATTTGTGAATTTATTTAAAAAATGGATGGAAAATGTGAAAATTAATTATATTGCGGTGAAAATTTATTATGAAAACTATAGGGGAATACGAGGAGTAATTAGTTCTATTATTTAGAGAAGATTTGAACGAAAAAGACCTATTTTTAGCAAAGTTATAAGCAAAGATGTAGTTGATTTTATATAAATGTATTGGTTGACCACTATACCTCGGTTTAGGTAAATAGTGATTTTTTCCAATTCTGTGTGTTTTATTTATAAAATTTGAGTGCGGATGGCTATATCTACACGGGACGGACCTAACAGAAGCAAAATGAGCGAAAGAAACAAAGATTTGAAAATTTTTAAATTTTTATGAAAATAGAACTATTAGAAAACGAATTATGCGAAAATCAATAATTTATCGTCGAAAATTTACTAAGAGAACTATATGTAAATACGTGGGGCAGTTAATTACACTATTTTAGGAGAAAATTCGAACGGAAAAGGCTGATTTTCAGCCGAGTTATAGGTGAATTGATGTTTTTATTAATGAAATTTCGTAAATAAAGGACTGAAAATATGAAAATTTATATATGTAACGTTCAGAATTTGCCAAGAAAACTATATAAAAATACGGGGGGCAGTTAGTTATACTATCTATATAGAAAATTTAATCGGAAAAGGGCAATTTTCAGTCGAATTATAGATGAATTTATGTTTTTATTTGTGAATTTATTTAAAAAATGGATGGAAAATGTGAAAATTAATTATATTGCGGTGAAAATTTATTATGAAAACTATAGGGGAATACGAGGAGTAATTAGTTCTATTATTTAGAGAAGATTTGAACGAAAAAGACCTATTTTTAGCAAAGTTATAAGCAAAGATGTAGTTGATTTTATATAAATGTATTGGTTGACCACTATACCTCGGTTTAGGTAAATAGTGATTTTTTCCAATTCTGTGTGTTTTATTTATAAAATTTGAGTGCGGATGGCTATATCTACACGGGACGGACCTAACAGAAGCAAAATGAGCGAAAGAAACAAAGATTTGAAAATTTTTAAATTTTTATGAAAATAGAACTATTAGAAAACGAATTATGCGAAAATCAATAATTTATCGTCGAAAATTTACTAAGAGAACTATATGTAAATAC
The DNA here is from genome assembly GCA_036936625.1 of Parnassius smintheus behrii. Taxonomy (NCBI): domain Eukaryota; kingdom Metazoa; phylum Arthropoda; class Insecta; order Lepidoptera; family Papilionidae; genus Parnassius; species Parnassius smintheus. Next base: position 34,346 of record JAUPFT010000003.1, on the reverse strand, counting down.
GTGGGGCAGTTAATTACACTATTTTAGGAGAAAATTCGAACGGAAAAGGCTGATTTTCAGCCGAGTTATAGGTGAATTGATGTTTTTATTAATGAAATTTCGTAAATAAAGGACTGAAAATATGAAAATTTATATATGTAACGTTCAGAATTTGCCAAGAAAACTATATAAAAATACGGGGGGCAGTTAGTTATACTATCTATATAGAAAATTTAATCGGAAAAGGGCAATTTTCAGTCGAATTATAGATGAATTTATGTTTTTATTTGTGAATTTATTTAAAAAATGGATGGAAAATGTGAAAATTAATTATATTGCGGTGAAAATTTATTATGAAAACTATAGGGGAATACGAGGAGTAATTAGTTCTATTATTTAGAGAAGATTTGAACGAAAAAGACCTATTTTTAGCAAAGTTATAAGCAAAGATGTAGTTGATTTTATATAAATGTATTGGTTGACCACTATACCTCGGTTTAGGTAAATAGTGATTTTTTCCAATTCTGTGTGTTTTATTTATAAAATTTGAGTGCGGATGGCTATATCTACACGGGACGGACCTAACAGAAGCAAAATGAGCGAAAGAAACAAAGATTTGAAAATTTTTAAATTTTTATGAAAATAGAACTATTAGAAAACGAATTATGCGAAAATCAATAATTTATCGTCGAAAATTTACTAAGAGAACTATATGTAAATACGTGGGGCAGTTAATTACACTATTTTAGGAGAAAATTCGAACGGAAAAGGCTGATTTTCAGCCGAGTTATAGGTGAATTGATGTTTTTATTAATGAAATTTCGTAAATAAAGGACTGAAAATATGAAAATTTATATATGTAACGTTCAGAATTTGCCAAGAAAACTATATAAAAATACGGGGGGCAGTTAGTTATACTATCTATATAGAAAATTTAATCGGAAAAGGGCAATTTTCAGTCGAATTATAGATGAATTTATGTTTTTATTTGTGAATTTATTTAAAAAATGGATGGAAAATGTGAAAATTAATTATATTGCGGTGAAAATTTATTATGAAAACTATAGGGGAATACGAGGAGTAATTAGTTCTATTATTTAGAGAAGATTTGAACGAAAAAGACCTATTTTTAGCAAAGTTATAAGCAAAGATGTAGTTGATTTTATATAAATGTATTGGTTGACCACTATACCTCGGTTTAGGTAAATAGTGATTTTTTCCAATTCTGTGTGTTTTATTTATAAAATTTGAGTGCGGATGGCTATATCTACACGGGACGGACCTAACAGAAGCAAAATGAGCGAAAGAAACAAAGATTTGAAAATTTTTAAATTTTTATGAAAATAGAACTATTAGAAAACGAATTATGCGAAAATCAATAATTTATCGTCGAAAATTTACTAAGAGAACTATATGTAAATACGTGGGGCAGTTAATTACACTATTTTAGGAGAAAATTCGAACGGAAAAGGCTGATTTTCAGCCGAGTTATAGGTGAATTGATGTTTTTATTAATGAAATTTCGTAAATAAAGGACTGAAAATATGAAAATTTATATATGTAACGTTCAGAATTTGCCAAGAAAACTATATAAAAATACGGGGGGCAGTTAGTTATACTATCTATATAGAAAATTTAATCGGAAAAGGGCAATTTTCAGTCGAATTATAGATGAATTTATGTTTTTATTTGTGAATTTATTTAAAAAATGGATGGAAAATGTGAAAATTAATTATATTGCGGTGAAAATTTATTATGAAAACTATAGGGGAATACGAGGAGTAATTAGTTCTATTATTTAGAGAAGATTTGAACGAAAAAGACCTATTTTTAGCAAAGTTATAAGCAAAGATGTAGTTGATTTTATATAAATGTATTGGTTGACCACTATACCTCGGTTTAGGTAAATAGTGATTTTTTCCAATTCTGTGTGTTTTATTTATAAAATTTGAGTGCGGATGGCTATATCTACACGGGACGGACCTAACAGAAGCAAAATGAGCGAAAGAAACAAAGATTTGAAAATTTTTAAATTTTTATGAAAATAGAACTATTAGAAAACGAATTATGCGAAAATCAATAATTTATCGTCGAAAATTTACTAAGAGAACTATATGTAAATACGTGGGGCAGTTAATTACACTATTTTAGGAGAAAATTCGAACGGAAAAGGCTGATTTTCAGCCGAGTTATAGGTGAATTGATGTTTTTATTAATGAAATTTCGTAAATAAAGGACTGAAAATATGAAAATTTATATATGTAACGTTCAGAATTTGCCAAGAAAACTATATAAAAATACGGGGGGCAGTTAGTTATACTATCTATATAGAAAATTTAATCGGAAAAGGGCAATTTTCAGTCGAATTATAGATGAATTTATGTTTTTATTTGTGAATTTATTTAAAAAATGGATGGAAAATGTGAAAATTAATTATATTGCGGTGAAAATTTATTATGAAAACTATAGGGGAATACGAGGAGTAATTAGTTCTATTATTTAGAGAAGATTTGAACGAAAAAGACCTATTTTTAGCAAAGTTATAAGCAAAGATGTAGTTGATTTTATATAAATGTATTGGTTGACCACTATACCTCGGTTTAGGTAAATAGTGATTTTTTCCAATTCTGTGTGTTTTATTTATAAAATTTGAGTGCGGATGGCTATATCTACACGGGACGGACCTAACAGAAGCAAAATGAGCGAAAGAAACAAAGATTTGAAAATTTTTAAATTTTTATGAAAATAGAACTATTAGAAAACGAATTATGCGAAAATCAATAATTTATCGTCGAAAATTTACTAAGAGAACTATATGTAAATACGTGGGGCAGTTAATTACACTATTTTAGGAGAAAATTCGAACGGAAAAGGCTGATTTTCAGCCGAGTTATAGGTGAATTGATGTTTTTATTAATGAAATTTCGTAAATAAAGGACTGAAAATATGAAAATTTATATATGTAACGTTCAGAATTTGCCAAGAAAACTATATAAAAATACGGGGGGCAGTTAGTTATACTATCTATATAGAAAATTTAATCGGAAAAGGGCAATTTTCAGTCGAATTATAGATGAATTTATGTTTTTATTTGTGAATTTATTTAAAAAATGGATGGAAAATGTGAAAATTAATTATATTGCGGTGAAAATTTATTATGAAAACTATAGGGGAATACGAGGAGTAATTAGTTCTATTATTTAGAGAAGATTTGAACGAAAAAGACCTATTTTTAGCAAAGTTATAAGCAAAGATGTAGTTGATTTTATATAAATGTATTGGTTGACCACTATACCTCGGTTTAGGTAAATAGTGATTTTTTCCAATTCTGTGTGTTTTATTTATAAAATTTGAGTGCGGATGGCTATATCTACACGGGACGGACCTAACAGAAGCAAAATGAGCGAAAGAAACAAAGATTTGAAAATTTTTAAATTTTTATGAAAATAGAACTATTAGAAAACGAATTATGCGAAAATCAATAATTTATCGTCGAAAATTTACTAAGAGAACTATATGTAAATACGTGGGGCAGTTAATTACACTATTTTAGGAGAAAATTCGAACGGAAAAGGCTGATTTTCAGCCGAGTTATAGGTGAATTGATGTTTTTATTAATGAAATTTCGTAAATAAAGGACTGAAAATATGAAAATTTATATATGTAACGTTCAGAATTTGCCAAGAAAACTATATAAAAATACGGGGGGCAGTTAGTTATACTATCTATATAGAAAATTTAATCGGAAAAGGGCAATTTTCAGTCGAATTATAGATGAATTTATGTTTTTATTTGTGAATTTATTTAAAAAATGGATGGAAAATGTGAAAATTAATTATATTGCGGTGAAAATTTATTATGAAAACTATAGGGGAATACGAGGAGTAATTAGTTCTATTATTTAGAGAAGATTTGAACGAAAAAGACCTATTTTTAGCAAAGTTATAAGCAAAGATGTAGTTGATTTTATATAAATGTATTGGTTGACCACTATACCTCGGTTTAGGTAAATAGTGATTTTTTCCAATTCTGTGTGTTTTATTTATAAAATTTGAGTGCGGATGGCTATATCTACACGGGACGGACCTAACAGAAGCAAAATGAGCGAAAGAAACAAAGATTTGAAAATTTTTAAATTTTTATGAAAATAGAACTATTAGAAAACGAATTATGCGAAAATCAATAATTTATCGTCGAAAATTTACTAAGAGAACTATATGTAAATACGTGGGGCAGTTAATTACACTATTTTAGGAGAAAATTCGAACGGAAAAGGCTGATTTTCAGCCGAGTTATAGGTGAATTGATGTTTTTATTAATGAAATTTCGTAAATAAAGGACTGAAAATATGAAAATTTATATATGTAACGTTCAGAATTTGCCAAGAAAACTATATAAAAATACGGGGGGCAGTTAGTTATACTATCTATATAGAAAATTTAATCGGAAAAGGGCAATTTTCAGTCGAATTATAGATGAATTTATGTTTTTATTTGTGAATTTATTTAAAAAATGGATGGAAAATGTGAAAATTAATTATATTGCGGTGAAAATTTATTATGAAAACTATAGGGGAATACGAGGAGTAATTAGTTCTATTATTTAGAGAAGATTTGAACGAAAAAGACCTATTTTTAGCAAAGTTATAAGCAAAGATGTAGTTGATTTTATATAAATGTATTGGTTGACCACTATACCTCGGTTTAGGTAAATAGTGATTTTTTCCAATTCTGTGTGTTTTATTTATAAAATTTGAGTGCGGATGGCTATATCTACACGGGACGGACCTAACAGAAGCAAAATGAGCGAAAGAAACAAAGATTTGAAAATTTTTAAATTTTTATGAAAATAGAACTATTAGAAAACGAATTATGCGAAAATCAATAATTTATCGTCGAAAATTTACTAAGAGAACTATATGTAAATACGTGGGGCAGTTAATTACACTATTTTAGGAGAAAATTCGAACGGAAAAGGCTGATTTTCAGCCGAGTTATAGGTGAATTGATGTTTTTATTAATGAAATTTCGTAAATAAAGGACTGAAAATATGAAAATTTATATATGTAACGTTCAGAATTTGCCAAGAAAACTATATAAAAATACGGGGGGCAGTTAGTTATACTATCTATATAGAAAATTTAATCGGAAAAGGGCAATTTTCAGTCGAATTATAGATGAATTTATGTTTTTATTTGTGAATTTATTTAAAAAATGGATGGAAAATGTGAAAATTAATTATATTGCGGTGAAAATTTATTATGAAAACTATAGGGGAATACGAGGAGTAATTAGTTCTATTATTTAGAGAAGATTTGAACGAAAAAGACCTATTTTTAGCAAAGTTATAAGCAAAGATGTAGTTGATTTTATATAAATGTATTGGTTGACCACTATACCTCGGTTTAGGTAAATAGTGATTTTTTCCAATTCTGTGTGTTTTATTTATAAAATTTGAGTGCGGATGGCTATATCTACACGGGACGGACCTAACAGAAGCAAAATGAGCGAAAGAAACAAAGATTTGAAAATTTTTAAATTTTTATGAAAATAGAACTATTAGAAAACGAATTATGCGAAAATCAATAATTTATCGTCGAAAATTTACTAAGAGAACTATATGTAAATACGTGGGGCAGTTAATTACACTATTTTAGGAGAAAATTCGAACGGAAAAGGCTGATTTTCAGCCGAGTTATAGGTGAATTGATGTTTTTATTAATGAAATTTCGTAAATAAAGGACTGAAAATATGAAAATTTATATATGTAACGTTCAGAATTTGCCAAGAAAACTATATAAAAATACGGGGGGCAGTTAGTTATACTATCTATATAGAAAATTTAATCGGAAAAGGGCAATTTTCAGTCGAATTATAGATGAATTTATGTTTTTATTTGTGAATTTATTTAAAAAATGGATGGAAAATGTGAAAATTAATTATATTGCGGTGAAAATTTATTATGAAAACTATAGGGGAATACGAGGAGTAATTAGTTCTATTATTTAGAGAAGATTTGAACGAAAAAGACCTATTTTTAGCAAAGTTATAAGCAAAGATGTAGTTGATTTTATATAAATGTATTGGTTGACCACTATACCTCGGTTTAGGTAAATAGTGATTTTTTCCAATTCTGTGTGTTTTATTTATAAAATTTGAGTGCGGATGGCTATATCTACACGGGACGGACCTAACAGAAGCAAAATGAGCGAAAGAAACAAAGATTTGAAAATTTTTAAATTTTTATGAAAATAGAACTATTAGAAAACGAATTATGCGAAAATCAATAATTTATCGTCGAAAATTTACTAAGAGAACTATATGTAAATACGTGGGGCAGTTAATTACACTATTTTAGGAGAAAATTCGAACGGAAAAGGCTGATTTTCAGCCGAGTTATAGGTGAATTGATGTTTTTATTAATGAAATTTCGTAAATAAAGGACTGAAAATATGAAAATTTATATATGTAACGTTCAGAATTTGCCAAGAAAACTATATAAAAATACGGGGGGCAGTTAGTTATACTATCTATATAGAAAATTTAATCGGAAAAGGGCAATTTTAAGTCGAATTATAGATGAATTTATGTTTTTATTTGTGAATTTATTTAAAAAATGGATGGAAAATGTGAAAATTAATTATATTGCGGTGAAAATTTATTATGAAAACTATAGGGGAATACGAGGAGTAATTAGTTCTATTATTTAGAGAAGATTTGAACGAAAAAGACCTATTTTTAGCAAAGTTATAAGCAAAGATGTAGTTGATTTTATATAAATGTATTGGTTGACCACTATACCTCGGTTTAGGTAAATAGTGATTTTTTCCAATTCTGTGTGTTTTATTTATAAAATTTGAGTGCGGATGGCTATATCTACACGGGACGGACCTAACAGAAGCAAAATGAGCGAAAGAAACAAAGATTTGAAAATTTTTAAATTTTTATGAAAATAGAACTATTAGAAAACGAATTATGCGAAAATCAATAATTTATCGTCGAAAATTTACTAAGAGAACTATATGTAAATACGTGGGGCAGTTAATTACACTATTTTAGGAGAAAATTCGAACGGAAAAGGCTGATTTTCAGCCGAGTTATAGGTGAATTGATGTTTTTATTAATGAAATTTCGTAAATAAAGGACTGAAAATATGAAAATTTATATATGTAACGTTCAGAATTTGCCAAGAAAACTATATAAAAATACGGGGGGCAGTTAGTTATACTATCTATATAGAAAATTTAATCGGAAAAGGGCAATTTTCAGTCGAATTATAGATGAATTTATGTTTTTATTTGTGAATTTATTTAAAAAATGGATGGAAAATGTGAAAATTAATTATATTGCGGTGAAAATTTATTATGAAAACTATAGGGGAATACGAGGAGTAATCAGTTCTATTATTTAGAGAAGATTTGAACGAAAAAGACCTATTTTTAGCAAAGTTATAAGCAAAGATGTAGTTGATTTTATATAAATGTATTGGTTGACCACTATACCTCGGTTTAGGTAAATAGTGATTTTTTCCAATTCTGTGTGTTTTATTTATAAAATTTGAGTGCGGATGGCTATATCTACACGGGACGGACCTAACAGAAGCAAAATGAGCGAAAGAAACAAAGATTTGAAAATTTTTAAATTTTTATGAAAATAGAACTATTAGAAAACGAATTATGCGAAAATCAATAATTTATCGTCGAAAATTTACTAAGAGAACTATATGTAAATACGTGGGGCAGTTAATTACACTATTTTAGGAGAAAATTCGAACGGAAAAGGCTGATTTTCAGCCGAGTTATAGGTGAATTGATGTTTTTATTAATGAAATTTCGTAAATAAAGGACTGAAAATATGAAAATTTATATATGTAACGTTCAGAATTTGCCAAGAAAACTATATAAAAATACGGGGGGCAGTTAGTTATACTATCTATATAGAAAATTTAATCGGAAAAGGGCAATTTTCAGTCGAATTATAGATGAATTTATGTTTTTATTTGTGAATTTATTTAAAAAATGGATGGAAAATGTGAAAATTAATTATATTGCGGTGAAAATTTATTATGAAAACTATAGGGGAATACGAGGAGTAATTAGTTCTATTATTTAGAGAAGATTTGAACGAAAAAGACCTATTTTTAGCAAAGTTATAAGCAAAGATGTAGTTGATTTTATATAAATGTATTGGTTGACCACTATACCTCGGTTTAGGTAAATAGTGATTTTTTCCAATTCTGTGTGTTTTATTTATAAAATTTGAGTGCGGATGGCTATATCTACACGGGACGGACCTAACAGAAGCAAAATGAGCGAAAGAAACAAAGATTTGAAAATTTTTAAATTTTTATGAAAATAGAACTATTAGAAAACGAATTATGCGAAAATCAATAATTTATCGTCGAAAATTTACTAAGAGAACTATATGTAAATACGTGGGGCAGTTAATTACACTATTTTAGGAGAAAATTCGAACGGAAAAGGCTGATTTTCAGCCGAGTTATAGGTGAATTGATGTTTTTATTAATGAAATTTCGTAAATAAAGGACTGAAAATATGAAAATTTATATATGTAACGTTCAGAATTTGCCAAGAAAACTATATAAAAATACGGGGGGCAGTTAGTTATACTATCTATATAGAAAATTTAATCGGAAAAGGGCAATTTTCAGTCGAATTATAGATGAATTTATGTTTTTATTTGTGAATTTATTTAAAAAATGGATGGAAAATGTGAAAATTAATTATATTGCGGTGAAAATTTATTATGAAAACTATAGGGGAATACGAGGAGTAATTAGTTCTATTATTTAGAGAAGATTTGAACGAAAAAGACCTATTTTTAGCAAAGTTATAAGCAAAGATGTAGTTGATTTTATATAAATGTATTGGTTGACCACTATACCTCGGTTTAGGTAAATAGTGATTTTTTCCAATTCTGTGTGTTTTATTTATAAAATTTGAGTGCGGATGGCTATATCTACACGGGACGGACCTAACAGAAGCAAAATGAGCGAAAGAAACAAAGATTTGAAAATTTTTAAATTTTTATGAAAATAGAACTATTAGAAAACGAATTATGCGAAAATCAATAATTTATCGTCGAAAATTTACTAAGAGAACTATATGTAAATACGTGGGGCAGTTAATTACACTATTTTAGGAGAAAATTCGAACGGAAAAGGCTGATTTTCAGCCGAGTTATAGGTGAATTGATGTTTTTATTAATGAAATTTCGTAAATAAAGGACTGAAAATATGAAAATTTATATATGTAACGTTCAGAATTTGCCAAGAAAACTATATAAAAATACGGGGGGCAGTTAGTTATACTATCTATATAGAAAATTTAATCGGAAAAGGGCAATTTTCAGTCGAATTATAGATGAATTTATGTTTTTATTTGTGAATTTATTTAAAAAATGGATGGAAAATGTGAAAATTAATTATATTGCGGTGAAAATTTATTATGAAAACTATAGGGGAATACGAAGAGTAATTAGTTCTATTATTTAGAGAAGATTTGAACGAAAAAGACCTATTTTTAGCAAAGTTATAAGCAAAGATGTAGTTGATTTTATATAAATGTATTGGTTGACCACTATACCTCGGTTTAGGTAAATAGTGATTTTTTCCAATTCTGTGTGTTTTATTTATAAAATTTGAGTGCGGATGGCTATATCTACACGGGACGGACCTAACAGAAGCAAAATGAGCGAAAGAAACAAAGATTTGAAAATTTTTAAATTTTTATGAAAATAGAACTATTAGAAAACGAATTATGCGAAAATCAATAATTTATCGTCGAAAATTTACTAAGAGAACTATATGTAAATACGTGGGGCAGTTAATTACACTATTTTAGGAGAAAATTCGAACGGAAAAGGCTGATTTTCAGCCGAGTTATAGGTGAATTGATGTTTTTATTAATGAAATTTCGTAAATAAAGGACTGAAAATATGAAAATTTATATATGTAACGTTCAGAATTTGCCAAGAAAACTATATAAAAATACGGGGGGCAGTTAGTTATACTATCTATATAGAAAATTTAATCGGAAAAGGGCAATTTTCAGTCGAATTATAGATGAATTTATGTTTTTATTTGTGAATTTATTTAAAAAATGGATGGAAAATGTGAAAATTAATTATATTGCGGTGAAAATTTATTATGAAAACTATAGGGGAATACGAGGAGTAATTAGTTCTATTATTTAGAGAAGATTTGAACGAAAAAGACCTATTTTTAGCAAAGTTATAAGCAAAGATGTAGTTGATTTTATATAAATGTATTGGTTGACCACTATACCTCGGTTTAGGTAAATAGTGATTTTTTCCAATTCTGTGTGTTTTATTTATAAAATTTGAGTGCGGATGGCTATATCTACACGGGACGGACCTAACAGAAGCAAAATGAGCGAAAGAAACAAAGATTTGAAAATTTTTAAATTTTTATGAAAATAGAACTATTAGAAAACGAATTATGCGAAAATCAATAATTTATCGTCGAAAATTTACTAAGAGAACTATATGTAAATACGTGGGGCAGTTAATTACACTATTTTAGGAGAAAATTCGAACGGAAAAGGCTGATTTTCAGCCGAGTTATAGGTGAATTGATGTTTTTATTAATGAAATTTCGTAAATAAAGGACTGAAAATATGAAAATTTATATATGTAACGTTCAGAATTTGCCAAGAAAACTATATAAAAATACGGGGGGCAGTTAGTTATACTATCTATATAGAAAATTTAATCGGAAAAGGGCAATTTTCAGTCGAATTATAGATGAATTTATGTTTTTATTTGTGAATTTATTTAAAAAATGGATGGAAAATGTGAAAATTAATTATATTGCGGTGAAAATTTATTATGAAAACTATAGGGGAATACGAAGAGTAATTAGTTCTATTATTTAGAGAAGATTTGAACGAAAAAGACCTATTTTTAGCAAAGTTATAAGCAAAGATGTAGTTGATTTTATATAAATGTATTGGTTGACCACTATACCTCGGTTTAGGTAAATAGTGATTTTTTCCAATTCTGTGTGTTTTATTTATAAAATTTGAGTGCGGATGGCTATATCTACACGGGACGGACCTAACAGAAGCAAAATGAGCGAAAGAAACAAAGATTTGAAAATTTTTAAATTTTTATGAAAATAGAACTATTAGAAAACGAATTATGCGAAAATCAATAATTTATCGTCGAAAATTTACTAAGAGAACTATATGTAAATACGTGGGGCAGTTAATTACACTATTTTAGGAGAAAATTCGAACGGAAAAGGCTGATTTTCAGCCGAGTTATAGGTGAATTGATGTTTTTATTAATGAAATTTCGTAAATAAAGGACTGAAAATATGAAAATTTATATATGTAACGTTCAGAATTTGCCAAGAAAACTATATAAAAATACGGGGGGCAGTTAGTTATACTATCTATATAGAAAATTTAATCGGAAAAGGGCAATTTTCAGTCGAATTATAGATGAATTTATGTTTTTATTTGTGAATTTATTTAAAAAATGGATGGAAAATGTGAAAATTAATTATATTGCGGTGAAAATTTATTATGAAAACTATAGGGGAATACGAAGAGTAATTAGTTCTATTATTTAGAGAAGATTTGAACGAAAAAGACCTATTTTTAGCAAAGTTATAAGCAAAGATGTAGTTGATTTTATATAAATGTATTGGTTGACCACTATACCTCGGTTTAGGTAAATAGTGATTTTTTCCAATTCTGTGTGTTTTATTTATAAAATTTGAGTGCGGATGGCTATATCTAAACGGGACGGACCTAACAGAAGCAAAATGAGCGAAAGAAACAAAGATTTGAAAATTTTTAAATTTTTATGAAAATAGAACTATTAGAAAACGAATTATGCGAAAATCAATAATTTATCGTCGAAAATTTACTAAGAGAACTATATGTAAATACGTGGGGCAGTTAATTACACTATTTTAGGAGAAAATTCGAACGGAAAAGGCTGATTTTCAGCCGAGTTATAGGTGAATTGATGTTTTTATTAATGAAATTTCGTAAATAAAGGACTGAAAATATGAAAATTTATATATGTAACGTTCAGAATTTGCCAAGAAAACTATATAAAAATACGGGGGGCAGTTAGTTATACTATCTATATAGAAAATTTAATCGGAAAAGGGCAATTTTCAGTCGAATTATAGATGAATTTATGTTTTTATTTGTGAATTTATTTAAAAAATGGATGGAAAATGTGAAAATTAATTGTATTGCGGTGAAAATTTATTATGAAAACTATAGGGGAATACGAGGAGTAATTAGTTCTATTATTTAGAGAAGATTTGAACGAAAAAGACCTATTTTTAGCAAAGTTATAAGCAAAGATGTAGTTGATTTTATATAAATGTATTGGTTGACCACTATACCTCGGTTTAGGTAAATAGTGATTTTTTCCAATTCTGTGTGTTTTATTTATAAAATTTGAGTGCGGATGGCTATATCTACACGGGACGGACCTAACAGAAGCAAAATGAGCGAAAGAAACAAAGATTTGAAAATTTTTAAATTTTTATGAAAATAGAACTATTAGAAAACGAATTATGCGAAAATCAATAATTTATCGTCGAAAATTTACTAAGAGAACTATATGTAAATACGTGGGGCAGTTAATTACACTATTTTAGGAGAAAATTCGAACGGAAAAGGCTGATTTTCAGCCGAGTTATAGGTGAATTGATGTTTTTATTAATGAAATTTCGTAAATAAAGGACTGAAAATATGAAAATTTATATATGTAACGTTCAGAATTTGCCAAGAAAACTATATAAAAATACGGGGGGCAGTTAGTTATACTATCTATATAGAAAATTTAATCGGAAAAGGGCAATTTTCAGTCGAATTATAGATGAATTTATGTTTTTATTTGTGAATTTATTTAAAAAATGGATGGAAAATGTGAAAATTAATTATATTGCGGTGAAAATTTATTATGAAAACTATAGGGGAATACGAAGAGTAATTAGTTCTATTATTTAGAGAAGATTTGAACGAAAAAGACCTATTTTTAGCAAAGTTATAAGCAAAGATGTAGTTGATTTTATATAAATGTATTGGTTGACCACTATACCTCGGTTTAGGTAAATAGTGATTTTTTCCAATTCTGTGTGTTTTATTTATAAAATTTGAGTGCGGATGGCTATATCTACACGGGACGGACCTAACAGAAGCAAAATGAGCGAAAGAAACAAAGATTTGAAAATTTTTAAATTTTTATGAAAATAGAACTATTAGAAAACGAATTATGCGAAAATCAATAATTTATCGTCGAAAATTTACTAAGAGAACTATATGTAAATACGTGGGGCAGTTAATTACACTATTTTAGGAGAAAATTCGAACGGAAAAGGCTGATTTTCAGCCGAGTTATAGGTGAATTGATGTTTTTATTAATGAAATTTCGTAAATAAAGGACTGAAAATATGAAAATTTATATATGTAACGTTCAGAATTTGCCAAGAAAACTATATAAAAATACGGGGGGCAGTTAGTTATACTATCTATATAGAAAATTTAATCGGAAAAGGGCAATTTTCAGTCGAATTATAGATGAATTTATGTTTTTATTTGTGAATTTATTTAAAAAATGGATGGAAAATGTGAAAATTAATTATATTGCGGTGAAAATTTATTATGAAAACTATAGGGGAATACGAGGAGTAATTAGTTCTATTATTTAGAGAAGATTTGAACGAAAAAGACCTATTTTTAGCAAAGTTATAAGCAAAGATGTAGTTGATTTTATATAAATGTATTGGTTGACCACTATACCTCGGTTTAGGTAAATAGTGATTTTTTCCAATTCTGTGTGTTTTATTTATAAAATTTGAGTGCGGATGGCTATATCTACACGGGACGGACCTAACAGAAGCAAAATGAGCGAAAGAAACAAAGATTTGAAAATTTTTAAATTTTTATGAAAATAGAACTATTAGAAAACGAATTATGCGAAAATCAATAATTTATCGTCGAAAATTTACTAAGAGAACTATATGTAAATACGTGGGGCAGTTAATTACACTATTTTAGGAGAAAATTCGAACGGAAAAGGCTGATTTTCAGCCGAGTTATAGGTGAATTGATGTTTTTATTAATGAAATTTCGTAAATAAAGGACTGAAAATATGAAATTTATATATGTAACGTTCAGAATTTGCCAAGGAAAACAATATAAAAATACGGGGGGCAGTTAGTTATACTATCTATATAGAAAATTTAATCGGAAAGGGCAATTTTCAGTCGAATTATAGATGAATTTATGTTTTTATTTGTGAATTTATTTAAAAAATGGATGGAAAATGTGAAAATTAATTATATTGCGGTGAAATTTTATTATGAAAACTATAGGGGAATACGAAGAGTAATTAGTTCTATTATTTAGAGAAGATTTGAACGAAAAAGACCTATTTTTAGCAAAGTTATAAGCAAAGATGTAGTTGATTTTATATAAATGTATTGGTTGACCACTATACCTCGGTTTAGGTAAATAGTGATTTTTTCCAATTCTGTGTGTTTTATTTATAAAATTTGAGTGCGGATGGCTATATCTACACGGGACGGACCTAACAGAAGCAAAATGAGCGAAAGAAACAAAGATTTGAAAATTTTTAAATTTTTATGAAATAGAACTATTAGAAAACGAATATGCGAAAATCAATAATTTATCGTCGAAATTTACTAAGAGAACTATATGTAAATACGTGGGGCAGTTAATTACACTATTTTAGGAGAAATTCGAACGGAAAAGGCTGATTTTCAGCCGAGTTATAGGTGAATTGATGTTTTTATTAATGAAATTTCGTAAATAAAGGACTGAAAATATGAAAATTTATATATGTAACGTTCAGAATTTGCCAAGAAAACTATATAAAAATACGGGGGGCAGTTAGTTATACTATCTATATAGAAAATTTAATCGGAAAAGGGCAATTTTCAGTCGAATTATAGATGAATTTATGTTTTTATTTGTGAATTTATTTAAAAAATGGATGGAAAATGTGAAAATTAATTATATTGCGGTGAAAATTTATTATGAAAACTATAGGGGAATACGAGGAGTAATTAGTTCTATTATTTAGAGAAGATTTGAACGAAAAAGACCTATTTTTAGCAAAGTTATAAGCAAAGATGTAGTTGATTTTATATAAATGTATTGGTTGACCACTATACCTCGGTTTAGGTAAATAGTGATTTTTTCCAATTCTGTGTGTTTATTTATAAAATTTGAGTGCGGATGGCTATATCTACACGGGACGGACCTAACAGAAGCAAAATGAGCGAAAGAAACAAAGATTTGAAAATTATTAAATTTTTATGAAAATAGAACTATTAGAAAACGAATTATGCGAAAATCAATAATTTATCGTCGAAAATTTACTAAGAGAAACTATATGTAAATACGTGGGGCAGTTAATTACACTATTTTAGGAGAAAATTCGAACGGAAAGGCTGATTTTCAGCCGAGTTATAGGTGAATTGATGTTTTTATTAATGAAATTTCGTAAATAAAGGACTGAAAATATGAAAATTTATATATGTACGTTCAGAATTTGCCAAGAAAACTATATAAAAATACGGGGGGCAGTTAGTTATACTATCTATATAGAAAATTAATCGGAAAAGGGCAATTTTCAGTCGAATTATAGATGAATTTATGTTTTTATTTGTGAATTTATTTAAAAAATGGATGGAAAATGTGAAAATTAATTATATTGCGGTGAAAATTTATTATGAAAACTAAGGGAATACGAGGAGTAATTAGTTCTATTATTTAGAGAAGATTTGAACGAAAAAGACTATTTTAGCAAAGTTATAAGCAAAGATGTAGTGATTTTATATAAATGTATTGGTTGACCACTATACCTCGGTTTAGGTAAATAGTGATTTTTTTCCAATCTGTGTGTTTTATTTATAAAATTTGAGTGCGGATGGCTATATCTACACGCTATATCTACACGGGACGGACCTAACAGAAGCAAAATGAGCGAAAGAAACAAAGATTTGAAAATTTTTAAATTTTTATGAAAATAGAACTATTAGAAAACGAATTATGCGAAAATCAATAATTTATCGTCGAAAATTTACTAAGAGAACTATATGTAAATACGTGGGGCAGTTAATTACACTATTTTAGGAGAAAATTCGAACGGAAAAGGCTGATTTTCAGCCGAGTTATAGGTGAATTGATGTTTTTATTAATGAAATTTCGTAAATAAAGGACTGAAAATATGAAAATTTATATATGTAACGTTCAGAATTTGCCAAGAAAACTATATAAAAATACGGGGGGCAGTTAGTTATACTATCTATATAGAAAATTTAATCGGAAAAGGGCAATTTTCAGTCGAATTATAGATGAATTTATGTTTTTATTTGTGAATTTATTTAAAAAATGGATGGAAAATGTGAAAATTAATTATATTGCGGTGAAAATTTATTATGAAAACTATAGGGGAATACGAAGAGTAATTAGTTCTATTATTTAGAGAAGATTTGAACGAAAAAGACCTATTTTTAGCAAAGTTATAAGCAAAGATGTAGTTGATTTTATATAAATGTATTGGTTGACCACTATACCTCGGTTTAGGTAAATAGTGATTTTTTCCAATTCTGTGTGTTTTATTTATAAAATTTGAGTGCGGATGGCTATATCTACACGGGACGGACCTAACAGAAGCAAAATGAGCGAAAGAAACAAAGATTTGAAAATTTTTAAATTTTTATGAAAATAGAACTATTAGAAAACGAATTATGCGAAAATCAATAATTTATCGTCGAAAATTTACTAAGAGAACTATATGTAAATACGTGGGGCAGTTAATTACACTATTTTAGGAGAAAATTCGAACGGAAAAGGCTGATTTTCAGCCGAGTTATAGGTGAATTGATGTTTTTATTAATGAAATTTCGTAAATAAAGGACTGAAAATATGAAAATTTATATATGTAACGTTCAGAATTTGCCAAGAAAACTACATAAAAATACGGGGGGCAGTTAGTTATACTATCTATATAGAAAATTTAATCGGAAAAGGGCAATTTTCAGTCGAATTATAGATGAATTTATGTTTTTATTTGTGAATTTATTTAAAAAATGGATGGAAAATGTGAAAATTAATTATATTGCGGTGAAAATTTATTATGAAAACTATAGGGGAATACGAGGAGTAATTAGTTCTATTATTTAGAGAAGATTTGAACGAAAAAGACCTATTTTTAGCAAAGTTATAAGCAAAGATGTAGTTGATTTTATATAAATGTATTGGTTGACCACTATACCTCGGTTTAGGTAAATAGTGATTTTTTCCAATTCTGTGTGTTTTATTTATAAAATTTGAGTGCGGATGGCTATATCTACACGGGACGGACCTAACAGAAGCAAAATGAGCGAAAGAAACAAAGATTTGAAAATTTTTAAATTTTTATGAAAATAGAACTATTAGAAAACGAATTATGCGAAAATCAATAATTTATCGTCGAAAATTTACTAAGAGAACTATATGTAAATACGTGGGGCAGTTAATTACACTATTTTAGGAGAAAATTCGAACGGAAAAGGCTGATTTTCAGCCGAGTTATAGGTGAATTGATGTTTTTATTAATGAAATTTCGTAAATAAAGGACTGAAAATATGAAAATTTATATATGTAACGTTCAGAATTTGCCAAGAAAACTATATAAAAATACGGGGGGCAGTTAGTTATACTATCTATATAGAAAATTTAATCGGAAAAGGGCAATTTTCAGTCGAATTATAGATGAATTTATGTTTTTATTTGTGAATTTATTTAAAAAATGGATGGAAAATGTGAAAATTAATTATATTGCGGTGAAAATTTATTATGAAAACTATAGGGGAATACGAGGAGTAATTAGTTCTATTATTTAGAGAAGATTTGAACGAAAAAGACCTATTTTTAGCAAAGTTATAAGCAAAGATGTAGTTGATTTTATATAAATGTATTGGTTGACCACTATACCTCGGTTTAGGTAAATAGTGATTTTTTCCAATTCTGTGTGTTTTATTTATAAAATTTGAGTGCGGATGGCTATATCTACACGGGACGGACCTAACAGAAGCAAAATGAGCGAAAGAAACAAAGATTTGAAAATTTTTAAATTTTTATGAAAATAGAACTATTAGAAAACGAATTATGCGAAAATCAATAATTTATCGTCGAAAATTTACTAAGAGAACTATATGTAAATACGTGGGGCAGTTAATTACACTATTTTAGGAGAAAATTCGAACGGAAAAGGCTGATTTTCAGCCGAGTTATAGGTGAATTGATGTTTTTATTAATGAAATTTCGTAAATAAAGGACTGAAAATATGAAAATTTATATATGTAACGTTCAGAATTTGCCAAGAAAACTATATAAAAATACGGGGGGCAGTTAGTTATACTATCTATATAGAAAATTTAATCGGAAAAGGGCAATTTTCAGTCGAATTATAGATGAATTTATGTTTTTATTTGTGAATTTATTTAAAAAATGGATGGAAAATGTGAAAATTAATTATATTGCGGTGAAAATTTATTATGAAAACTATAGGGGAATACGAAGAGTAATTAGTTCTATTATTTAGAGAAGATTTGAACGAAAAAGACCTATTTTTAGCAAAGTTATAAGCAAAGATGTAGTTGGGTTAGGTTAGGTTAGGTTAGGTTAGGTTAGGTTAGGTTAGGTTAGGTTAGGTTAGGTTAGGTTAGGTTAGGTTAGGTTAGGTTAGGTTAGGTTAGGTTAGGTTAGGTTAGGTTAGGTTAGGTTAGGTTAGGTTAGGTTAGGTTAGGTTAGGTTAGGTTAGGTTAGGTTAGGTTAGGTTAGGTTAGGTTAGGTTAGGTTAGGTTAGGTTAGGTTAGGTTAGGTTAGGTTAGGTTAGGTTAGGTTAGGTTAGGTTAGGTTAGGTTAGGTTAGGTTAGGTTAGGTTAGGTTAGGTTAGGTTAGGTTAGGTTAGGTTAGGTTAGGTTAGGTTAGGTTAGGTTAGGTTAGGTTAGGTTAGGTTAGGTTAGGTTAGGTTAGGTTAGGTTAGGTTAGGTTAGGTTAGGTTAGGTTAGGTTAGGTTAGGTTAGGTTAGGTTAGGTTAGGTTAGGTTAGGTTAGGTTAGGTTAGGTTAGGTTAGGTTAGGTTAGGTTAGGTTAGGTTAGGTTAGGTTAGGTTAGGTTAGGTTAGGTTAGGTTAGGTTAGGTTAGGTTAGGTTAGGTTAGGTTAGGTTAGGTTAGGTTAGGTTAGGTTAGGTTAGGTTTTTTTTTTTTTTTTTTTTTTTTTTTTTTTTTTTTTCTTTTCTATTTCACTACTGCTATTCTGCAGTACCTTTCTTTCTGTTGAAGAGTATCCTTTTTTACTGTTATCAATGTTTTTTTTTTTTTTTTTTTTTTTTTTTTTTTTTTTTTTTTTTTTTTTTTTTTTTTTTATATACTTTAATAGTTCCGTTCCGGTTACACATTGTTTCAATATACTATTACATGTTCTTTTTACAGTTATGATATCATCTTCTATAATTAATCTAATTTTATAACAATTCTGAATGTAGTTCTACGTATAGATATACTGTTTCAGACTTTGTAATGTTATTACTTTGTATCTTTTTATTTGTCTCTTATGAATAATTCCTAATTTTACAATAATGTCACCTTAAATAAACAATGTACTTTTGTTTTGGGCCTAATTTAATAATAATTCTTAATATGAGGCTTTGTTTAAACTAACTTGCAATTATTTTTAAGCATAGTGTTCCAGTTATAATGGTTATTGCTTTGTTACTTTGTACAGTTTATCTACACTTATTTATCCTATTTAATAACAATTGTTAAGATTATCTGTTTTAGCTTACTATTAAACATTTTACTACTTGCAAGTTATTATTAGCCTAACGTTATCAAAATCTATGCTTATATCATACTATTATTAGTTCATTATTATTATTTTAGTTAAATTCACACTCATAATGGTTTTATCGTAGGGACATTACAGAGACATAAATTTATTCTACTATAGTACTCCCATTCTCTTTGTTAATAACCTTAAGTATTGAGAGAGCAAAGTGTATGAAGTGAGATCTGCAATCGATGTCCGTCATAATAGTACTTAAGTTCTTACATACTATATTCACTCCCATATTGCATTCACATTCATACCGTTGTTTTCCAAATCGCGGACATTCTGTTATTAAATGTTCTACGGTTTGTTCTGTACTATCATCGCATGTGCAATATGGGGATGGCAAAATCTTAAATCTAAAAAGATAAGCCTTATTACCACCGTGACCGGTAAACAATTGAGTTACAATATTTGTTATTTTTATACTTTTTAAAATCTTATAAGCAGTTATAACATTTGGGAAGAAAGTTCTTATGGTTCCACTGGTTGCTGCTTCTTCATATTTGATTTGCCATCTTAGCAGAGTGTTGCTCCTGGTGAGGTGCTTAGCGTAAGACAATGGGAATAAGTCATAAATTGCCCTCTGTTTTTTGCTAGTAGCGGCATATTTAGCCAGCTCATCTGCTCTCTCATTACCTACTAAACCACAATGAGCTTTTATCCAGTATATCTGGACTTTTCCCTCTTTATTTTCGATAGTATTGAGCTTCGATGAAATTTCAGCTGCAATAGGATTAAGTGACATAGGATTACAAAGAGTTATTACTGCTGATCTAGAGTCACTAAGGATGTTGGCTTTAAGGTTTTTCTTTTCTAACATATATGTAACTGCCTTCAAAATTGCAATTAGCTCGGCTTGGTATACGCTGCAGTAGCTTTCGAGCCTACAGGTGATGGTTTTGGTTTCCGTTCCATTTTGCCATACTGAAACAGCCGCACCTACCTTGTTATCTATTTTACTGCCGTCTGTATAAAGCTTTGGCCAGTCATTGTCAATTTGATCGATGTCTTCTTGGCAGGTTATTAGCTTGTACTCCCTCTTGGTTCTTAGTGAGGGGTGCGGTAAGTGGAAAGGACTGATTCTCATTTCCAATTGTCTACCAGGGAGTGACTCAATGGGCTTGCCTCTTTTGATTTCGTATAATTCGGCGTTTTCCTTGGCTCGTAGCGCTAGAGGTATAATCTGAGCTAGTAGCGCACTGGAAACAAGGGAAATGGTTTTATGGCCTTTGCAAATGCGAATGCTAAACATTCGTGTAAGCCTATTGAGCATTCGGCTTATGTATTTTTTATTTGTGGCTTCTGCCCAGCAGCTCGCAGCATACAAAATAGTTGGTTCAACTACAGCCTGGTAGATGGTTCTTACTATGTCCGAGTTGAGACCCCATTGCGCTCTTGCTGCTCTTGATACCATCTTGTAGAGTCGAACTGCTTTACTGCAAACATAATCTAAATGTGGCTTAAAGTTAAAGTTTTTGTCAATAATTAATCCTAAAATTTTGATTTGATCTATATATGTTAAGGTTACTCCATCCATTAGCAGTTTGGGACAATGGAATTTATGCTTTTTGGTAATTATTGTACTTTGAGTCTTATGTGGGGCAAATTTAAGCTTGTGTCTTTGCCCCCATTCTACGATTGTTTTAAGTGTATCATTAACATCCTTTTCAAGTTTTAGGCCATCTTTGTTCGAGGCTATTATTAAGATGTCGTCCGCAAAGGCTTGAACGTGAGCTCCCGAGTTTTCAGTTGCCTGTAATAGGGGATCAAGTTGGATATTCCACAGCATGGGACCGCAAGTTGATCCTTGAATACATCCTTTATTGGTTTTTATAGTGATCTTTTCGTTTGCGTAACTTAAATTTATTTCACGATCTGATAAGTAGCTAATTATGAGTCTTAACACCATAGGTTCAACCTGTTTGTTTTTAAGTTCAGTGATAATAGCAGGCCACCATGCATTATCGAATGCGCCCTCAATATCTAATGACACTAGTATGACTATTTCTTTCTTCTTAAGTCCATTCTTAATTAGTGTTATAGTATCATATAGCGCATCCTCCGTGCTTCTCTGTGGAGTGAATCCATATTGTCTCTGGTTCAATTTTTCGTCTTTTCCTAACTGCCACTGGATTCTATTCGTAAAAAGTTTCTCCAGTATTTTACCCAGTACTGGTAGTAAGCCAATGGGTCTGTATGCCTTTGGATGGGTATAATCTTCTTTACTGGGTTTTGGGATTACCTTAATAGTTGCATTTTTCCAATCTTTGGGGAAATATCCAAGTGCGAGGCACTTATTGTAGAGTAGTTCCAGCACTTCTGGGTCACTATTATAAGCTGTTTGGCATATATCGGATGTCAGGCCATCCTCACCCGGGGCTTTTTTAGGACTCATGTTGCTTAGTATTTGATCTATTTCAGTTCTAGAGAATGGTGTCTTAACTTCTAATGCTTTGTTTTCGAGTTGTGCTATAAGTTCATTTGTTTTTGTTCTTATTTCATCCTGTTCCTTAGTATCGGTGTTTGGATTATCTTTGGGGTAAAAGGTTTCAGCTAGAAGTGTCGCTGACCCTTTTTCTGAAAGGACTGCCCCATTTTGGTCTTTGAGCAGTTTGTCTCCCTCTACATTAGAACAGACCTTCAATATCCGATATGTGCGTTGCCACACGTTTTCTTTCTGCTCGTTCGTGCATAGTTCTTTCCAGCTTTTGGTTGTGGCATCTTCTATACTTTCTTTATATTGTTTTCGTGCCTCGAGATATTGTTCTATGACCCAGTTCTTTCTTGTAGGGTGTGCATTCCTTATTCTTCTTCGTAATCTGATCATGATCTCCTTTTTTTCTTTAATTTCGGTGTTCCACCATTTAGCAGCCTTTGGTAACTGTTTTCGTTCTATTGTCGGAATCGTCTCATCGCATGCCTTTGTTATGCATTCTGTATATGTTTTTACGAATTCATCAATCTCCTGTGTCGTCTTAATAACTCCTATTCTTTCTTTGGTTAGGCCGTTGTTGTCTAGTGCCCTTTTGAGTTCAACGTTGAAATGGCTCCAGTTTGCTTTCCTTGTGTTGTATTTCCTGGTGCTGTTGATTTTTGACTCAATGAGTGAAGTTGTCGTACTAAATTTGAAAAGAATTGGTTTATGGTTAGATAAAGTACAAAAGGATTCGTCAACTCTCCAATTCTCAACCTTATGCAAGAGTGATGTAGTACAGGCGGTAATGTCTATAATGCTGGAGCAGAGGGTGTCTCTTCTGTATGCACTAAAAGTAGGCTTTTTTCCCGTATTAAGTACCTCCAAGTTAACTTCAGCTAATGTTTCCATAACTTGTGTTCCTCTGTTGTCATCTGCTTTGCAGCCCCACCAGATGCTACTGGCATTCACATCGCCACCGATGATAATATCTTCTGTCTGCATTGCTTTCACAAAATTCTTAATCGTTGTTAAGTCCTCTTCAATTGCGCCTTTTTCATGCAAGTAGATGCTGATGAAGCCAATGTTAAGATTACCTATTTTTAGTACTATACCTACGATGTCTTCGGTTAGTATGCTTGGGTTAATGGTGAAGTCAATGTTAGGATCTAAGACAACTATTGCAGATCTCACTGGCTTATTGATGTCATTGCTAACTTTTTGGATTACACGGTATTGCGGGCCCACAGTTAAGTGTGCTTTTGCCCCAACATAAGGTTCCTGCATCAATATGATGGAAAAGCCTTGTGTGGTAGCGGCCCGTAAGCACTCAAGTGTTGCCGCGCGGCCTCGATCAAGGTTGTATTGTGCCACTTTAACAACTTTTTTGCTATCAAGATTACCTGGTGTTCCTGTTTCAATAGTTTGGTAAACCAAGTCTTAACAGTATGACACTGAGCTCCTTGATATATTGTCCCATTTTTGCCACTCTGGACATTCGGGGCTATATGCGGGATGGGTAGCATTTTCTTTACCCGATCTGTTGCAATTATTGCAGGATGGAGCCACGTTTCTGTTTGGGCATGTCCTTGTATCATGGCTTCCAGAGCAGTACCCGCAGATTAGGTCATTTGTGCAATCTTTCGCTCTATGATTGAATCTCAGGCACTTGTAGCACTGTATAAGAGGAGACTGATCAAAACAGGGGATTACCTGAAAACCTATACGCAATTTCTGGTTCTTTAGTCGAGTCCACATTTGCGGCGTGACTTCCAGAATCACGTTGATTAGGTCTCGTGTCCTGCCTTTGGTTCTGCGAAGAACTTTAGCGAATTTTTGTTCATCGTCTAAGTCTGTAATTAATCTTGAGTTTTGACTAAGAATTGCTTTTACTAGCTTATCGTCATTAAGCTCATTAGTAATACCTATTAGGCGTAACTGAGGATGTTTTACAGAAGTGGTTGAAACAGTCAGACTGTTGCATGTATCTCTAATCGCCTTTTTTAAGGTTTGCCTATCTAGTTGTGAATCACAGCTGATAATAACTCTTTGATTCTTTATTTTAGTTATTCTGTTCACGCCAACACCAAGTTTAACTGGGTCAACCTCTTTTTTAACCTGTTTCAGGATCTCGTCGCTCGTGGATCGCGGGTCTATAGATTCCAGGACCATTGCGTATCGAGGCGTTACCGTAGCTTCAGCGTATGTAAGTTTATGCGGTGAAGATGACTTTGTAACTGATGGTTGTGGCGGTGTATTGTTGTCATGGTCTTCCTTTTTGTTGTAGTCTGTATTCTGTCTATTACTAAAGACTTTTCTTAACTCTTCTATTTTATCCTTAATATCCGTTACGGCCAGCTCGGTACCTAGCCCTGAATTTCCTTGAAATACCGCATGTGCGGTGGTGCAATCCTTTAGCTCATTTATCTCTGCTAGTAAGGTTTTAACCATATGAGCTATCGGATGCAATGCCGCTTCTAGCTCTTTTCTTTGGTCTATTCCTGTTGGTGGGATGTTTTGAAGGGTCTGTATCATATCTTTGGTTTCAAGAATATGGTTTATTATTTCTCCAAAACGACAATCATCTGGGGCTCTTATTTCTGCTTGGACCGGCAGGTGTGGCGGTTCTTCAGCTTGAAGCTTAGAAAGCTCGTTGATTGACATGGTCAAACCTATAAGCTGGTTAGTCATATCGGCTATCTTTCCGTTGAGGTGTGTAAGATACTCAGTGCAGGTCTTCGTGCACGCAATCGAGCTAGTCCCAGCTATCGGTGGTTGTGCTTTGGCTGCTAGGCCTCGCACTTCTGCTTGAATTTTGTTAATGGTTTTGAGTGGTTCATCCATTTCGTAGTTCAGCCAGCTGCGGATTGCCTCAACACCACTAACCGAACTTTCCACTGCTTCGAATATCTCTTTAATCTTATTGTAATGCAGTGTTTGAATCTCTGCCAGTTGCTTATTGTGCGCTCTTTCTATTCTAACTAATTCCTTAGCTGCTCGACATTTTTCTTGTTCTAGGGCTAGCCGGTGTCGCGAGCGGGAGTCGGAAAGTGACAGCACCGTTTCATATAAGCCTTGAAGAGAGTCGTGCACCTCACTTTTGCACTCTCTCTTCATGTTGCCCGCTTTTTCTAGGGCTTCCTTGCCAGATTGCAGGAAGTCGTTGGCGCGTTGGGTAGCTAGGTCCATAGATATTCCCGCTCGTTTATAGGTGGGAGGCAGTATACTCGACCTTCTGCTGTTAGTACTATAGATGCTGTCTCCTTCGGACCAGTCGTCGTCGGTTTCCCGTGCCGGCTTACATTGCCCTAATAAGGCTAGCTCTTTTTCCAAGTCCATTGTCACCGAGCTAGCTTCTGTGACTTCTTCACGCGTTACTGGTTTAGGCTGCTTATCCTGATCGCCCTCTTCACCGGTACCCTTGCTTGATTGGGCAGAACTGGCTGTATCAGTGCACGGCTCGGTGACAATATAGTTCTTGCTAGCGAATGCTTCATCTGCAGTTTTTCCAGATGTAGCTGCATTCTGTAATAAGACCTTTTTACGCAGACCACTGGGAGTTGGACTCGCAGCTCTGCTTGTCTTAGAAGACCTTGTTTTAGCTGTGCCAGCGCCAGAGATGGTGGATTTGGTTGACATTTTGGCAGTTTTTCTTTATTTTTTTTTGTCGGAGGTCGGGTAAATTGAGTAAGCTATAGATCTGTTAGATACCTTGCCTGATACCCAGTTATTTGAGCCCAAGCACGGGTGGTCTAGATTTTGTAGGTTCTGAGCAATTTACGGTTGAATTTTTCCAATATGGCCTGTTCAATAACTCTTTTCGTTGCCAAAGCGGTACCTATTAAGCAGTTAACTCGAGACTAGAATCAAACTGTGGTAAATAATATGGAGAGCGTATTTTTTGGACTAGTGGGCCTCCTAAATATTTTCGTCCACTGACCAAACTATCGCTTCACCCAAACCTTCCTGATTGAATTAAGTCCAAACACGACCACTTTTGGCCAGTAACTTCGCGAGAAATTCAAAAAATAAAATTTCCAATATGGCCGACTTGATTATTATTTCCGTTGCCAAGACGGTGTTTTATTATAGAAACGGCTCGAGTTTGGGCTCAATCTGTGGGGAATAATATAGAGAATGTGTTTATGGGCTAATGGTCACCTAAATTTTTTTTCCCTCACATTGACTATACAATCGCCTTCCTTAGGCACTCCTGATCAATTTAAGTCCAAACACGACCACTTTTGGCCAGTAACTTCGCAAGAAATTCGAAAAATAAAATTTCCAATATGGCCGACTTAATTATTATTTCCGTTGCCAAGACGGTATTTATTAATCGAAACGGCTCGAGTTTGGGCTCAATCTGTAGGGAATAATATAAGGAATGTGTTTATGGGCTAATGGCCACCTAAATGTTTTGCCTCACGCTGACTATACAACCGCTTTCTTTAAGCTCTCCTGATAAATTTAAGTCCACACACGACCAATTTCGGCCAATAACTTCACGAGGAATTCAAAAAATGAACTTTCCAATATGGCGGCCAATTAGTTTAAATTTATCTAACTTTGGAATTATAAAAGATAGTATAGTCGAGTTTGGGCTCTACGGATAGCTCACAATGAGCGGATTATGAAGATTTGGTGATATTTGGAGAATTATTATTTATTTGTAATTAGTAACGAAAAAACACAAAAGAAACACAAAAAATTGCGTAATTATGAAACTAGATAAGGAAATGAAATTCTAAAAACGGAAATCTATATTAAAATTATGTATCTAATTTAAGATAAATGCAGAAGTAGCCGCAGAGGTCTGGAAGTAGGTCCTCGTGGAAGGACTTTTTCGTTAAAAAATCTATAAAATTTAAACGCTACAGTAGAAAAATCTCATTTTCGGCGAAGACTTTCCTGGCTAAAATGTCCACAATAAAATGAAATAAAAAGTATAGGTCGTCGCTGAAAATCACGAATTATTCGACCTAGAATTTGTTCATAGTAAACAAAAATAGGTTAAACGTTAATAACTTCGTGGTTTCGACTCCGATTTTCATGAAAAAAGTTTAGGTGTGTTGCGCAAGACGTGCCTTATCCAAAGGCGTGCTACAAAATAAGCACAGGCGTATAGAAAAAATTTTCACGCCACGTGGTTTTTTAGGAAAAGTGTAATAATTCAATGGTTCTTGGGCGCAAAAATCTGAAATAAACGGGGATATATAGACCCCAATTAGACCTACAAGATGACATAAAAAACCATATAGGTTACTGATCTTAATATGGCAGCGTAAGCAAAAGTATTATAAAAATATTACCTTTTGCAATTTTTAGGTTATCTCTGAGAGAAAATTTCAGCAAAAACGACCCAAATCTTCAAAAACCACTGAACTAACACTACCACAGGATAGCACCGCACAAAATACACATTCACAGAAAATTTCAAGAAAATCGGGTAACTTTGACTATTTTTAAGGATTTTAGAGCACAGGAGCGGTACGAAAACGTGGCGTACGCGTCGGCGGGCGGGACGGAACGGGGGGTTAGGTTAGGTTAGGTTAGGTTAGGTTAGGTTAGGTTAGGTTAGGTTAGGTTAGGTTAGGTTAGGTTAGGTTAGGTTAGGTTAGGTTAGGTTAGGTTAGGTTAGGTTAGGTTAGGTTAGGTTAGGTTAGGTTAGGTTAGGTTAGGTTAGGTTAGGTTAGGTTAGGTTAGGTTAGGTTAGGTTAGGTTAGGTTAGGTTAGGTTAGGTTAGGTTAGGTTAGGTTAGGTTAGGTTAGGTTAGGTTAGGTTAGGTTAGGTTAGGTTAGGTTAGGTTAGGTTAGGTTAGGTTAGGTTAGGTTAGGTTAGGTTAGGTTAGGTTAGGTTAGGTTAGGTTAGGTTAGGTTAGGTTAGGTTAGGTTAGGTTAGGTTAGGTTAGGTTAGGTTAGGTTAGGTTAGGTTAGGTTAGGTTAGGTTAGGTTAGGTTAGGTTAGGTTAGGTTAGGTTAGGTTAGGTTAGGTTAGGTTAGGTTAGGTTAGGTTAGGTTAGGTTAGGTTAGGTTAGGTTAGGTTAGGTTAGGTTAGGTTAGGTTAGGTTAGGTTAGGTTAGGTTAGGTTAGGTTAGGTTAGGTTAGGTTAGGTTAGGTTAGGTTAGGTTAGGTTAGGTTAGGTTAGGTTAGGTTAGGTTAGGTTAGGTTAGGTTAGGTTAGGTTAGGTTAGGTTAGGTTAGGTTAGGTTAGGTTAGGTTAGGTTAGGTTAGGTTAGGTTAGGTTAGGTTAGGTTAGGTTAGGTTAGGTTAGGTTAGGTTAGGTTAGGTTAGGTTAGGTTAGGTTAGGTTAGGTTAGGTTAGGTTAGGTTAGGTTAGGTTAGGTTAGGTTAGGTTAGGTTAGGTTAGGTTAGGTTAGGTTAGGTTAGGTTAGGTTAGGTTAGGTTAGGTTAGGTTAGGTTAGGTTAGGTTAGGTTAGGTTAGGTTAGGTTAGGTTAGGTTAGGTTAGGTTAGGTTAGGTTAGGTTAGGTTAGGTTAGGTTAGGTTAGGTTAGGTTAGGTTAGGTTAGGTTAGGTTAGGTTAGGTTAGGTTAGGTTAGGTTAGGTTAGGTTAGGTTAGGTTAGGTTAGGTTAGGTTAGGTTAGGTTAGGTTAGGTTAGGTTAGGTTAGGTTAGGTTAGGTTAGGTTAGGTTAGGTTAGGTTAGGTTAGGTTAGGTTAGGTTAGGTTAGGTTAGGTTAGGTTAGGTTAGGTTAGGTTAGGTTAGGTTAGGTTAGGTTAGGTTAGGTTAGGTTAGGTTAGGTTAGGTTAGGTTAGGTTAGGTTAGGTTAGGTTAGGTTAGGTTAGGTTAGGTTAGGTTAGGTTAGGTTAGGTTAGGTTAGGTTAGGTTAGGTTAGGTTAGGTTAGGTTAGGTTAGGTTAGGTTAGGTTAGGTTAGGTTAGGTTAGGTTAGGTTAGGTTAGGTTAGGTTAGGTTAGGTTAGGTTAGGTTAGGTTAGGTTAGGTTAGGTTAGGTTAGGTTAGGTTAGGTTAGGTTAGGTTAGGTTAGGTTAGGTTAGGTTAGGTTAGGTTAGGTTAGGTTAGGTTAGGTTAGGTTAGGTTAGGTTAGGTTAGGTTAGGTTAGGTTAGGTTAGGTTAGGTTAGGTTAGGTTAGGTTAGGTTAGGTTAGGTTAGGTTAGGTTAGGTTAGGTTAGGTTAGGTTAGGTTAGGTTAGGTTAGGTTAGGTTAGGTTAGGTTAGGTTAGGTTAGGTTAGGTTAGGTTAGGTTAGGTTAGGTTAGGTTAGGTTAGGTTAGGTTAGGTTAGGTTAGGTTAGGTTAGGTTAGGTTAGGTTAGGTTAGGTTAGGTTAGGTTAGGTTAGGTTAGGTTAGGTTAGGTTAGGTTAGGTTAGGTTAGGTTAGGTTAGGTTAGGTTAGGTTAGGTTAGGTTAGGTTAGGTTAGGTTAGGTTAGGTTAGGTTAGGTTAGGTTAGGTTAGGTTAGGTTAGGTTAGGTTAGGTTAGGTTAGGTTAGGTTAGGTTAGGTTAGGTTAGGTTAGGTTAGGTTAGGTTAGGTTAGGTTAGGTTAGGTTAGGTTAGGTTAGGTTAGGTTAGGTTAGGTTAGGTTAGGTTAGGTTAGGTTAGGTTAGGTTAGGTTAGGTTAGGTTAGGTTAGGTTAGGTTAGGTTAGGTTAGGTTAGGTTAGGTTAGGTTAGGTTAGGTTAGGTTAGGTTAGGTTAGGTTAGGTTAGGTTAGGTTAGGTTAGGTTAGGTTAGGTTAGGTTAGGTTAGGTTAGGTTAGGTTAGGTTAGGTTAGGTTAGGTTAGGTTAGGTTAGGTTAGGTTAGGTTAGGTTAGGTTAGGTTAGGTTAGGTTAGGTTAGGTTAGGTTAGGTTAGGTTAGGTTAGGTTAGGTTAGGTTAGGTTAGGTTAGGTTAGGTTAGGTTAGGTTAGGTTAGGTTAGGTTAGGTTAGGTTAGGTTAGGTTAGGTTAGGTTAGGTTAGGTTAGGTTAGGTTAGGTTAGGTTAGGTTAGGTTAGGTTAGGTTAGGTTAGGTTAGGTTAGGTTAGGTTAGGTTAGGTTAGGTTAGGTTAGGTTAGGTTAGGTTAGGTTAGGTTAGGTTAGGTTAGGTTAGGTTAGGTTAGGTTAGGTTAGGTTAGGTTAGGTTAGGTTAGGTTAGGTTAGGTTAGGTTAGGTTAGGTTAGGTTAGGTTAGGTTAGGTTAGGTTAGGTTAGGTTAGGTTAGGTTAGGTTAGGTTAGGTTAGGTTAGGTTAGGTTAGGTTAGGTTAGGTTAGGTTAGGTTAGGTTAGGTTAGGTTAGGTTAGGTTAGGTTAGGTTAGGTTAGGTTAGGTTAGGTTAGGTTAGGTTAGGTTAGGTTAGGTTAGGTTAGGTTAGGTTAGGTTAGGTTAGGTTAGGTTAGGTTAGGTTAGGTTAGGTTAGGTTAGGTTAGGTTAGGTTAGGTTAGGTTAGGTTAGGTTAGGTTAGGTTAGGTTAGGTTAGGTTAGGTTAGGTTAGGTTAGGTTAGGTTAGGTTAGGTTAGGTTAGGTTAGGTTAGGTTAGGTTAGGTTAGGTTAGGTTAGGTTAGGTTAGGTTAGGTTAGGTTAGGTTAGGTTAGGTTAGGTTAGGTTAGGTTAGGTTAGGTTAGGTTAGGTTAGGTTAGGTTAGGTTAGGTTAGGTTAGGTTAGGTTAGGTTAGGTTAGGTTAGGTTAGGTTAGGTTAGGTTAGGTTAGGTTAGGTTAGGTTAGGTTAGGTTAGGTTAGGTTAGGTTAGGTTAGGTTAGGTTAGGTTAGGTTAGGTTAGGTTAGGTTAGGTTAGGTTAGGTTAGGTTAGGTTAGGTTAGGTTAGGTTAGGTTAGGTTAGGTTAGGTTAGGTTAGGTTAGGTTAGGTTAGGTTAGGTTAGGTTAGGTTAGGTTAGGTTAGGTTAGGTTAGGTTAGGTTAGGTTAGGTTAGGTTAGGTTAGGTTAGGTTAGGTTAGGTTAGGTTAGGTTAGGTTAGGTTAGGTTAGGTTAGGTTAGGTTAGGTTAGGTTAGGTTAGGTTAGGTTAGGTTAGGTTAGGTTAGGTTAGGTTAGGTTAGGTTAGGTTAGGTTAGGTTAGGTTAGGTTAGGTTAGGTTAGGTTAGGTTAGGTTAGGTTAGGTTAGGTTAGGTTAGGTTAGGTTAGGTTAGGTTAGGTTAGGTTAGGTTAGGTTAGGTTAGGTTAGGTTAGGTTAGGTTAGGTTAGGTTAGGTTAGGTTAGGTTAGGTTAGGTTAGGTTAGGTTAGGTTAGGTTAGGTTAGGTTAGGTTAGGTTAGGTTAGGTTAGGTTAGGTTAGGTTAGGTTAGGTTAGGTTAGGTTAGGTTAGGTTAGGTTAGGTTAGGTTAGGTTAGGTTAGGTTAGGTTAGGTTAGGTTAGGTTAGGTTAGGTTAGGTTAGGTTAGGTTAGGTTAGGTTAGGTTAGGTTAGGTTAGGTTAGGTTAGGTTAGGTTAGGTTAGGTTAGGTTAGGTTAGGTTAGGTTAGGTTAGGTTAGGTTAGGTTAGGTTAGGTTAGGTTAGGTTAGGTTAGGTTAGGTTAGGTTAGGTTAGGTTAGGTTAGGTTAGGTTAGGTTAGGTTAGGTTAGGTTAGGTTAGGTTAGGTTAGGTTAGGTTAGGTTAGGTTAGGTTAGGTTAGGTTAGGTTAGGTTAGGTTAGGTTAGGTTAGGTTAGGTTAGGTTAGGTTAGGTTAGGTTAGGTTAGGTTAGGTTAGGTTAGGTTAGGTTAGGTTAGGTTAGGTTAGGTTAGGTTAGGTTAGGTTAGGTTAGGTTAGGTTAGGTTAGGTTAGGTTAGGTTAGGTTAGGTTAGGTTAGGTTAGGTTAGGTTAGGTTAGGTTAGGTTAGGTTAGGTTAGGTTAGGTTAGGTTAGGTTAGGTTAGGTTAGGTTAGGTTAGGTTAGGTTAGGTTAGGTTAGGTTAGGTTAGGTTAGGTTAGGTTAGGTTAGGTTAGGTTAGGTTAGGTTAGGTTAGGTTAGGTTAGGTTAGGTTAGGTTAGGTTAGGTTAGGTTAGGTTAGGTTAGGTTAGGTTAGGTTAGGTTAGGTTAGGTTAGGTTAGGTTAGGTTAGGTTAGGTTAGGTTAGGTTAGGTTAGGTTAGGTTAGGTTAGGTTAGGTTAGGTTAGGTTAGGTTAGGTTAGGTTAGGTTAGGTTAGGTTAGGTTAGGTTAGGTTAGGTTAGGTTAGGTTAGGTTAGGTTAGGTTAGGTTAGGTTAGGTTAGGTTAGGTTAGGTTAGGTTAGGTTAGGTTAGGTTAGGTTAGGTTAGGTTAGGTTAGGTTAGGTTAGGTTAGGTTAGGTTAGGTTAGGTTAGGTTAGGTTAGGTTAGGTTAGGTTAGGTTAGGTTAGGTTAGGTTAGGTTAGGTTAGGTTAGGTTAGGTTAGGTTAGGTTAGGTTAGGTTAGGTTAGGTTAGGTTAGGTTAGGTTAGGTTAGGTTAGGTTAGGTTAGGTTAGGTTAGGTTAGGTTAGGTTAGGTTAGGTTAGGTTAGGTTAGGTTAGGTTAGGTTAGGTTAGGTTAGGTTAGGTTAGGTTAGGTTAGGTTAGGTTAGGTTAGGTTAAGGTTAGGTTAGGTTAGGTTAGGTTAGGTTAGGTTAGGTTAGGTTAGGTTAGGTTAGGTTAGGTTAGGTTAGGTTAGGTTAGGTTAGGTTAGGTTAGGTTAGGTTAGGTTAGGTTAGGTTAGGTTAGGTTAGGTTAGGTTAGGTTAGGTTAGGTTAGGTTAGGTTAGGTTAGGTTAGGTTAGGTTAGGTTAGGTTAGGTTAGGTTAGGTTAGGTTAGGTTAGGTTAGGTTAGGTTAGGTTAGGTTAGGTTAGGTTAGGTTAGGTTAGGTTAGGTTAGGTTAGGTTAGGTTAGGTTAGGTTAGGTTAGGTTAGGTTAGGTTAGGTTAGGTTAGGTTAGGTTAGGTTAGGTTAGGTTAGGTTAGGTTAGGTTAGGTTAGGTTAGGTTAGGTTAGGTTAGGTTAGGTTAGGTTAGGTTAGGTTAGGTTAGGTTAGGTTAGGTTAGGTTAGGTTAGGTTAGGTTAGGTTAGGTTAGGTTAGGTTAGGTTAGGTTAGGTTAGGTTAGGTTAGGTTAGGTTAGGTTAGGTTAGGTTAGGTTAGGTTAGGTTAGGTTAGGTTAGGTTAGGTTAGGTTAGGTTAGGTTAGGTTAGGTTAGGTTAGGTTAGGTTAGGTTAGGTTAGGTTAGGTTAGGTTAGGTTAGGTTAGGTTAGGTTAGGTTAGGTTAGGTTAGGTTAGGTTAGGTTAGGTTAGGTTAGGTTAGGTTAGGTTAGGTTAGGTTAGGTTAGGTTAGGTTAGGTTAGGTTAGGTTAGGTTAGGTTAGGTTAGGTTAGGTTAGGTTAGGTTAGGTTAGGTTAGGTTAGGTTAGGTTAGGTTAGGTTAGGTTAGGTTAGGTTAGGTTAGGTTAGGTTAGGTTAGGTTAGGTTAGGTTAGGTTAGGTTAGGTTAGGTTAGGTTAGGTTAGGTTAGGTTAGGTTAGGTTAGGTTAGGTTAGGTTAGGTTAGGTTAGGTTAGGTTAGGTTAGGTTAGGTTAGGTTAGGTTAGGTTAGGTTAGGTTAGGTTAGGTTAGGTTAGGTTAGGTTAGGTTAGGTTAGGTTAGGTTAGGTTAGGTTAGGTTAGGTTAGGTTAGGTTAGGTTAGGTTAGGTTAGGTTAGGTTAGGTTAGGTTAGGTTAGGTTAGGTTAGGTTAGGTTAGGTTAGGTTAGGTTAGGTTAGGTTAGGTTAGGTTAGGTTAGGTTAGGTTAGGTTAGGTTAGGTTAGGTTAGGTTAGGTTAGGTTAGGTTAGGTTAGGTTAGGTTAGGTTAGGTTAGGTTAGGTTAGGTTAGGTTAGGTTAGGTTAGGTTAGGTTAGGTTAGGTTAGGTTAGGTTAGGTTAGGTTAGGTTAGGTTAGGTTAGGTTAGGTTAGGTTAGGTTAGGTTAGGTTAGGTTAGGTTAGGTTAGGTTAGGTTAGGTTAGGTTAGGTTAGGTTAGGTTAGGTTAGGTTAGGTTAGGTTAGGTTAGGTTAGGTTAGGTTAGGTTAGGTTAGGTTAGGTTAGGTTAGGTTAGGTTAGGTTAGGTTAGGTTAGGTTAGGTTAGGTTAGGTTAGGTTAGGTTAGGTTAGGTTAGGTTAGGTTAGGTTAGGTTAGGTTAGGT
>JAUPFT010000002.1:62898213-63178213 GCA_036936625.1 Parnassius smintheus behrii | reverse complement strand
ACCTAACCTAACCTAACCTAACCTAACCTAACCTAACCTAACCTAACCTAACCTAACCTAACCTATCCTAACCTAACCTAACCTAACCTAACCTAACCTAACCTAACCTAACCTAACCTAACCTAACCTAACCTAACCTAACCTAACCTAACCTAACCTAACCTAACCTAACCTAACCCAGTCCGGTGTCAACTGCCGCATGCAATTTATAAGCACTAAACGTTGGAGTCGTACCTATATTTAGTATTTCCAGGTTTAGTTCAGCCAATGTCTCAGTTATACAGGTTCCTCTTTTGTCATCTGCAACGCATCCCCACCAGATACTGTTGGCGTTTGCATCTCCTCCTATTATGAATTCGTTGGTGTCCATTGACGTTATGACTTTCTTGATGGTTGACATTTCTTCCTCGATGTCACCCTTTTCGTGTAGGTAGATGTTGATCAGTCCAATCTTAATATGGCCTAATTTAAGTGTTACTCCTACTATATCTTCTGTTAATAAGTCTGGATTAATGGTACATTGGATGTTTGGGTTAGTGACAACAATTGCCGATCTTACTGGTTTTAAACTGTTACTTGTTATTTTTTGAATAACTTGGTACTGAGATCCTAGAGTAACGTGGGCCTTTGATCCCACATAGGGTTCTTGCATCAAAATGATTGAATATCCCTGCATCGTGGCTACCCGTAAACACTCTTGTGTGGCCGCGCGCCCACGATCCAGGTTATACTGAACTATTTTTATCTCTGTATTTGAGGCTAGACAATTTTTGAGTACTGTTGGGGATGTTGTGTCGCCTGACTCTCAGCAATACGAGACAGAGGATCTCGCAATTTTATCCCATTTGATCCATTCTGGGCATTGCGAGCTATATGCTGGATGGGCGATGTTTTCCCTTTTCAAGTTTTTACAATTACAGCACTTGGGGACAGTGTTTTGTTTGGTGCATTCCCTAGTGTCATGTTCTTCTGAACAATATCCACAACACAGTTTATTGTTACAGTTTTTCGCCGTATGATTAAAGCTCAAACATCTGTAACACTGTGTTAATGGAGACTGGTCAACACAAGACACTATCTGGTAACCAATGCGCAATTTCTGTTCCCTTAGTTTTGACCACATTTGAGGTGATACCTCGATAATGACGTTTGTCAATTCTCGGATTCTGCCTTTTGTGCGACGGACGACTTTGACTGCTTTTTGTTCCTCCGTGAGGTCTGTTGTCAGTTTACTATTTTGGCTTGCTATGGCCCTTACTAATTTTTCGTCGGTCAAGTTTGTAGTAACACCTATTAGTCGTAGCTGTGGTTTTTTCACTGAAGGTGTTGACACAGTTAATTTATTACAGGTGTCTCGGATGGCGGTCTTTAGAGTTTGTTGATCTTGTTGGGAGTCGCAATTGATGACAATTCGTTGATTTTTAAGTTTAGTTATTTTGTTTACCCGAACTCCCAACTCGATTGGATCTACGTCCCTCCTTAATTGTTTTATGATATCCTCACTCGAGAGTCGTGGGTCAATGGATTCGAGTATCATAGCATATCGGGGCATACTGGCTATCTCCGCGTAGGTTCGTCTGCGTGGTTGGGAGGATTGTGCTGTTTCGTCAGTATGCGTTGTGACTTCTGCGCTATTGTTATCTATGCTCTTAGGTCTTTGTGAGGGACTAGTGGCATATTGTTGATTTCTGATATCATTAATTTTGTCTTTAATCTCAGCTATCGCTAATTCTGTGCTCAACCCTGTATTGCCCTGAAATGCCATGTGAGTTGTAAAACAATCTCTTGTTTCAATTGTTTCTTCTCTGAGGGTTTTGATCGTTTCAACAACAGGGTTAATCAATTTTTGAATTTCTATTTGAATATTTGAAGTATCCACTTGACACTGCGGTCTGGTCTGTTGGTCGCGAATCATCTCTTGCAGTTCTTGAATATGAGTTGTTAAAGATTCAATACGTGTGTAATAAGGTGTCTGAATTTTATCAATGGGTAATGGATTCTCCTTTATCTCTTTTAGAGAGTCGGCTAGTTTTTCGATTGCAAGATGTACGGATCGCAAGTCATGTGTCATTTCAGTGATTATTTCTTTCACTCGAGTTAGGTGTTCTGAATTTTCGGGGTAAGGAGTTAAAGCCACTGTGCTTGATTTTGGTGATGCCTTCGCTGCTAATCCATGAACCTCAAGTTGAATTCGGCTGATAGCTTTAATGGGTTCATCCATTTCATAGCTGAGCCAGTTACGTATAGCTTCAGCCGTCTTAGAGGTGCTTCGGACTATGTCGAAGGTTTCTGCCAATTTATTAGCATAAGTTTCTTGTATCTCTATTAACTGCTTGTTATGTGCCCGTTCAATCCTCACTATTTCTTTGGCTGCACGACATCGTTCTTGTTCGAGAGCTAAACGGTGACGTGAACGGGAATCAGATAGAGATAGTGCAATTTCATATAGACCTTGAAGGCACTCGTGTACCTCAGTCTTACATTCCCTTTTCATGTTGCCAGCCTTTTCCAAGGCTTCCTTACCGGAAAGTAGGAATTCGTTGGCCCTCTGGGTAGCAAGATCCATGGATATACCGGCTCGTTTATACGCTGGGGGTAGTATACTCGATCGCTTGCTCTTGTCACTAAGTATACTGTCAGCATCAGACCATTCGTCGTCTGTGCGTGCATGCTTACATTTACCCAGGATTTCTAGTTCCGTCTCCATGTCTTGTGTCACTGAACTGTTTTCGTCGGAATCGACTTCTTTTAATGACGGGTTTTCCTGTTTGTTGTATACACTAGCCGTCTCATTCGATTGGCACCGGACATACTTTGTTCCAGCATTATCGACATCACTGCTTGTTCAGCTTCCCTACTACAAAAAATTAAAAACTGGAGAGTAGACGACACATTCTGTACGTTATCTAATCATAAGCCTATCCTGTATCAGATAGAACTCGAGAATATAAAACTAGACAAGGTAATCAGCGTTACAAGAAAATATCACACAAAAAAAGTAAATTGGGTGCACTTCAAAACAGAATTGACTAAAGAATTGGAAGAAATAGGTATCAATAGAGAAAAAATCACAGTAATAAACACAGAG
The DNA here is from genome assembly GCA_036936625.1 of Parnassius smintheus behrii. Lineage (NCBI taxonomy): Eukaryota > Metazoa > Arthropoda > Insecta > Lepidoptera > Papilionidae > Parnassius > Parnassius smintheus. Next base: position 63,175,125 of record JAUPFT010000002.1, on the reverse strand, counting down.
CAAGAACTGGACAACTTAGTTGATGACTACATGCAGGCTATAATATCTACAAGCGATAAAATAATCCCGCATCTAAGGGAAAAAAGAATTGGTAAGTCACCAGTCTGGTGGACTAAGGAACTAAATGAGTTAAAATCAGAAATGATTAGAAGAAGACGTAGAATAAAGAACGCACATCCGAGAAGAAAACAATACGTCATAGACGAATATTTAAAAGCAAAAGAACAATACACGCGAAGTATCGAAGAGGTAGCAACAAAGAGCTGGAAAAACATATGCTCAACGGAAGAGAAAGAAAGCGTCTGGCAAAGAACTTACCGCATTCTGAAAGTATGCTCCAACAAAGAAGATGATAAACTGCTCCGAAACCCAAGTGGTAAAATACTATCCGAAAGAGAATCAGCAGAACTACTAGCTGAAACGCTTTTTCCATGGGACACCATTGAAACTGACACCGAAGAACATAAAGTACTAAGGACCACCACCCAGGAACTAGCAATAAAATTAAAAAACTCTAAGATAGAAATAAAACCATTCACTAGGCATGAAATAGAAAGTATATTCCGAAACATGAGCCCAAAGAAAGCACCAGGAGGAGACGGATTAACTTCAGACATATGCCAAGCAGCATATGAAAGCCAACCAGATACTTTATTAGCATTGTATAATCAATGCCTTCAACTCGGATACTTCCCAAAGCTGTTTAAAATAGCCACAATAAAAATTTTACCAAAATCTAATAAAGAAGACTATTCTGTTCCCAAATCTTACCGGCCTATAGGTCTTTTACCAGTGCTAGGAAAGGTATTAGAGAAGCTGTTTGTTAACAGATTACAGTGGCAACATGGAAATGAGAGGAAACTCAATAACAAGCAGTATGGATTCACACCACAAAGAGGAACCGAAGATGCACTTTACGATGCTATTACATGTATCAAAAATGGGCTAAAAAACAAAGATATAGTAGTATTGGTATCACTGGACATCGAAGGCGCATTCGACAACGCGTGGTGGCCAGTAATAATTAACGAACTTCAAGCCAAACAGGTAGAACCATCAATGCTAAGGCTTATTACCAGCTACTTATCTGACAGGGAGATACGGCTAAGATATGCGGGAGAGGAAATAAGACGAGCCACAAACAAAGGCTGTATACAGGGATCAACATGCGGACCAATCATGTGGAATATCCAACTGGATCCCATGCTGCAAGAAACACAAAGCCTCAACACTCATGTTCAAGCATTTGCAGACGATATACTAATAATAGCGACGAACAAAAATGGGGAGACAATAGAAAAAGAATTAAATAATACATTAAAGATAATTTCAGAATGGGGTAAGAGGCACAAAATGAAATTCGCACCGCACAAAACACAGGCAATACTGATAACAAAGAAACTTAAATATCATCACCCGGTAATCAAACTGGAAGGCGTCGAACTACAATTCTCACACCAACTTAAAATATTAGGCTTAATTATAGATCGCAACCTAAACTTCAAACCGCATATCAATGAAGTCAGCAGGAAAGCAATAAATCTATATAAAACAATATCTCGTGCAACGAGAGCACAATGGGGTCTGAACTCAGAGATAGTAAGACTTATCTACCTGGCAGTTGTGGAGCCGACTGTACTATATGCCGCCAACTGCTGGGCAGAAACAACTGACAGACGGTACATAGAACGCATCTTAAATAGGTTGACACGACTCTTTAGTATACGCATTAGTAAAGGTCACAAAACGAATTCGCTCATTTCGAGCACACTACTTGCACAAATCATTCCCTTAGCACTAAGAGCCAAAGAAAACGCCCACTTATATGAAGTAAAGCGAGGAAAGCCCATAGATCATTTACCAGGAAGGCAACTCGAAATAAAAATAAGTCCGTTTGACCTACCACACCCCTCAGAGAGAGAAACATTAAAATATCAGCTCATCAACATCCAAGAAGATATAGAAACAATAGATAACGACTGGCCCAAAATTTTTACCGATGGAAGCAAAATCAACAATAAAGTGGGAGCGGCAATAACAGTATGGACCAATGGAACAGAAATATACAAAAAAATGTTTAGGCTAGAAAGTTACTGTAGTGTTTTTCAAGCGGAATTGGCAGCTATATTGAAAGCAATAAGATATGCAACATCTAAAAATTATCGCAAAGTAAACATATTAAGCGACTCAAGATCAGCTTTGGAGTGCATCTGTGATCCGACCTCAAAACACCCAATAGCGGTAGAAATCCGGAACGATATAAAAGATAATAAGAATCAAGAGGGCAACATCCAATTATACTGGATTAAAGCACACAGCGGGATTGCCGGTAATGAAAGAGCCGACGAACTGGCAAAACGTGCAGCAGCCAACAACAAGCAAAGACCAGAGTATGACCTTTTCCCATTGTCTTATGCAAAGCACCTCACCAGACAATCTACCCTGCAAATATGGCAACGGAAATATGAAGAAACTCCGACAAGCAACATCACAAAGGCGTTTTTTCCAAATATTATCGCAGCATATAAAGTACTTAGGTTTTTGGAGCTGACTCCGTAGGGGTGCCTATTGGTGACCATAATGAAAGGTGAATTCTTTTACTAATATATATTTATTATAGCGAAACGTGCCATACAGTTGGCGGGCAACTAGTGACTGCCTGAAAAATCTTATTCACTACATAATATAGTTACAATACAACGTTGCGAAGTTTACATGTGTGTGCGCGGCACACCTACAATACTTCCCCCTTTACAACAATTGAATACAAAAAACTTAAAACTATACAATGAATATAAACTTAAAACTAACAACAAAAACTTGCTAATGCGCTTGTGCGCAGGGCTGTACGGAGACCCCCGCGAAAGGGGTGGCGGCCGCGGCGGGCGCGGGCACATGCTGCAGACCGGTGCTAGAAGCACCTATCATCTGACCCATATTCTGGCCCGATATCGGAATGCCTGCCATTAACACTTGATGACGAAGCCAGCTTTTGAACTTCTTATTAAACTTTACCCAAATAGTGTACAGGATTATCGCCCCCATAAAACTGGCTATCACATATAACCATGTTTAAAAATTATCCACTTTATTCTCTACAGTATTTTGAGCCTGAGAAACAATAACTGGTTTTTCTTGCAAATTACCCATAGTAAAAATCGTAAAACTTATCGCGCTAATGCTTTCGCAAAGGAAGTATTTCGAATGAAATTATATTAAATACATTATAACTAAACTAACTACCTGGAACCTATATGAAAGTGCAGTATACGCAAAATACTGAACACGATGCTTCTACAATTACATTCAACTTAAATAATGTAACTTGAATATCCTGAATGAAAATATTATGCACTAGACAATGCAAATAATACTTTCACATCCATAGTAACTAAACCTGATTATCATTTAGACATGTAATTGTATAATATATATTTTATATTAACACTAGCTTATAAATCGTGAAGGTAACTTAACAATCCGACCACTTCGCGTTGTTTTCACGGTTATCGGGTTGCTCGGGCCGGGTAACAACGACGTCAGCGGTGTGGACGGTGGTAACGGGAACCGTACATGCGCAGGTGCAACATCCGCTGCGTTGTCAGCGTTACTTTGGCGTGGCGTTGCTTCGTTACCATCACATTCCCTTAATACATATGCAGGCTTTAATCTGTCGATAGAAATATGTACCTGTCTATCGGGTAATTGAATTAGGTAAACCTTTGGGCCCCTTTTTATCACGCGGTACGGACCGTCGTAGGGTGGTTTCAAAGGTTTACGTATTGAATCGTCCCTAACAAAGACATATTCACAGTTACGTAAGTCCTTGTGCACAAAAAGACTATGACAGTTACGTGAATCGTCGGATGTAGGCTTATAACTACTAATAGTATCTCTAATCTTATCCACTAAACAATAATCATTGACGTTACGGTTGTTCGAAAAGCTGTCATAAAAGTCTCCCGGTAGACGCAAGTTTCGTCCGAACGTTAACTCGGCGGCGCTAACCCCTGAGTCGCTGCGGGCGGCCGCGCGAAGCCCCAGTAATACTGTGGGTAGCTCTTCCACCCAGGACCCATGTGACAGGCGAGCTGAAAGTGCTGCTTTTAAAGAACGATGCCAACGTTCAACTGCGCCATTGCTTTGCGGATGATAAGGAGTAGTTCGAATTCTATTAACCCCCAACATTTTTAACAGCTGGTTAAAAAGACTACTCTCAAACTGGCGACCTTGGTCGCTAGTTAACTTTATCGGGCAACCGTAACGACAAATCCAACCTTCATATAAATGTTTGGCAACAGTTTCTGCCGTAATGTCTCGTAACGGAAAAGCTTCAGGCCACCTGGTCCTCCTATCAATTATCGTAAGTAAGTATCTATAACCATCTGGAGAGATCTCAAGAGGGCCAACGATATCGACGTGCAAATGCTCAAAACGCTCTACTTCCGGAAACTTAGTCAGATTCGATACCGTATGTCTGTTAACTTTAGAACGTTGACATTGTATGCACGTTTTTGCCCACAAAGAAACATCACGATTCATACTAGGCCAGAAATACTTTTTGGCTAACATCTTTCGCGTAGAACGAATTCCAGGATGGCTCAAATTATGTAAACTATCAAAAGCTAGGCGTCGAAACTTTTCCGGTAGGTACGGACGAGCTGTATCAGTAGACATCTCACAAAAAATAGACTTATTTAACATAGGTATAACTAGTTCCTTTAACAAAATATTATCGGTATTTAAACCAGACATAACATTCATGATATAACTGTCGCTACTCTGCTCATTTGCAATGTCATCGAAATTCAACGCAGTTGGCATAGTCACGGCTTCGATGCGCGATAAGGTGTCAGCTACGATGTTATTCGTACCGGTTATATGTTTTATATTTGTAGTGAACTCACTTATGAAAGCTAAATGTCTCGTTCTCCGAGGCGTTTCGCTTTCATCGCGTCCTACCTTTTGAAATGCAAAAGTTAAAGGTTTATGGTCCGTATACACGGTTATTTCTTGCCCTTCAAATAATTTCCGAAAATGTTTTATAGCTAAGTATATAGCGAGCAACTCGCGATCGTATGTGCTATATCGCTGTTGGGTGGTGGTCAATTTTTTTGAGAAATAGCCCAATGGTTTCCAGCTATCTCCTTCCTTTTGTTGCAAGACTGCTCCCACGCATATATTGGATGCATCAGTCATTAAAGCGAGTTCGGAACCCACTCTAGGGTACGTCAATGTAGCGGCCTGTGTGAGACCTGCCTTACATTGCGTAAATGCTTCGTTCGCACTCTCCGTCCAGACGATGGGAGTCTTATCATTTTTCTTTGAGCTTTTAAGATATTTATTTAATTCTGTTAGATATAAAGTTGCGTTAGGAAGATGAGCTCGATAAAAATTGACCATACCGAGAAAACGTCTTAGCTCTGCAACAGTTTTCGGCTTCGGAAATTCCACAATTGCCTGAACCTTATCTTGCAACGGCCTGACGCCGTCGGTACTAATCTCGTGTCCCAAAAATTCTAGTTTAGTTTGTCCGAAACGACATTTTGCCAAATTAATCGAAATTCCATATTTATTAAGCCTTTTAAAAATAATTTCTAAATGTTGCCTGTGTTGAACTTCGTTGTCACTAGCTATAAGTAAGTCGTCTAAATAACAAAAGACAAAATCAAGACCTTGTAAAATGGAGTTCATAAAGCGCTGGAAGGTTTGTGCTGCTCCGCGCAAACCGAAGGTCATTCGAGGAAACTCGAAAAGTCCGAATGGTGTTATGATAGCGGTTTTCTCCACGTCACCTGGTGCGACAGGTATAAAATGATAACTTCTATTGATGTCTAATTTTGAAAATATCTTTTTATCCGGAAGAATAAAAGTAAAATCGTTCAAGCGAGGAATCGGGTATCTGTCGGGCTTTGTTATCGCATTCAGCTGGCGATAGTCCCCACAAGGTCTTATATCTCCATTTTTTTTAGGAACTACATGGAGCGGACTAGCCCACGCGCTCTTTGAAGGACGACAGATGCCCAGTTCCTGCATGATGCGAAATTCTTCTTTAACTTTTTTATACCTGTCAGGTGGCAACGGGCGCGCTTTCGCGTGCATGGGCGGGCCAGAGGTCTCGATATAGTGGACGACATCGTGTTTCGCAGTTTCTCGGAATGACGCTGGTTTAGTGATGTCCGGATACTTTAACAATAAATCCTGATATGGATGATTTACATCAATAGTTTTAACACTAGGTTGAGATACATTGACAACAGATGCCGAAACATTCAATTCTGTAGTTTTATCTATTAATTTACGCGCGTTTAAATCAACTAATAATTTGTGGTACGCTAAAAAATCGGCGCCCAAAATTGGTTGTTTGACATCTGCTACAACGAATTCCCAACGATAAGGTCGGCGTAAGTTTAAGTTTAACACTATTGTCTTGGTACCGTAAGTTGCGATTTCATTGCCGTTAGCTGCGTATAATTTATATGCACTACACTGATTTAGACGATCTTTTCTCGCGGCTGGTAAAACAGACACATTGGCACCGGTGTCAACTAAAAATCTAAGTCCGGAGTTACTGTCTGACACACACAAACGATTGAATGGAAAAACGGTACAGACCTGAAGACCCTCGGACTGTACCTCGCTGCTCAGTTTTCCGGCTGTGTTGTTTTCCACGCGCAAGGCTTCGTACACCTGTTGGCCTTTTCTCGGAACTTGTAATGGTAAAAGCATAAGTAGTTCTCCTTCCGGGGACGGCAGGAACTGCTACGGCGCCTGGACTGTGAACGACGCCGGTTGCGATCCGGGGCGCGGGACCGCGACCTCTGCTGATCGATCCGGTCCACGGTAGCCTTTATTTTAGCCACCTCAGCTCTCAACAGGGCCAAGTCATAGGCGGTAGTAGATGCTGGCGCTGGCACGGTGTAAGTAGCGGTGGCGGCATATGAAGGCCGCACAGCTTCCATGACGTTATCTGCAACTGCTGCTAGGTTGTCCAGGTCCTTGGAGTCGGACACAGTTAGCACGGCTCGGACTTGTGTCGGAAGACGACCCTGCCACAAGACGCGTAGGGTTTCATCAGGGACCTTGTCAGCAGCGAGCTCACGCATTCGCCGAAGCAGCTGAGATGGTTTTTGGTCGCCCAGCTCTAGCTCGCTCATAAGCTTCTCGATCTGCCTCGACATTGACTCCTCATAGATGTGGAGTAGCCGAGCTTTGAGTGCGTCGTACTTGTAGGTAGGAGGCGGGTTGAGTAATATGTCCGTCACTTGCGCGATAACCTCCTTACTTAGCTTAGACACGACCAGGTCAAACTTCGCCTCATCACTCAACCTCTGAGATGCGAGGATAGCTTCCGTGCGTACGAACCATACGCGTGGCTGGTCCGTCCAAAAGTCTGCGAGGCGAGACTGTAGGGACACTGCATCTACCCCTGACGCCATGATGGGCGGTTGCGCGGGTGGCTGGATGTCTTGAACGGGTGGCACGTTAACAGGCGGCACGTTCCGTGACGTAGGCGGAAACGGCGCACTCATGTTACTATATCTATTGTCCACTGATCACAACCACGCGAATATTGCCCACTACTGCATTAACATCACATAGACCACTTCAGTCATCTTGATCACGTCGGGGTCACCAGTTTTGGAGCTGACTCCGTAGGGGTGCCTATTGGTGACCATAATGAAAGGTGAATTCTTTTACTAATATATATTTATTATAGCGAAACGTGCCATACAGTTGGCGGGCAACTAGTGACTGCCTGAAAAATCTTATTCACTACATAATATAGTTACAATACAACGTTGCGAAGTTTACATGTGTGTGCGCGGCACACCTACAAGGTCAATCAAAATAACAAACTTAATAACGCAATTATTTACTGGTCATGGAGGAAATAAAGCATATTTGTACCGTTTTAAATTGTCGTCATCCCCAAGCTGCACTTGTGACGGAACGGTAGAACAATCGATCGAACACTTAATAATTGAATGCCCGGGTTTCGGAAGAATGCGATACGAATGCGAGTGCAAAATGGGAATGACTGTAAGCAAAACAACACTGTCTAGCATAATGGAGGACAATAATTGCCGATCGATCTTTATGGAATTTGCGCTAAAAGTGTTAAAAATCGTAAATGCAGAAAACGGGAGTAAAATAATAAGTTAAACAAAACAAAACAATATAATGATAAGATATATTAGATCAATAAAATAATAAAATTAAGATACATTAGATATATTATAATAAAATTAAAAAAAAAAAAAAAAAGTGTATAAATAATATAAGGACACATGACTTGACTTAGTATTAAGCCTTATTATTATACAGTATTAGCGCTTAGCCCTTAGCCCTTATTATTGTACTATATTATAATACTATATAATATATAGACCCTACACATGACTTAGTATTAAGTAACATAGTGATTAAGATGTAAACATGCAAATTAAGATGTACCCTATTTGATTAAGTTAAACTGTATACAAGTCAAAACATAGCTCATTATAAGACACAACTGCTGTAAACGCATAAAAGAAAAAAAAAAGCTTAAGTAAAAAAAAAATATAAAGAAAAAAAAAATGAAAAAGAAAAGAGCAAGTCGAAAAAAAAGCCATGTAAATCTACCATTAAAAAGAAACACTTGTATGTAAGATATCATTGAAAATAATGTTACTAACAAACCATGGCCATAGAAGTTAAAAGCGTCAAACTGAATAATATATGAATATAAATAAATAAAAAGAAACATATAGTATAATATAGTATAGTAAGTGTGAGCGTTATAAAGTATGTAAATACTGCAGTATAATTATGCTTCCTAAAGAAAATAGATAGTACGTAAACAATTGAAGTAGGAATGAAAGCGCTATAAGTGCGAAAAAAAAAAAAAAAAACTTAGTTAAAATTATACTTAGCATAACATAAAAGTAAGAAAGGTACTGCAGAATAGCAGTAGTTAACATAGAAAAAAAAAAGAAAAAAAAAAAAAAAAAAAACCTAACCTAACCTAACCTAACCTAACCTAACCTAACCTAACCTAACCTAACCTAACCTAACCTAACCTAACCTAACCTAACCTAACCTTTTTTTTTTTTATTTTTTTTTTTTTTTAACATGGGGAAATGCCTACGCATACCCGCCTCGCGGGGGCAATGACGGGTTATGTCGGACTCGCACCGACTAAAACCCCATGGTGTTCCACCTTCGTCGCATATTGGCAAGGCCACGGGAACGCTTTCGCACACTTCCGCGGCCCTACCAGCGCCTGCCGCCCCATCGCAGCACCTCCTCGGGAGAGGAATATTTCTCCCCGTTCTCCATCCCAGGTAAGGCGCACCAGAACACATGGCGCGCCTTCCTCCACGGCCTCCAATTAAATATGCGCATCAGACGCCCCCGCGTTCGATGCGCGAAGGCCATGGGGCCAGGAAAAACGAGCACTTAGAAGTACTAGCCTTCCCGACCCCAGCGGCGGATCTGGTCTATGGCTCCGCCGCCAACCAAGTTTCGGCTGCGGAGGATAGGGAGAGCGGCGCCTCGCAATACCGACAATCCTCTTCCCCCGCAGCCCCACCACCACCGCATCAACGGTGCGGCCCCGTTTGAGTCGCGGAGGATAGGGCGAGTGGCGCATCGCCATACCAACACTCCTCTTCCTCCGCGACTCCACCTCGGCTGCAGCGGTAGAGGGTGCAGACTCCCCTCTCGCTGCAGTCCACCAGCACACATCCGAAGTGGGCTTCCCAAGCCCACTCGGAGTGGCCACCTCGGGCCGGCCCTTCCCCTCGGGCCAGCCAAGTGGGTTCCTCTTTGTTCACCGCGGGAGACCAAGCCACGGCTACTAAGCCCCCCCGCCACGACAAGGCGGGAACCCGTTCGGGGGGGAACCTAACCTAACCTAACCTAACCTAACCTAACCTAACCTAACCTAACCTAACCTAACCTAACCTAACCTAACCTAACCTAACCTAACCTAACCTAACCTAACCTAACCTAACCTAACATAACCTAACCTAACCTAACCTAACCTAACCTAACCTAACCTAACCTAACCTAACCTAACCTAACCTAACCAACGGTCCTAACCTAAACAAAGGTCAGACAAAAAAAAAAAATCCCCATGCACATGGACGAAAGCAGACATGGGACAAGTCACTCTGCCGAGTCTCAGGGAGGTGTCGGAGCCCCTGGACCACTGGATAAATGCATTCCTCGAGTTTAAAGCTATCGTTAAAGCTACCAGAGAGGTTAACATCATGACCTGTAAGAGCATCTTTGAATCCTTTCATCGAGGCTGTGAAGATCAGCTTGAGATGAAACTCGAGGAATTCGAGGCTGCTGTGTACAACAACGACACAGCTGAAGTAATTAAAGGGAAAGTGTCGGGATTGTACATGGCGGCATACAACGCAACTGTTGGTTTTGTGGCTTTGGACGGGACTGAGACAGAACGGTCGGGCCAACTTGTCTTTCGAATACCTCCTCAGGACCCCATAGTGGTAACAGCAAAGTGTACAAGAGTAATGCTCGAGGACGAGATCTTGGACAGGCTCAAGGCTGTGTCCATGACTTTGAAGAAGGGCGGCTCTCTTGGGCATTGGCAGTTGCCAAAAATAACATGGGTCAATGGCGTACCCGGGTGTGGAAAAACATCCTGGATTATTAATAACTTCGCGGAGGAAAATGATATCATAATCACTACAACAACTGCAGCCGCAACTGACTTGAGGGAGAGGCTAGCATCACGTATAGGAGCCGACGCAGCAAGGAAGGTGCGGACTATGGCCTCAATCTTGGTAAATGGCATAAGGGCGTCTGAGAAATACTCTCGTCTTTTAATTGACGAAGCGCTCATGAACCATTTTGGGGCTATAGTAACGGCAGTACAAATCACGGGTGCAAGCGAGATTCTCATTGTAGGGGACAACAACCAGCTGCCATATATCGACAGGCATGATTTGTTCCGACTGCACTACACTCGACCAAATCTTGTGGCTAATATCAACCAAGAATGGCTCTGCACGCACAGAAACCCACTGGATGTAGCATATGCACTAAACGAAATCTATGATGGTATATACTCATCCAATACTAGGTTGCGATCTCTAGAGCTAAAGAGGTACATGGGTTCACAGATCCCAAAGTCCCTTGATAATACTTTATACTTGGGACACACCCAGGCTGAAAAGGAAAATCTCATCAGCCAGGGCTACGGAAAAGGGAAGGGATCGCGAACTCTAACCATACATGAAGCTCAGGGGCTCGTGAGCGAGACGGTGGTAATCGTGCGATCTAATAGAGAGAAACAACGCCTATATAACAGTATTCCTCATGCAGTGGTGGCAATCTCGCGCCATACGAGGCATTGCATCTACTACACCGATTGGTGTGAGGAAGATGCAATTGCCTGTTTCATTTTGCGTGCCGGGGCTGCCACCACAAGCAGAATTAGGGATTACAACATGAAAATGGCAATACATCATCGAGACTTAAAGGTTGCAAGAAACATTATGAACGTGGTCCGAGACGAAGCGGCGTAAACGACAATCAAACGGATGTTAAATGACATAACCGCAACAACTTTACTTACAATTAAAATTGGAAAATTTTTGTTAATTATAGTTGTTAGTTATAAGTTAAGCATTAAGTATTAGATGTTTAATATCCATAGTTTAAGATGCATGAAAAAAAAACCCTGGCAAAAAAAAAAAAAAAATGAATTAGTTATCAGTTAGTAATAAGTATGTAGACAAAAGTTTTAAAACCATAGTTTAAGATGCATGAAAAAAAAAAGAGAAAAAAAAAAGAAGAAGAAAAAAAAAAGAGAAAAAAAAGAACAAAATAAACAAACCAAAAAAAAAATAAGAAAAAGAAAAAAAAGAGGAAAAAAAAATTACACTAACCGTTAGATATAAGGAATGATATTATAGTAATCTATGTTAATGGAAAAGTATATTAAAAAAAAAAAACGCGGAGAGATGTTAAAGCTTAGAAACTACATATGTAATGTCATAATAGTTATAAAAAAAAATGTAATAAAGGGTACGGACTACGAGTCTGTAGAGTAGAAATAATAATTATAAAAAAAAAAAAAAACCTAACCTAACCTAACCTAACCTAACCTGACCTGACCTGACCTGACCTGACCTGACCTGACCTGACCTGACCTGACCTGACCTGACCTGACCTGACCTGACCTGACCTGACCTGACCTGACCTGACCTGACCTGACCTGACCTGACCTGACCTGACCTGACCTGACCTGACCTGACCTGACCTGACCTGACCTGACCTGACCTGACCTGACCTGACCTGACCTGACCTGACCTGACCTGACCTGACCTGACCTGACCTGACCTGACCTGACCTGACCTGACCTGACCTGACCTGACCTGACCTGACCTGACCTGACCTGACCTGACCTGACCTGACCTGACCTGACCTGACCTGACCTGACCTGACCTGACCTGACCTGACCTGACCTGACCTGACCTGACCTGACCTGACCTGACCTGACCTGACCTGACCTGACCTGACCTGACCTGACCTGACCTGACCTGACCTGACCTGACCTGACCTGACCTGACCTGACCTGACCTGACCTGACCTGACCTGACCTGACCTGACCTGACCTGACCTGACCTGACCTGACCTGACCTGACCTGACCTGACCTGACCTGACCTGACCTGACCTGACCTGACCTGACCTGACCTGACCTGACCTGACCTGACCTGACCTAACCTGACCTAACCTGACCTAACCTAACCTAACCTAACCTAACCTAACCTAACCTAACCTAACCTCTTTTCACTGGTATAAGCCGCGAGTGAAGACGCGTCTTTTGATGTATAAAACACAAAAATCGGATAAGAAAAACCTATTTTTACTTATTTTTAACTACGGAGCAACACAGAAACGTGGCGTTCGGATCGGCCGTTGACATCGGACTGCCAAGAAGAAGTTTGAAAATCGGAGTGAAAGTGACAAAGATATTGTCAAAAAAGTGAAATTTGAAAATTTTTAAATCTTTAAATTGAAACGCTGCGTTATCAAGCGCTATTACCCTAACTTTTTAGAGTGTGGTTTAGAAGCTATTATTGGCCTCTATATGTGTGCAAAATTTTAGATTTTTCTGAGTGATAGTTTCGGAGAAAAACGTAAAAAAACAAGTGCCACGTGGGCACGTGTTTTGTGACGCAGTATCGTGCGGCTACTTTTGAAGTCGTTTTCGAGTAGCTAACACGGAGCAGAGCCTGGAGCAGTTTTCCAATTTTTATAAATTAAGTGGTTCAAGAGTTATTGCACTTTTAAATTTTTGCAAAATTTGATAATTAAATATTTTAAAAACTAAAGTGAAGACCCCCCTTTTTTATTGTGCGGATTTGAAGCTATCAGTGGTCTCTATATAACTGCAAAATTTGAGATTTCTATCAATTATACTTTCGGAGAAAATTGCAAAAAAACAAGTACCACGTGGGCACGTGTTCTGTGATGCAGAATCGTGCGGCTATTTTTGAAGTCGCATTCTGTTAGTAGACGTGGAGAGGAGCCGGGAGCAGTTTTTGGAACTATTATAAGTTAAGTGGTTGAAGAAATATCGAACTTTTAATCTTTGGAAAAAATTGTAAATTAAATTACTCATAAATTAATTTGAGAACCCCTAGATTTATAACAAAATAGTGTTAAGAGGAATATAGTTAAGGTATATGTAAAAATTCAGATTTTTCTAACAACCAGTTTTTAAGTAAAAATTTTTTTAGATTATTAAGTTTTACATATGTTATCATTTATTACGTGTTAAAAAATATATAAATAGAAAGGATACTGAGAACAACATCTGGAAATTTTTGTAGATTTTTAGGACTGAATTTGGCCGAAAAAACCAAAATTTTATAAAAAATTATACGTTTATTGTTAAAATTATTATTAAAGGGGGCTTTAAACGCCAGAAAAATTGCTCAGTTAATATCAGGACATCGAGACCTTTCAAACGAGCCCAAACACGGGCCAAATCCGTGTAAAGACGCCCGAGATAGCCGTTTGCGGTCTGGACTGGCGGCCATTTTGGAAATTTTAAAACCGAAATAACTCTGTTTGTAGAAGTCGTAGCGAGTTCCGGTTTTGGGCCTTATTATTGCCCTGTTATAGTCTCTCTCATAAACACGAAAATACGCTTTACATCAAATTGCGAAGTGAAGCCTCCTTTAAGACTTAAATATAAGGCCGAAAGAGTGCTCTCTGTGACGACCAAAACCGCGAGACTCTGCGACAAAAACTAACCAAGTTATTAATAATTTAAATTTTGGTCGCCATTTTGGTCGCCATATTGGAAAGTTTTGATTTGACGTATCTCTGAAAGTCTTGGGTGGATTTCGATGCGGTTTTCGACACACACGATTGCATAAGATCCTTTATCTTACCATTTGCTAATTATAGTGACTGGCGGCCATTTTGGTTAGCCATTTTGTTAAAAGTTAAAACCGCTATATCTTTTGAAGGACCGCAACGATTTCCACCGGATTTTCGGAATAAGGTAGAATATATCTTTGACGTTCTATCTAAGGAATAAAAATACTCTACATAGAGACAATTGTGCGACCTATGTGCGACTTATGGGTATTTCCTCTCAGATAAGTAAGACTTGCAATTACACTATAATTATATAGAAGACAACCTTTTAAAGGTATAAAATTGCAGTTAGGAACTCTACATAGAGTTGAAAAATTTTATTATTAAAAAGTCATTTTGTTTTATTCTCGTTTTATTATTGTTAAATTTGACTGCACACATACCTGTGTTACGGTGGGTTTGGATATTTCCAACACCGTTAGTTTAGGACATTTTGTTATTTTACTTTTATACAATTTTATTATTTTATTTTTCTTCGTTTTTTATTTTATATTTTATTGAACGGTCTGACGCTTTTCCCTGACAATGCTTGGAATCCGAACCCCCGCCAAAAAGGGGCAAGAGGTTGACAAGGAGAGATGTTCTCCAAATGGAGCGGAGATGGCAGGTCGATCTCCAAAAACTGAAACTCAGAAGAGCGTAAGAAGGAGTATTGGAGAATGGGAGACGGGGACAAAGGACAAGGAACCGGGATCTCAAGGAAAGGAATTAAAATTACCCCCAGTGGCTCGTACAAAGCAGGCGACGGATCCTTCCACAAGTAGATCGTCAACTGAAAAACCAGAGAACCCACCCGAAAAAGCATTAGAAAAATATGCAGATAGAGTAACTGAAGCGAGGGCATGTCTGCACAAGGCAAAATTGCACCTAAGCAACTCAAGAAATCTAAAAACAGACATTAAACTTGAGGTCACACAAAAGATAGATAGGTTATATCAATTAGTTAAGGAGGCAGAGATGGAAAGAAAAATGGGACCTGGAAACAAAAAACAGGATGAACAGAGTAAAATGGGGGACAGATCGCAGAGGCAGGATGAAAGAAGGAAAGAAGCAGAAGATAGCCTAATAAAAAAGATAGAGCAACATAGCAAAATGCTCGAGGAAAATAAGAAAGAGATGGAAAACTTGAGAAACGTACTTAAGGAACAAGGAAGTAGGGAGGAAAAGACAACATATGCAAGTGTGGCCGCCAGGAAGAGTAGTGGTATACCATCGGGATACGTTGCGACTCACTCAATCGCAATTTCGTCACAAGATGAAAAAGATACTGGAGACCAAGTACTAGAAAAGATTAGGAAGGTAGTAAACGCAAGGGAAGAAGGATTTAAAATTGATAAAGTGAGGAAGGCCAGAGATCGAAGAATAATTATAGGATGTAGCACTCGAGAAGAAGTTAAAAAGATTCAGGAAAAAATAAGTAAAGAAGGATCCCATTTAACGGTGGAAGAAATAAAAAACAAAGACCCGATGTTGATATTAAAAGATGTGATGAGTTATAACACGGATGGCGACATTATCAGGGCTATAAAACATCAAAACAAGCAGATGTTAGAGGGGTTGGTTGATGAAGAGCAAAGGATGGAAGTGAAATATAGGAAAAAGACGAGAAATCCATTCACTTCCCACGTAGTTCTAAGAGTGTTGCCACAGATATGGGGACGAATGATGGAAAGAGAGCTTATACACGTTGACCTGCAACGAGTGCGAGTGGCGGATCAATCTCCACTGATCCAGTGTACCAAATGCTTGGGGTACGGGCACACTAAAAAACTTTGCACCGAAACAGCTGACGCGTGTAGTCACTGTGGAGGCCCGCATTTCAAGACAGAGTGCACTGAATGGATCTCGGGTGAACTACCATCATGTGTGAATTGCAGAAAAGGAAAACAAGAAAGAAGCGACCACAATGCGTTCAGTGTAGAGTGCCCGGTTAGGAGAAAATGGGATGCCCTGGCAAGATCATCTATAGCGTATTGCTAAAGTGGTCCCGGGAGTAGCCTTGCACCAAACCGGCAATCAAAAATATTGCGTTGTCCAAGCAAACCTTCAGAGAAGCGAATTAGCAACTGCCGAATTAATTATGCACGCGGCAAAAAGCAAGACCACCTTTGCAATGGTGCAGGAACCTTACATCGGTAACACTGGTAAGATGCGGCACTATCCAGGAACAAAAATCATACAGTGTAACATAAATCAGTCAAGTGAAAAAGTGGTGAAAGCAGCGATTGTTCTGTTTGACGACACCATCGACGTCTCCCAGTATCCGGATCTCACCACCGAGAACATAGTTGTCGCCAAGTTGAGAACTGGAACCTGGGAGATAGGTGTGGTGTCGATCTACCTGGAGTGTGACAAACCCATCGAGCCATACCTGGCCATGATTAAGAAAGCTCTTGAGGGTTTGCGAACGGGCAACGTTATACTGGGTGGAGACGTAAATTCCTGGAATACGTGGTGGGGAAGCCGAGAGTCTGATAGCAGAGGGATTGAAATGGCGGACGCACTTGATGAGTTGGAGCTGCATATTTTAAACCGAGGGTCTGGGCCCACCTTCGACACCATTAGAGGTGGGAGAAGGTTTTCCAGCTGCGTTGATATAACGACCTGCTCGACGGACCTTCTCGGAAAAATTGGGAACTGGAGACTTTCTGGCGACGTTACTGGTTCGGATCACAGAGCAATTCTATTTGAGCTCGAACTCGGCAAGGCTGTCGGCACAGACATCAAAAGAACAACTAGAATATATAACACCAGGAAGGCAAACTGGAACGAGTTTCATACGAAACTAGTTCAGTTATGGCAAAATAAAAACCTAAATGCTGCAGTAATAAAAGAAATAGACAGCAAAATGGCACTGGAAAGCCACATTAAAAACTACACAAACTCAATAGTTGATGCCTGTGAAGACAGTATGCCGAGATTGAGCGGTAAGAAGAGGATGGAGTTGCCCTGGTGGACCGAAGAGCTCAGTGAGCTCAAAAGGGAAGTCGCCAGAAAAAAGCGTCGAATATCCTACGCGGCGCCAGTTCGAAGAGAATGGGTCGTCGAGCAATACATAACTTGCAAAGGAAAATACCGGTTGGAAATGAAAAGGGCCCAGACGTCTAGTTGGAAACAATTTTGCAGCAAGCAGGAAAAGGAGTCCATGTGGGATGGGATTTACAGAGTGATTGGTAGAACAGGAGTAAGGCAAGAGGAGATTCCTTTAATCTGCGACGGTGTCAACGTGGGGAACAAAGAATCTGCCAGGATCCTAGCGGATAGTTTCTATCCAGAGGATGAAACTGAGGACGAAAATGCGGACCACAGGAAGATTAGGGAGCTAGCGAGCAGAGTAAACGTAGGATCGCAAGGTGAACTATGCGACCCACCTTTCACGAAGGAAGAAATGATATGCTCCGCATCTAGTTTCAATCCCAAAAAGGCTCCTGGAATAGATGGACTAACAGCAGATATTTGCAATGCTGCCATCACTCTGAACACCGATTTGTTCCTGGCTTTGGCGAATAAGTGCCTCGAATTGGCATGCTTTCCAAAGCTATGGAAGGGAGCCGTGGTGGTTGCATTACCAAAGCCGGGAAAGGAGAACTACACGCATCCCAAGTCCTATAGACCTATTGGCCTACTGCCAGTTCTTGGCAAGATACTTGAAAAAATGTTGATCAGAAGGATTAGATGGTACACCACGCCGACCATCAGCCACAAGCAATACGGCTTTCTACCCCAACGTAGTACCGAGGACTCCCTCTATGACATGATGCAGTGTATTAGAAATGAGTTGAAGCTCAAAAAACTGATCGTGGTGGTATCATTGGACATAGAGGGAGCCTTCGACAATGCTTGGTGGCCGGCAATACGCTGCAGACTGGCGGAGACGGAGTGCCCAGTGAATCTGAGGCGACTGATAGATAGCTATCTTGAGGATAGAACAGTACGCGTCAGGTTTGCTGGAGCAGAATGGTCGAAAAACACGACAAAGGGGTGCGTGCAGGGCTCAATCGGCGGTCCCACCCTATGGAACATATTATTGGATCCGTTGTTGAAAGAAGTGGGGTTGATGGGGGAGCACTGTCAGGCGTTTGCGGATGATGTGGTCCTCATTGTCTCCGGAGACACGGCACTGGAGGTGGAGAGGCGAACAAATGCTGTCCTCGGGCATGTTTGGAGCTGGGGAGTCAGAAACAAACTACGTTTCGCGCCACATAAAACCAAGGCCATACTATTTACAAATAAACTAAAGTACGACTCACCAGCTCTAACCATGGGTGGGGAGGCCATAGAATACTCCCAAGAAATTAAAATACTCGGTCTGACTATTGACCGAAAATTAACGTTTAATAGGCACATAAAAAATGTATGTAGGAAGACCCAGACAATTTATGGCCAACTCTCAAGAGCCGCAAAAATAAACTGGGGTCTGAATTTGGAGATAGTGAGGACCATATACTTGGCGGTGGTAGAGCCGATAATTCTCTATGCAGCGAACGTTTGGGCACCGGCGACCAAAAAGGTGGAAACGAGAAAATTATTAAACTCAGTGCAACGCGGCTTCGTGCAGAAGATAGTTAAAGCTTATAGAACCGTCTCACTGAATTCAGCCCTCCTTCTGGCTGGGCTGCTCCCCCTAGATTTAAGGATCCGGGAGGCGGCACTTCTGTATGAAATTAAAAAAGGATATTCGAGGGAGGTAGTAGGTGATCGGGATCTGGAGGGAATGGAAGCATATACAGAATTGCCGCATCCCGCGGACCTGGTGGGGCCGAAGTTCATATGTCTGGGCGACGGTGCACAAGTGGAGCAAACAAATAACGCCGAGCTCACCATCTTTACTGATGGGAGCAAAATCGAAGGGAAAGTGGGTGCGGCGCTGTCCATTTGGGACAGCGCGGCTGAAACGAGTACCAAAAAATTTAAACTAGATCACTATTGCACCGTTTACCAGGCGGAGCTGTTGGCCCTGCATGAGGCCACTAAATTTGCACTTCAGTCTTCTGCACGAAGTTGCAACATATACAGCGACTCCAGATCAGCCCTGGAGACTATCACCAGGAGCGATTCCCTTCACCCCTTGGCGGTGAGGGCAAGAGAAAATATAAAAAGGATTGAAGAACATGGAAAGTCACTTGCTCTGCACTGGGTCAAAGCACATGCGGGGGTGGAGGGGAATGAAAGGGCTGACATTTTGGCAAAAGAAGCCGCTTTGAGGACCAAAACCAAAGCATATTACGACAAATGTCCAATTTCATTCGTCAAGCGCCAAATTAGGATGAACTCGCTTGACGAGTGGAATAGGAGATATAGAGAAGAGAGTACGGCCACCACTATCAAGATTTTCTTTCCGGACGCTCTCGATGCTTACCCTATTCTTAGGAAAACCGAACTGGACCCACTGTTAACGCAGGTGCTAACAGGACATGGCGGGTTCTCTGAGTATTTGTACCGTTTCAAATGCAAAGAGAGCCCCTCATGTACCTGTGATAGAGAACATTTAGAAACGGTAATACACCTCATTACAGAGTGCCCTAGAAATTATAGAGCAAGAAAAGAAATAGAATTAAAACTTAAAATAAAAATAAATAGAGAGGAAATACACATAATAATGAAAGACAAAGAAAATAGAGCTAAATTCATAGAATATTGCAAGCGTATCGCTAAAATAGCTATAGATAGAAATAAGTAGATAATAAAGGGAACTTGAATATGTATGTAAGAATATATAACGCAAGTCCCAAAATAAATAGAAATTAATAAATAAAGAAAATTGTAATAAGTAAATAATAAAATAGTTATAAGAAAAGGAATTTTAAAATATATGTAGTACATATAGAGTAATTTCCATTTAAATTGTAATAAGCTATAAAAAGGAACAAAAATATAATGTAGTAGATGTAAGTTAGCGATACGAAAAGTAAATAAGTATAGAATTATATACATTAGAGATACCTAGCAAGTAAGAAAATAAAGCTTTATAGGATACTGTAATAAGTAAATTTAAAAGGAAATAAACGCAATGTGGTGGTAGGAAAATATGTAAAGCAATATGTATAGCAATAAGGGATAGAGATAAGAAATAAAATAAAGCTATCAAATACAAACAAAAATAAATAAAAGTCAAAAAGAACATTGACGAATAAACAAAAAGAGCGCAAGGTCCCTGATCTCCCATGTCAGGGGAAAAAGATAAAAAAAAAAAAAAAAAAAAACCTAACCTAACCTAACCTAACCTAACCTAACCTAACCTAACCTAACCTAACCTAACCTAACCTAACCTAACCTAACCTAACCTAACCTAACCTAACCTAACCTAACCTAACCTAACCTAACCTAACCTAACCTAACCTAACCTAACCTAACCTAACCTAACCTAACCTAACCTAAACTAACCTAACCTAACCTAACCTAACCTAACCTAACCTAACCTAACCTAACCTAACCTAACCTAACCTAACCTAACCTAACCAGCCAATAAAGCAGAACATCAGCTATTAGCATGCGCTGAAAGAGGTAACCCAGGCCTGAGAATTCGAGGAGTAGCTCTCTTCATGGATAACAACACAGAGCGTTTCGGCTTAAGTTTTTGCTTAACAACTGGCCGAAACTATGTCAAAATATCTCCCGGTCTCGCAAGCTTACTAAACGGCAGTACTCTCAAAACGAGCATGAAGCGCAAAACATATGAGGCGCTAGTTGAAATAGAGGTTGCAAAGCAACGATGTCGAATAGTAAGATCGAAAAACAAAACGATCTTGCTGTTCACATGGAGCGAAGAAAAAACCCCATTCGCCCAGGCATGCTCACTGCTAACGAGACTCGGTGAGGAGGAGACAGCTGTCATACCCCGCATCATAAGTGTGGATGCCATGGTGGTCCTATATGAGAAAGGTGAAGTCATGGACCACATTGGTTGCATAAAAGCCTCAAACAAACATGAAATAGTCGTGTATGAGGATAGGGGTGAAAACCTGAGCTTCCTCAAACATCATGACTCGACAAAGGCAACCCAACATCTTGTAGCAAATTCAGAGACACTTAGTGGCTCAGAACGCCTGCAACTGAAAACGGCCAAAGAAAAGGCCGCAGCCAGGGAAAAACTTAGCAAAAGTTCTGAGTCACAAAGCGGGGTAAGTGCACTAATTAAAACCATCGGTGCAGCGGCCCAGAGTATTCCAGGAAGAGCAATGCGAAAGTTGAGTAAGTTAAGACAAGCCGATAACTTAATAAGAGAGCCTCCAAGAGTACTCAAGAAATCCAAACCCACCCACACTAGACCCTGCTCGGGACGTGTCAGCCCTCCAAGACTTCTACCGGCGGTCGAGCCTAAAGACCACATAATCAACGCTTTCCTAGAGTTTAAGGCCCTCATAAAAGCAACTCTTGAGGTGAACCAAACTACTTGCAAGAATATCTTACAAAGTTTCCACCTCGGTAGTCATGAGTTCCTTGGAGTGCAGCTCGAGGAAGCAGAGGCCGCAATTTATGACAACAAAACATCTACTGTCATAAAAGGTAAAATGGGTCATCACATGGCGGCTTATAGCGGGTCGGCGGGCTTCGTAGCCTTGGATGAGGAGGAGACAGAACGACAGGGAAGATTAGTATTCAAAACCCCACCCAACGACCCTATTGTGGTCACCGCCCGTTGTACCAGGGTGATGCTAGAGGACAGGATCCTGAAAATGGCGGAAACCATCTCGGGAGCCTGTGCATTGGGAGATCCTTGGGAAAACTGGACGGTGCCGACGATAAATTGGGTCAATGGAGTCCCGGGATGTGGCAAAACAACTTGGGTTATAAACCAATTCGATGCGGAGGATGATTTTATTGTCACAACAACAACAGAAGCAGCTAAAGATCTTAGAGAAAAGTTAGCCAACCGCATAGCCACTGACGCAAAAACAAAAGTGCGCACTATGGCCTCAGTTTTAGTAAATGGTATGAGAAGGCAAAAGGGAAGATGTACTCGACTTTTAGTCGACGAAGCTCTCATGAACCATTTCGGGGCCATAGTAATGGCAATGCGGCTAAGTGGAGCCGAAAAAATACTGCTTTTTGGTGACATCAATCAACTCCCTTATATCGACAGGGAAAACCTCTTTGCGATGCAATATACTCGCCCAAGCCTCGTAACCACTATCAGCCAAGAGCTCCTGTGTACGCACCGGAATCCGATGGATGTGGCATATGCCCTGAATGAAATCTACAGTGGCATTTATTCATCCAGATCTCAGGTGCACGTGCAATTAAATTAAAATTTTCAAAATTTCAAAGTAAAACGCTGCGCGATTAAGCGCTATTACCTATACTTTTTAAAGTGCGGCCTTCAAGCTATTCGCGGCCTCCACCTACCTGTAAAATTTGGGATTTCTCGGAGCCATAGTCTCCGAGAAAAAGCCAAAAAAACAAGTGCCACGTGGGTACGTGTTTTGAGAAGCAAAAGCGTGCGGCTGTTTTTGAAGGCGGATTCTGGTAGTACGCGTGGAGAGCAGCCGGGAGCAAGTTTCAGGACAATTTTACGATAAGTGGTTTAAGAGATATTGACTTTTTTAAATTTAGAAAAAATTGACATTTAAATAACTTAAAAACTAAAGTGAAGACCCCCAGTTATTATTTTAAAATAGTGTTAAGAAGTACATAAGCAATATACGGACAAAATTTTGGATTTTTCTAGTGAGTAGTTTTTTAGTTATAAATTTTGCAATATTTTTAGTTAACATGTGTTACCCCTAAAATAAGTAGTAGTAAACTTTTAAATAGATATTTAAAATAAGGCTCTGTATTATAATATATGTAAATTTTTGTAGAATTTTAAAATCAAAATTTAGCTCTAAAAATTAAAATTTTCAAAAAATTTATATTTAATTGTAAAAAATTTAATTAAAGGGGGCTTAAAAAGCCAAAAGATTAATACAGACGTAATCTCGACACCGAGACCTTTTTAACGAGCCCAAACACGGGTCAAATCAATTAAGAGGCGGCCAAGATAGAGATAAGTTGTGTGGACCGGCGGCCATCTTGAAAATCTTAAAAACTTAATAGCTCTGTTTGTGGAAGTCGTAGCGAGTTACGGTTTTGGACTGTACTATTAGTGGATCGATTTCTACCCACCTACAAAGACTCGGGCTTTTTTGAGCCCTAGTTTTTCAGGGTCCTGAAATCGATCCTATCTGAAAGACCGGGAGAGGGGTAGTAGTATAGTCCAAACGCTGGTCTTCTGCGATTTCTGGAAGCAGAGTTATTGGCAATCAAACATCTAGTTTGACAGTTCGGCAGCCATCTTGGAAATTTAAAATAGGCCATAGCTGCCGAACTAGAAGTCGTACAGGACTGGGGTTTGGACCCCAGACGTCGGCAAGTAGTGCCGGAACAGATAACTCAGCTTTACATAGAGCTACTATAACAGACTCTACATAGAGTCTTAAAAATTTTTTACTTTTACAAACTTAATAAAAACCTTACTAGGAATATTATTAGAATAAGACAATTTAGACAATTTATAAGTAAGCAAGACAAAAGGGACGACTCTTGGTAGAGCTAAGCAGACTTCCAGACAATTTATACAACTTTTACAATTTTCCGTTTTTATGTCAAATAACTAAATATCTGGAGAAGAATATCTGGGTAGAGCAAATAGCATTTAAGATTATAGTGATAAAGACAGACTCTAGGTAGAGTCAAATATAGACGATAAAAGTAGAACTTTTTATAGTACTAATATTTACATTGTATTTTAAGTAAATAAGAACGAAAGTAGAGTCGTGACTTTACATAATATATTAATAATAATAATAAAAAAAAAATCCTCATTGACTGGAAAAACTTGCAATATTTGACTTGATTATACGTTTTTATAACTTTTACAAACATGAAATTTTATTTGACTCATTGATTTGAAAAATTTGCAATATTTGCCTTGATTATACATTTTTATAACTTTTACAAACTTAAAAATTTTTCTTATTACTTAATTTATTACTATTTATTTTATTTTATCGTCTTATTGGGCGCATATTAATCAAAATTAGTTTAAGTATTGACAAAGCCCTCTGAATCTAAATAAAATGTACAAAACACCCCCGCAAAATAAGTCTGCAGCTTCGACAGAGGACTTTAATAAGAGGACCGAAAAACCAGTACCCACGGGTGGGAAAGACAAAGGGTCAACATCTTCGGTAAGGAAAAGCATTGGTGAGCTGGAATCGCGTCTTGGCGCTGTACCAAAAAACATTATAGCTACACTGCCGACGAAGCAAAATACAAAAACTCCTACTGCGAGTGGGGGTGATGACAACCAATTGGATAAAGAAACGACCCAGTACTCAAGTAGAGCACAAGAAGCAAAAGTACACTTGGTAAGAATAAAATTACTATTAAATAGTTCACGTAACTTAAAGAACGAAATTAAAGACGGCATAATAGAAGCCGCAGACAAATTATATGGTATGACAAAAAATATGCAACAAGGAAAAGGACAAAGCATTGAAAAAGAAAAATCAGGTATAGGGAAGTGTCATGAACTGGAGCACGAATTAATAAGAAAATTAGAACAACATACCGAATTCCTCACCGAATGCAGAACAGAGACCCAACGCTTGAGTGAAGAGGTGAAAAAACACAGGGAGGAGCTCATCACCTATGCAAGTGTTACAGCAACCAGAAGGCAGCCCCAGGAGTCTATCTCGACCGTTCTTAAAAACACTACGAGTATACCCGCTCAAATGCACTCTATCATAGTCACGTCAAGCAATGAAAAGGACACGAGTGGCGAAGTCCTGGAAAAGATAAGAGTGGCAGTAAATGCAAAAGAAAGCGGGTTAAGGGTAGAGAAAGTAAGGAAAGCTAAAGACCAAAAGGTGATCGTGGGTTGTGGAACCAGGGAAGACATGGAAAAGGTAGCAAGCCGACTCAAAGCCTGTGATGCCGAGCTTTCTGTTGTGGAGGCCAAAAGCAAAGATCCACTGGTCATACTGAGGGATGTATTACTGATCAACACCGACGAGGACGTAATCGCTGCTATTAGGAACCAGAACAAGAACTTGCTAGAAACTCTGAATAGCGAGGAGGTAAGATTGGTAGTACGATTCCGAAAAAAGACCAGAAACCCCCACACAAACCATGTGATCCTTCAGGTCTCTCCAGCGGTATGGAAACGACTGGTTGAGGTGGGTCGTGTGCACGTAGACTTACAACGTATTGTGGTGACTGACCATTCACCACTGGTACAATGCTCCAGGTGCCTCGCGTATGGTCATGGCAAAAGGCACTGCAAGGAAGCAGAGGACATATGTTCTCATTGCGGAGGACCCCACTTGAAGACCTCATGTACTGCTTTCTTGGCCGGGGAGGTGCCTGCATGCAGTAACTGCACCAAAGCGAAGATGGATCGTCAAGATCACAACGCTTTTAGCAACGAATGCCCTATTCGTAGAAGATGGGATGCAATTGCCAGAACCAGCGTAGCATATTGTTAAGGTGGAGTTCGGAAATAGAGGCACAGATACAGAAAGTCGGTCCATAGCAGAAAAAAGAAAAATTTTAGTGGCACAAGCAAATTTACAGAGGAAAGAGCTAGCAACGAGCGAGTTAATGCTCGAAGCGAGCAAGAGAGGTATGAGCTTTGTCCTAATTCAGGAACCGTACGTGGGGAGAGTCGGGTATATGAAAGACTATCGGGGAGCACGTATATTCCAGAGCACTCAGAGAGGAGAAGGAGTGGTGAAAGCGGCAATAGCCGTTTTTGATGAAAACATCAATGTTACTCAATGTCCGACTCTCACTACGAATAACATCGTGGTGGTTAAAATAAAAGTGAACTCCCTGGAGATAGGACTGATTTCTCTGTACCTGGAACCGGATTCACTCATCGAGCCTTACATTTGCCAACTTAAAGAAACAGTGATAAAAATGGGTAAAACGGAAGTACTAATAGGAGGAGATACAAATGCGTGGAGCCCATGGTGGGGAAGTGCGAAGGAAGACGGACGTGGAGAAGCGCTTGCAGGTGCGCTTGATGAACTCGGTTTACACGTACTAAATGAGGGAGATCTGCCAACATTTGACACAATCAGAGGCGGCAAAAGATTCAGTAGTCACGTTGACATTACAGCGTGCTCCGAAAATCTTTTAAAATTGGTGGATGACTGGAAGGTAAACGAGGACATAACAAGTTCGGACCATAACACAATACTATTCAAAATTAAAAGCATAAAATCTTCTGGCAAAATAATTAAACGGACAACAAGGATATACAATAGCAAAAATGCAAAATGGAGTCAGTTTCATGAGAAACTGACTCAATTATTGACTGCAAGAAAAATAAACAAAACAAAAATAGACAATATAAGAAATAACATAGATTTAGAAAAACATTTAGAGCAATATTTAGAAGTAGTAAAAGAAGCATGCGATGCTACAATTCCAAAAAAGAAAAATCAAACAAAACTTACCTTGCCGTGGTGGAATGATGAGCTTACTCTACTAAAGATAGATGTCACCACCAAAAAGCGCCGAATAAGATGTGCTGCTCCCGTGCGTAGAGCCGATGTCGTTGCAGCGTACCTGGAAGCGAAAAATACATATGAATATGAATCAAAAAAGGCTCAGGTAAAAAGTTGGAAAGAGTTCTGCAGTAGACAGGACAGGGAAAGTTTGTGGGACGGGATATATCGGGTTATCGGCAGAACTACAAAAAGGCACGAAGATCTGCCTCTTTTGAAAGACGGAAAAATACTCAATAACACCGAATCGGCAAAAATGTTGGCTGAAACCTTTTATCCGGAAGACCTAGTTGAAGCTGATAACGCAGAACACCAGCTTATTAGGGAACTAGCAGAAAAAGTCAATGAAGGGACACAAGATAATTCTTGTGACCCACCATTTACAGTCGCTGAACTAAAACACGCAACCAACAGCTTCAACCCAAAAAAGGCACCGGGCGGGGACGGATTTACTGCTGATATTTGCCGTCAAGTTATCCTCCATAATCCTGAGCTTTACCTGAGCCTAGCTAACAAATGCTTAGAGTTAGGGCACTTTCCCACTGTGTGGAAAGAAGCAGTAGTCGTGGTTCTGAGAAAACCGGGGAAAGAGGATTATACGCACCCCAAAGCCTATAGACCGATAGGCTTGCTATCAATTATGGGCAAAATCCTGGAGAAAATGACTATCAGGAGGATAAAGTGGCAAATTCAACCTGGGATGAGTACTCGCCAATACGGTTTCACGCCACAGAAAAGCACCGAAGACTCCCTCTATGACATGATGGAGTATATACAAACACAACTACGAAATAAAAAGATAATTACCATGGTATCACTTGACATAGAGGGAGCCTTCGATAGTGCATGGTGGCCGGCCATTAGATGTCGATTGGCTGAGGAAAAATGCCCCACAAACATACGACGGTTGATGGATAGTTATCTCCAGGATAGAAAAGTTAACATCAGGTACGCTGGTGTAGAGCACCATCGGGCCACTTCAAAGGGGTGCGTACAAGGTTCCATAGGGGGACCAATACTGTGGAATTTGCTTCTTGACCCTCTTCTCAAGGAGTTGGAGGCGAGGGGTGACCGGTGTCAGGCTTTTGCTGACGATATCGTCCTGCTGTTTGCGGGGGACACGGCGCTCGAGATTCAGAGGCGTGCAAATGCCGCTCTCGAGCATGTTCGGATATGGGGAATTCGTAATAAACTGAACTTTGCGCCACAAAAGACCAAGGCTATGACATTAACCAACAAGTTAAAATACGATTCACCACGTCTGAGCATGGGCGGGATAGACATTGGCATGTCGGAGGAGATCAAAGTGCTTGGTCTTACCGTAGACAGAAAGCTCACATATAAAAGCCACGTCAGAAATGTGTGCAGGAAGGCCACAGCTCTCTACTCACAACTATCTAGGGCTGCTAAAATTAGTTGGGGTCTTCAATCAGAAATCGTAAGGACGATATACGTCGCAGTTGTGGAACCGGTGGTGCTGTATGCGGCGAGTGTGTGGGCGCCAGCTGTTAGCAAACTTGGGGTCCGAAAGCTTCTTAACACCGTGCAAAGGGGATTTGCTCAGAAAATTATTAAATCATATCGTACCGTGTCTCTACACTCGGCCCTTGCACTGGCAGGCCTGCTTCCTCTGGACCTAAGAGTCCAGGAAGCAGCATCCCTCTTTGTAGCTAAGAAAGGAAGGCTCCAGTCGGTGCTGGGGGACCGGGAGGTGGAGACAAAGGTGAATTTTGTGGAACTGCCCCACCCAGCATCTTATATGGACCTGGAATTCATATGCCTGGTAAACGAGAACGAAACAAAACTCAATAGCACACAGAGTCTCCGAATATTTACCGACGGGAGCAAAATAGAGGGAAAGGTCGGAGCAGCACTTTCCATCTGGAATAGTGAAGCCGAGATCAGAGCCCTAAAGCTTAAACTGTCGGACTACTGTACCGTGTACCAGGCCGAATTACTGGCCATATACAGGGCAACTGAGCAAATTCTCAATAGCACTGAAGTAAGCTTTGGAGTTTACAGTGACTCGAGATCAGCTCTCGAGACCATTGTAAACCACGACTCCCAGCATTCCCTTGCAGTAAAGACCCGCAAAAATATACAAAACATCGTAAAGCAACAAAAAAGCATTCAACTTTTTTGGATAAAAGCCCATGCGGGTCTGGCAGGGAATGAACGAGCTGACGAATTGGCCAAGCTCGCCGCACTGCAGAAAAAAGGTAAACCAGATTACGACCTGTGCCCGGTCTCCTACTTGAAGCGTCTCATCCGGGAGGAATCCGTAGAAAAATGGAACCAAAGATACGCAGAGAGTGAAACGGGTCGAATCACAAAGAAATTCCTCCCATGTGTAAAAGACGCCTATAAGGTGACTAGGGCGACAGTACTGTCTCCGGTAATGATCCAGGCGATGACTGGGCATGGTGGTTTCTCCGAGTATCTGTACCGATTCCGATGCAAGGAGAACCCTTCATGCGTCTGTGAGCCAGAAGTGGAAGAGACAGTGCTACACGTACTTCTAGAATGTCCTAGGTTCGGCAAACAAAGGCACGATTTTGAAACGTTAATTGGAGAAAGACTCGAAGAAGCTAAATTACAAACATTGTTGGGCAATAAAACTACTCGAAACAAATTCATTAAATTCTGCGAAGGAATAATCAATAGGGTCGCAAAAAATAACCAAAATTAAATAATATATTTTAAAAATATTAAATTTTTGGAATTTTTTGAATTTTATATCAAATTTTATACTGTAAGATATTTATTGTCTTAATATTAATTGAAATTTAATTGTTTTAACTCACCAAAATAAACTTAGGGCAAGAATTGCAAATCCAAGATAGCCACTCGGGACTTCCTTGTGAATATAGAAAGAATATTCAGAGAGAAAGAACCGCTTTTAATGTAATTAATGTAATAATGATCATGTAAGAATAGTGTGTTGCTCTAAACAAAAAACAATAATGTACTTTAAGATAAATTTTAATCAAGTAATTAATTAAGTGACAAAGATACAACTGTACTGTAAAATTAAATATCAGATTTTGTAAGCATTAGATTAAGAGTAGAAGGACTCCCGAACGAAAACCCGGAGTCCTCTACACCCTATACAATAGCAAGGACAAGAAAATAAAAAAACTAGAATTAAAAGTCCGTGTCGAGCTGACAATGTCTCTGACCCTCTATGTCAGAGGAAAACAGCAACACATACAAAAAAAAAAAAAAAAAAAAAAAAAAAAAACCTAACCTAACCTAACCTAACCTAACCTAACCTAACCTAACCTAACCTAACCTAACCTAACCTAACCTAACCTAACCTAACCTAACCTAACCTAACCTAACCTAACCTAACCTAACCTAACCTAACCTAACCTAACCAAGAATCCTCTCGTCATCTTGAAAGATGTTTTTGTGGAAAGTGAAGACGAAGATATAATTAAGGCGCTATACGCCCAGAATAAAGATGTTTTCATTGGTCTTACGGAAGAGGACTTAGAAATGACAGTCAAATTTAAAAAGCGGACAAGAAACCCGAAGACAGTGCACATCATCCTGCAGGTGAGGCCCAATGTTTGGCAGAGGATGACGGAGGCTGGGGCTCTCTATCTAGACCTACAAAGGGTCAGAGTTGAGGACCAGTCTCCGCTCATCCAATGCACGAGATGCCTTGCATACGGACATGGTCGGAAATTTTGCACCGAGAGTGTGGACAGATGTAGTCACTGTGGAGGACCACATCTGCGCGAGAAGTGCGCAGACTTTACCGCAGGTAATGAACCACAGTGCTGCAACTGCTCACAATCTGGGTTGCGGAAGACCGACCACAATGCATTTAGTGCTGAATGCCCGGTACGTAAAAGGTGGGACTACCTGGCTCGCGCAAACACAGCCTATGCCTGAACCATTCACGACAAACTGCACTACACGCACAAACAGCCACAAAGCACACAAGAACATAAACACCACACACACAAGCATAAAATACACGACAACAGGAACACAAACTGATATACAGAATGTATATTGAATATACACGATTATATCAGCACAGTAACACTTACATGAATCACAACACTAACACAAAACAAAGAAAAATAACATGAAATAAAAACTAGCAAAAGAAATAGTCAATATATGTATATAAATTAAGTATATATATTATATTGCCTAGGAAAAGCGTGATTGAAATATAGAAGGATGTATAAAGACACATGACAGACATCAATCCTGACAAATGCATAATTGTAAAGACCTGGTAAAATTGTAAATTGCAAATGTCAAAACTAAATAGATTTAAATTCTTATTACAGTACAAATAACAAATATAAGAATAATTAAGAAATAGCAATAAATAATATTAAATAAGATGTTAGAGAATAGTAGGTTTTTGTCTTCAATTGATGTTAGATTTATAAATGTAAAAATAGAATTAAGAAAAAGCTGTAGGAGTTAAGAAATAAAATGATAAATACAATAGTTGTAAGCCAATAAATAGGTAAATTAAGGAAATTTGTAATTTAAATAAAAATTAGTATATAAGGTGTAGTGTGGAAATTTGTAAGTTAAAATAGTATATATAAGGTGTATATATATCATTGAAGATATATCAGAAAATAAATAAAATGTAAGAAACTTTATTTTCCCAACCGAAATAAGAATTAGGCATAGAGTAGCGGGAGTCCCACCCGGCAAAGAATGAGTGTGGATGAATAAAAGAAAGACCAAGTATGCGGCTTGAAAGTGTGAATATATGCGAGAACCGGAATGTATGAGTAATATAGATAAATAAGGTCCCCGGTGATCTCATGATCGGGGAAAAGCGATTAAAAAAAAAAAAAAAAAAAAAAAAAAAAAAAAAAAAAAAAAAAAAAAAAAACCATAACCTAACCTAACCTAACCTAACCTAACCTAACCTAACCTAACCTAACCTAACCTAACCTAACCTAACCTAACCTAACCTAACCTAACCTAACCTAACCTAACCTAACCTAACCTAACCTAACCTAACCTAACCTAACCTAACCTAACCTAACCTAACCTAACCTAACCTTTTTTTTTTTTTTTTTTAACATGGGGAAATGCCTACGCATACCCGCCTCGCGGGGGCAATGACGGGTTATGTCGGACTCGCACCGACTAAAACCCCATGGTGTTCCACCTTCGTCGCATATTGGCAGGGCCACGGGAACGCTTTCGCACACTTCCGCGGCCCTACCAGCGCCTGCCGCCCCATCGCAGCACCTCCTCGGGAGAGGAATATTTCTCCCCGTTCTCCATCCCAGGTAAGGCGCACCAGAACACATGGCGCGCCTTCCTCCACGGCCTCCAATTAAATATGCGCATCAGACGCCCCCGCGTTCGATGCGCGAAGGCCATGGGGCCAGGAAAAACGAGCACTTAGAAGTACTAGCCTTCCCGACCCCAGCGGCGGATCTGGTCTATGGCTCCGCCGCCAACCAAGTTTCGGCTGCGGAGGATAGGGAGAGCGGCGCCTCGCAATACCGACAATCCTCTTCCCCCGCAGCCCCACCACCACCGCATCAACGGTGCGGCCCCGTTTGAGTCGCGGAGGATAGGGCGAGTGGCGCATCGCCATACCAACACTCCTCTTCCTCCGCGACTCCACCTCGGCTGCAGCGGTAGAGGGTGCAGACTCCCCTCTCGCTGCAGTCCACCAGCACACATCCGAAGTGGGCTTCCCAAGCCCACTCGGAGTGGCCACCTCGGGCCGGCCCTTCCCCTCGGGCCAGCCAAGTGGGTTCCTCTTTGTTCACCGCGGGAGACCAAGCCACGGCTACTAAGCCCCCCCGCCACGACAAGGCGGGAACCCGTTCGGGGGGGAACCTAACCTAACCTAACCTAACCTAACCTAACCTAACCTAACCTAACCTAACCTAACCTAACCTAACCTAACCTAACCTAACCTAACCTAACCTAACCTAACCTAACCTAACCTAACCTAACCTAACCTAACCTAACCTAACCTAACCTAACCTAACCTAACCTAACCTAACCTAACCTAACCTAACCTAACCTAACCTAACCTAACCTAACCTAACCTAACCTAACCTAAATAGGCTTCTTAAAACTACTCCTCTAGCTCAACCACCAATGATACTAAAAACGGAAGCAGGCAACTACACCTCAACCACCAAGGATACCGCAGAAACATTGTTAAACGAGTATTTTCCTGAAGACGAACCTGACGTAAGCTCTAGACACAAGGAAATACTTAGTCTCTCTATAATAGTACCAGACACACCGTCAGACCCTCCATTTACTACTGAAGAAGTTTTAAACGCTCTTGAAACAATGAACTCTAAAAAATCACCAGGACTAGATCACTTAACTGCAGACATATGCTTTAATTTTACTAAATTGTATCCCTCAGTAATTACCGCTATAATGAATAGATGCTTTGAACTCAGTTATTTCCCAAAAATCTGGAAAACTGCATACATAAAAATAATTCCAAAATCTCATAAAACTGAATTTAGCACTTCCTCTTATAGACCTATAGGACTTATCAATGTTTTTGGGAAAACTTTAGAAAAGCTCATTACTAAGAGACTAACCTATCATTTACATAAAACTAATGCAATGAGCGAGGTACAATATGGCTTTAGAGAGCAAACTTCGACCACGTGTGCAATACAAAAAGTCCTAGACGTAATTAGAAATGCCAAAAGCAACAATATGCAAGTCGTAGCAGTATCGTTAGATATACAAGCTGCGTTTGATAGCGCATGGTGGCCGGCTCTTTACCAAAGATTAAAATCGATTCAATGTCCTAGGAATATATTTATGTTACTCCAACATTATACAAGAGATCGCGAAGTAAAACTTGATTTCGCCGATAGTTCGGCTACCAAACAAATGCACCGAGGGTGTATTCAGGGATCAGTTTGTGGTCCTATGTTCTGGAATTTAATTCTCGATGAGCTTTTAACGTCAACTCTACCTGATGGATGCCATTTGCAAGCATTCGCGGATGACCTCTTTCCAATCACATACGCAAAAAATCTCGCTACTCTAGAAACTACAACACAGGCTGCACTTAAACAGATATTGGAGTGGGGTGGTTAAGCTTAAATTCAACGCGAATAAAACGCAAATGATTGCGTTCACCAATAAAGCTAAAAAATGCAAAATAACAATGGAAAACCAATACATCAATTGTTCACGACAGATTAAATACTTAGGAGTTATCATCGATCAGAAATTAAATTTTATAAAACATGCAGACTACATAATAAACAAATCCCTTAATCTACTACATAAACTAGTAAAGTATATAAAACTGACCTGGGGAATTAATCCAGAAAACCATCTACTCAAATGTAATAGAACCTATATTGTGTTATGGTGCAAGTGTTTGGAACCCAGCCCTTAAATATAAATATGTCAATAAGCGCCTTCTTTCCTTACAACGAACAATAGCCATAAAAATCATAAGGGGTTTCCGTACAATCAGTACGGCAACTGCAATCAGCTTAGCACAACTACACCCCCTTCCAGACAAAATTAATACAGTAGCAGATCTAGAAAAGACTAAGCAACAACGTACATCAAAATACTTACCTACAGACATAGAGCTTGAATCACCTTCCAAACCTATGGAGCTACTTCATCCTTCAAAACGAAAAACAATAGAATTTACTGAAGCAACATGTCAGCAAGAAGTAGAGCTAAATCAAACATCGTCTTCATCCTGTATCTTCACAGATGGAAGCAAAAATGAAAATGGAGTAGGGGCAGCTTATGTTGTGTTTTCTCACGAAGGTCAAAAATTAATAAAGAAATACAAACTACATAGCACGTGCTCAATTTTTCAAGCTGAAATATATGCTATTCAAAAAGCAATACACTGGATACTCAGCAGTAAACTACATAAATTCACAATTTTTTCCGACAGTAAATCAAGCTTACAAGAAATCCAAAACCCAGAGAGTACAAACCCATTAACCGTAGAAATCCACCATAATATAATCAAAGCTCAAACACTAAATAAAACTAATAAGTTTGTTTGGATTAAAGCGCATAATGGAGTTCTTGGTAATGAGCTTGCAGATGCAGCAGCAAAATCAGCGTCAAATTTGAACAAAACACCGGACTATTGTAATTTCCCAATTTCTTATGTAAAGCAAAAACACAAAATAGAACTCAAGACCGTAGCTGAAAATTATTATAACAGTCCAAACAATTGCACATATCTCAAAACATGGTGTCCCACGTATGAAATTCTTGTCAGTGTATTAGAAAAATTCAAATTGTCTTTCAGTGTAACGCAAGTTTTATCCAATCATGGCTTCCACAAAAAATACCTATACCGTTTTAAAATAACAGAAAATGACAAATGTCCTTGTGATAGTAATACACAACAAACGGTTGATCATTTAATAAAAGAATGTCCAAAATTTAGTCAAACCCGAATTGATCATGAGATCCACTGCAGCAATCTTAATATAAGCCCATACAAACTAATTGAAGTTATACAAAAGGAATCTTGCATAGAAAGTTTCACAAGACACGTAGAAAAAATCGTAAAGTCACTTAAAAAATTTAATAAAGACTGATAAAAAAAAAAACTATATAACATAAAGTAAACAAAGTAAGAAAAGCACAAATTAATAAACACAAAAGAGAAAATCACTCTGTATAGTGCAAATTGTATCCCGAAAGCATATTGCACTATACGCTGAGAACCTCAATTTAATTTAAAAAAAAAAAAAAAAAAAAAACCTAACCCAGTCCGGTGTCAACTGCCGTTCCGAACGCCACGTTTTTAAAGTGCTCCGCGATTAAAAATTCGATAAAATAGGTTATTTAGATCCGATTTTGGTGTGTGATACGTTAAAAGACGCGTCTTGACTCGCGCCTTATATATGAGAAAACAGTGTTAAAGTTGGAGTGAAAGTGAAAAAGATATTTTGAAAAAAGTGAAATTTGAAAAATTTAAAATCTTTGAATTGAAACGCTGCGTGATTAATCGCCTTAACCATTACTTTTTAAAGTGTGGCCTTAAAGCCATTGCTGGCCCCTACATACATACAAAATTTGGGATTTTTCTGAGCTACAGTCTCAGAATAAAAGGCAAAAAAACAAGTCCCACCTGGGCACGTGTTTTGTGAAGGAGAATCGTGCGGCTACTTTTGGAGTCGAATTCTGGTGGCCAGTGTGGAGAGGAGCCGGGAGCAGTTTTCGGAACTTTCATAAGTTAAGTGGCTAAAGAGATATTGAACTTTTAAATTTTTTCAAAATTTCGTAATTTAATTTCTCAAAAACTAAAGTGAAGGCCTGCAGTTTTTATAATAAAATAGTATAAAGATTAATAATAGAAATGTTTATAAAAAATTTGAGATTTTTCTTGTAAGTAGTTTGTAAATTAGGATTTTTAAATTATTTAGTTGAACACGTGGTACCTTATATTACGTGTAAATAAGTTGAAAAACATATAAACATATTAAGTACAATGCAAATAACGTATCAAAATTTTTGTAGAATTTTAAAACGAAATTTGGCCATAAAAATCTATAAATTTTAAAAAAATTATACAATTTTCGTTAAAAATTTAATTAAGGGGGGTTTAAAACGCCAAGATAACTATTTATTTTAAAGCTTGACACTGAGACCTTTTAGATGAGTCCAAAGACGGGCCGAATCGGATAAAGGACGCCCAAAATAACCTTTGCTTTCTGGACCGGCGGCCATTTTGAAAAATTTAAAAGGCTCATAACTTCCGAACTAGAAGTCTCATAAGACTGGGATTTTAACTAAAGATATCAGCAACGACTTTTAGAACAAGCCAAAAGTTTTTTTTTAGGAAGTTCAGATTCCAAAAATTTGGTACCCTGAAAACTATATCACATAATAAACCTAGTTGAGCCCAACAAAATGAGCCCAGGCACGGGGCTGTAAGCCTATTCGTTTGGAAGTTACAGCGCTTTAACCATACTTTTGGCAGCCATCTTGTTTTGGAACCAGAATTTCAAAGCGCGGTAACTTTGAAACCTCTTTGGCTAGTTATATCGAGTTTGGGGTCTTTGAAAAGGGCTCGAAAAGCGCTTTTGGCTGGTTATGTAAAATAGACTCTACGTAGAGCCGAAAACTTTTTAGCCAAAAACTCGGGAAAAAACAGTCCTAAAGAGAAAAAATTTTTGCTCGTCTGCACATACTATTGTGCGTCATTGACCAAGACTCTACATAGAGTAACAATTGTTTCCCTTTATATGTGTGATATATAGATTATTTTTATTATATTTTTACATTTTACTTTATAAATTAAGTTTTATAGTTTAGTTTATATTTTGACTTTACTCTAGTCTTACCTTGTATGTAACATCGCATTTTTTATAGTTTTATTTGACTTTAGAAAGAAATTATTTTCTTTCTTTAACTTTCCAGTATTAAAAATTTAAGAATTTGTTAAAAAATTGTTTAACGAAATCCGTGACCACCCCGTGAAATTTTTCTCTTAATTTACAGTTTGCTGATTTAATTACATACCCCTTTACTTACGGTCTTTTTGACGCTACACGGACACATAACTCCAAAATGCTTGGAATTAGAACACCAACCAAATCGACACGGACTGAAAAGTCACCTCCTAAAACAGGAAGTGAAACTTCAA
Source organism: Parnassius smintheus behrii (assembly GCA_036936625.1). Classification (NCBI taxonomy): domain Eukaryota; kingdom Metazoa; phylum Arthropoda; class Insecta; order Lepidoptera; family Papilionidae; genus Parnassius; species Parnassius smintheus. Next base: position 63,137,591 of record JAUPFT010000002.1, on the reverse strand, counting down.
AAGTAAGACGTAGTATAGATGACTGGGAAGCTAACATTGATTCCACCCCATCCATGACTAGCACGACGATGCAGGCGGGTACTGCTAAAACAAAACAAACGGTATCGGCGTCACAAAACAGTAAAATTACGCATAAAGTGTCTGTAGAAGTACACACTCCGCCAAAGCAGCAATATGAAAATCGAACAATGGAAGCAAAGGCTTGTTTAACGAAAGGCAAGCTCCATTTGAATGCCTCTCGAAATACAAAAACAGAGATAAAAAATAGCATTGTAGAAGCACTAGATCGGTTATATCAGCTTGTTAAAGAAGCTGAAATAGAGCTAAAGGCGAAAAAGTCAAAAGGAGAAAAGGAAAAGAGTGAAAAGGTGGAGCTGGAAACTGCAATCATTGACTCTACCTTCTCAGTCGTGGATTCAGACCTAAAAACAAGGATTGAAGAGCACGCAATATTGCTGTTGGAAACAAATAAAAAGATGGAAGAGTTGAAAGAATCGATAGAAAAGCAAAGAGAAACCCTAGAGCGAGTGACAGTGCCAACATACGCGAATGTTACTGCAGACAAAATCATAAAAACTTTCCCAAAACGTAGTACCCTACATTCCGTAGTAGTTTCATCAAAAGATGAAACTGAAACCGGGGAAGAGGTGATGGATAAGGTCAGAAAAGCAGCTGATGCAAAAGAAGGGTGGATAAAGGTTGGAAGGGTAAGGAAAGCAAAGGATAGAAAAATTATTATGGGCTTTGAATCGAAAGAGGATAGGAACAAAATGAAAAACCGGCTTGAAAAAGAAGGAGTAAATCTCACCATCGAAGAAGTCAAAAACAAAGACCCACTTTTGATCCTCAGAAATGTACTTCTTGTTAACACAGACGAAGACGTCATGAAGGCTCTGAGGAATCAAAACCGCGGTGTCTTTCACGGTCTCGAAGAAGGTGAGATCAGAATGGAAATAAAATATAGGAGAAAAACAAGAAATCCCCACACCAGCCATATTGTTGTCAGTGTTTCGCCTATCATCTGGCAAAGAGTTATCGAAATTGGGAGTGTCCATATTGATTTACAACGTGTTAGAGCAGAAGACCAATCCCCACTGGTACAATGCACCCGCTGCTTAGGATATGGACACGGTAAGAGGTTCTGTAAAGATTTATCCGACCTGTGCAGCCACTGTGGTGGCCCCCACTTAAGATCCGAGTGTAGTGATTGGCTTGCTGGTGAACCACCCAAGTGTCGAAACTGCTCAAAAGCAAAACTGTACCAGACAGAACACAACGCTTTTAGCTCAAATTGCCCAACACGTCGGAAGTGGGATGAACTAGCCCAATCAACTATAGCGTATTGCTAAAGGTGCACAAGTTCAACAAACCCACTATAAAATAATTCAAGCGAACCTCGAAAAAGTTAGCAACTCACGAACTTTTTATTGAAGCTCAGAAGCGTGGAGCTGATATAGCACTACTTCAAGAACCGTATGTGGGTGGTGCTAACACCATGAAAGGCCAAAGAGGCGCGAGGGTTTTCCAAAACTCTAGCCCAGGAGAAGGGACTGTTAAGGCAGCGGTAGCCGTTTTCAATATTGACTTAAACGTAAAACAGTACCCAAAACTCACCACAAACAACATCATTGTGGTGGGAATTCAAACCAGAGCTTGGGAAATAACACTCGTCTCGTATTACTTCGAACCAGATCAGCCCATAGAGCCCTACATTGATCACCTCAAAAAGATAGAACAAGAAATTGGATCTACAAAATGGATTGCTGGAGGTGACGCAAACTCAAAAAGTATATGGTGGGGAAGTCCGACCGTTGACCACAGAGGAGAAGAATTGGCAGGAGCCCTCGAGGAGCTGGGCCTGAATATACTGAACAGCGGCAAAATTCCGACCTTTGACACCGTCCGAGGAGGAAAACGATATTTCAGCTACGTCAACATAACAGCCTGCTCGACAGACATCTTGGACTTGGTAGAGGACTGGACAGTTGATGAGGGTCTCACGAGCTCAGACCACAACGGAATTGTTTTTAACATTCGGCTTCAAAAATCAATAGGTTTAAGAGTAAATAGAACGACTAATAACGAACGAGTAATAACTAGGAATAAAACTGTTTAAGAAAGGATGCTGTCATAATATATTGTATTATATTACAGATCAGCATTATAAATAAATTGTAATATGTATAATAATAAATTATATAGAATATAAGCAATAATTAAGAAAAATATTAGTCGAGTAAGTAATAAATAAGTTGTCACTGCCCCTAGCATTAAGTATCCTAATATTTTATATATAGTTTGCATGCATAAGATTAAGAGTAGCAGGACTCCCGAACGAAAACCCGGAGTCCTCTACACCCTTCATTATATCAAGGACAAAGAAAATAAAAAACAAGAATTTAAAGTCCGTGTCGAGCTGACAATGTCTCTGACCTTTATGTCAGAGGGAAACAGCAAAGCATACATTTAAAAAAAAAAAAAAAAAAAAACCTAACCTAACCTAACCTAACCTAACCTAACCTAACCTAACCTAACCTAACCTAACCTAACCTAACCTAACCTAACCTAACCTAACCTAACCTAACCTAACCTAACCTAACCTAACCTAACCTAACCTAACCTAACCTAACCTAACCTAAAACCTAAAACCTATACACCTGAATTGAGAAAACAACCCGGACTTTTCCTGGTGAAGCACAGGAACAAGAAAACTACCTTTTTTGAGGTTAGTTTTCGAGAAATAAACGTTTAGACGTCAGTATCTTTTGATTTTGACGAGTGCCCCCTCAAAATTCGACTGCCCCAAGCAGGGCTTTAGTGATCTGCTGATTTTGGGTGCAATAGAAAAAATTTTGGACCACGGATTTCGGAGTAATCCTTAAAAAAACAAGTACCACGTGGTGCTGAAAATCAAGAACGGAAGTAGCTACCGGGCTGAAAATTTTCAAGAACCAAGAATTAGATAAGAAGAGAGCTTCAAAACAGTTTGTCGATTTTTATGTTGTATATTTTTTAAGTTATTACATTTTCAAAATTGAAATTTCGAACACAATTTTCTCAGATTGTATAGCGTTCGCGAAAATTTTGCAACTGCTATCTTTTGCGCGCTAACCGAAACTATATATAAACGTGTTTAAATTTTAAAATTTACTTGCAAAAACTATTAAAACAATTAATTTTGTTAAAAAATATTATTTTTAAAATTTTTATATAAAATAGTAAATAAATTTAAAAAATTTGTGCGGTATAGGATTAAGTATATATTCTTAATATTTATCAAATTTTTTCTGGATTTTTCCGACATCGGGTTTCGAAGATATAAAATTTTATGTATTTTTATCCAATTACTAGTAAATAAATAGAAATAAATTAAAATTGACACTAAATATAGTCTAATTACATAGAAGACGACTTAATTAAGCCCAAACTCAACATCAAAAGTCCCAAAATTGGCGATTTTAGAAAAAATTCAACAATTTGGTTTTTTTTGGTTTTATTTTTTATTTGCTTGTATCTTCGAAGATCCTGGTCGTAGAAACCTCGGATTTTAAACATAGGCTTTAGGAGCAAAAAGTTTATAATAGTAATTAGTTTTCAGGCGTATTGGATGCCTGAAATTTTTTTCTCCTGAAACCATTTTCAGGACACAATTTAGGTCCAGCCCAGCTGTATATTCCAAACCCCGTCTCCGTACGACTTTTAGTTTTAAAGTTACAGGCTTCTAAAGATAGCTTTTGACAGCTGGGCGGCCATCTTGAAAAACTTCAAACTGCCAGAACTTCGGCCCTAGGCGTCGCAGAAACCTGCGGATTTTGATACTTGCATTTCGGGATTGAGTTCTACCAACCCCCCGAAGTTCAGGCTTTTTGGAGCCCATATTTTTTAGTGTTCTGAAAGTGACTTTAGCGGACAGATTAGGAAAACTATCGGAGCATGGTCGAAACGCGGATCTTCTGCGACTACTAGAAGCAAAGTTATCGGCATTTAAAACTCAACTTTGACATTTAAGCGGCCATTTTGAAAAACTTTAAAAGCTTATATCTGCCGAACGGGAAGTCGTAGAAGACTGGGACTTTGATTATAAATATTAAAAAGGAGTCTAGAAACGGACTGATAGGTTTTCAGGCATTTTCAGTATCAAAATTTTTTGTGTCCTGAAAAGCGTAATACATTGCAGCCCTGGCCAAACCCACCAAAAAGAGCCCAAGCACTAAGCTGTAAGCCCACTCGTTCGGGAGATACAGCGTTTTAACCAAAGAACTGGCAGCCATATTGCTTTGCAACCAGGATTTTAAAGCGCTGTAACTACTGAACCTTTTGGGCTGGACTTATCGAGTTTGGGTTCTTTGGAAAGGGCTCGAGGAGCGCTTTTAATGGTCTAGGAGAAATTGACTCTACATAGAGCCAGGGGCCTGTTAACCTGTAAGTCCAAGTTTTGGAAATTTTTACAAAAAAATTTTTAGTCATAGTTAAGTGTTATATTTTAGGAACTTTTCATCACGAACTTGTATATTTATTATAAGCTTAGACAATAGAACGAAGTAGAGTATATACTCTACATAAAGAAATTTATTTTCATATTTACTCTTTTTAAGTTATTTCCTTTGACGCGGTACCAGGTACAAATAACCTTTAACTGAGAACAACTCTGAACTCAACACAAGCCGTGTCGAACTGCAAATATATAAATTTATTTTTATACAACTTATACAAATTTATTTTATCTTACTTTATTTTGATTTTATTTTGTGACCAATTCTTTTGAACAAAAGACGCGTTCCCCCTTAACATGTTGGGCATCCGAACCCCCGCTAAAAAGACAGAGGACAGCGCCAAAGACATGAGCTCTCACGGCTCTCCCAGTGGGACAGAGAAGGCAGGACCTTCTCCAAAGAATAACCAGAAGACGCTGGTCTCTAGCGTGAGGAGAAGTATAGGGGAATGGGAGACAGGAAAAGTAGAAACGGAAGCCAGACCACAAAGCTCTCCAAAAAAGGTGGCCCCGGATACTCGTCAAAAACAAAAAATCACGCTGACTCAGGAAGCAAGGGGTACAACCCGCAGAACATCAGAGGAGGCATCAGAAGGTCTACAGAAAACGGAGAACGCAAAATATATGGACCGTCTGACTGAGGCTCGTGCCTGCCTCCACAAAGCTAAACTGCACCTTAGCAATTCGCGCAACCTAAGAACGGATATTAAAACCGAGGTCACCCAGGCTATAGAAAGGCTTTACCAGCTAGTTAAAGAGGCGGAGACAGGGAAGAACATAGGAAAAGAGAGTAAATTAAAGGAGCAAGAGAAAATAGAGGAAAAAAGGGATAATGAATATGAAAGAGATAAATTAGAACAACATAATAAACTAATAAATAAGTTAGAAGAACATGGAAAACTTTTGGCAGAAAATAGCAAAGAGATTGGAAATTTAAGGGAAGAAATGAAAAAGCAAGAAAATAAAGAAGAAAAAGCAACATACGCAAATATACTAGCTGGGAAACCGAAAAGATCATTTCCAGAAAACATGACCATGCATTCGTTGGCAATTACGTCAACAGACGAAATGGAGACAGGAGATCAGGTGATAGAGAAGTTAAGAAAGGTAATAAATGCCAAAGAGGACGGACTCAAAATAGATAGAATTAGGAAAGCAAGGGACAGAAAAGTAATAGTAGGATGCTGTACCCAGGGAGAGATAAATAAAGTTAAGGAAAGCTTAAAAAAGGCAAGTCAACACTTAAATGTAGACGAAATAAAAAACAAGGACCCGCTTGTAATTCTTAAAGATGTGTTGCAATACAACTCGGAGGAAGAGATAATAAAGGCAATAAGGATCCAAAACAAACAACTCTTTAAAGACCTGGAAGAAAACGAAAGCCGAATGGAGATGAAATATAAGAAAAAGACCAGAAACCCGCACACGTCCCACATAGTGATGAGAGTCTCACCACAGCTTTGGAATCGTCTCACAGAAGTAGGAGTGATTCATATTGATCTTCAACGAGTGAGGGTAGAAGATCAATCCCCACTCATCCAATGTTCACGGTGCTTAGGATACGGGCACACCAAGCGCCTGTGCAATGAGACGACAGAAGTCTGCAGCCACTGTGGAGGCCCACACCTCAGGACGGAGTGCACCGACTGGCTTTCCGGAGAAGTACCATCATGCAGAAACTGCATAAAAGCCAAAATGGATAAAAAAGAACATAACGCGTTCAGTTCAGACTGCCCAGTAAGAAGGAGATGGGAGACCTTGGCAAGATCCACCGTGGCTTATTGCTAAGGTGGTCCTAGGGTCTGGCATAAACTTCGACGCGGGCAACCGCCGGTATCGCGCGATGCAGGCAAATCTCCAGAGATCCGAGTTAGCTACGGCTGAGTTGATCACCGAAGCGACCTGGAAAAAAATATCCTTTGCACTGATCCAGGAGCCCTACATTGGAAGTATTGGGGAGATGAAGCACTACCCAGGGACACGAATAATACAATGTCACCGAGAACCCAACACCGAAAAGGTCATTAAGGCAGCCATTGTATTGTTCGACGACACCATTAACGTAACCCAGTGTCCTAGTCTAACAACGGAAAACATCGCGGTTGCTAAATTGAGGACAGGGACCTGGGAGATGGGAGTGGCGTCAGTCTATCTGGAATGCGACAAACCAATCGACCCATACATGAAAACGATTGAGAAAGCCGTGGAATCTCTGGGGACTGTCAACGTGATACTTGGCGGAGACGTGAACGCGTGGAACAGCTGGTGGGGAAGCCGGGAGGTGGACAGTAGAGGGCTAGATGTTGCTGCAAAACTGGACGAACTGGAGCTCCATATACTCAACCGGGGAACTGAACCCACTTTTGACACCATCAGAGGTGGAAAAAGGTTCTCTAGTTGTGTTGATATAACTACCTGTTCGACGAGCCTACTTGGGAGGGTAGATAACTGGAGACTTTCTGATGAAATCACGAGTTCGGATCACAAGGCAATCCTGTTTGACATAAATTTAGAAAAATCAGTAGGCACTGATGTAAATAGAACAACTAGAAAATACAATACAAAAAAGGCAAACTGGAGCGAGTTTCGTGGGAAACTCATCCAGGTTTGGAGCAGTAAATCAATAAACAAAATAGAAATAGATAAAATAGAAACAATAGAAAAATTGGAAACAAAAATAGAAGAAGTCACGGAAACAATAATAGAAACATGCGAAATATACATACCCAAATTAAAAAACAAAATACGAACGGGATTGCCTTGGTGGACCGAAGAGCTAACACAGCGCAAAAAAGAAGTCTCCAGACTAAAACGTCGTATTACATGTGCAGCACCAGTTCGTCGAGAGTGGGTGGTTCAGCAATATCTTGAGGTCAAAGAAAAATACCAACAGGAGGTAAAAAGGGCTCAAACTTCCAGCTGGAGAGACTTCTGCAGCAAACAAGAGCGCGAGTCAATGTGGGACAGCATCTACAGGGTGATAGGCCACACATCGCAGAGACAGGAGGATATTCCCCTTGTCCTGAATGGGAAAACATTAGGAAATGTGGAATCTGCAAAGACCTTGGGGAAGTCGTTCTATCCGGAAGACGATACACAGGAAGATGATGAAGGTCACAGACAAATGAGAGAAGCAGCGAGCGTAGTAAATGCACGGTCGCATGATAATTCATGCGATCCACCTTTTACGATGGAAGAGTTAATGTGGTCTGTGACCAGTTTCAACCACAAAAAGGCACCAGGTGATGACGGTCTTACAGCCGACATATGCAATGAAGCTATTATCCTGAACCCCACAATGTTTTTGGCGCTGTTTAATAAATGCCTCAGTTTGTCCCTTTTTCCCAAAAAATGGAAAAAGGCAGTAGTAGTGGTGCTGCGAAAGCCTGGCAAAGACGATTATACACATCCCAAGTCCTATAGGCCAATTGGACTGCTATCAGTACTTGGGAAAATCTTTGAAAAAATATTGGTGCAAAGAATTAAATGGCACATTCTACCTAATATTAGCCGCAAACAATATGGCTTTATGCCACAGCGCAGTACCGAGGACTCCCTCTATGATATGATGCAATTCATAAAATTCAAACTCAAAAATAAAGAACTGATCGTAGTCGTATCCTTGGACATAGAGGGAGCCTTCGATAACGCCTGGTGGCCGGCAATAAGATGCAGACTGGCAGAGACGGGGTGCCCGATAAATTTAAGGCGCCTCGTAGACAGTTACTTCAAAGATAGGACAGTCTGCATCAGATACAGCGGGGTAGAATGGGTCCAAAATACCACAAAGGGATGTGTTCAAGGGTCCATAGGGGGTCCTATTTTTTGGAATTTGCTGCTTGACCCACTATTAAAAGAATTAAATGATAAAGGGGAATACTGCCAGGCTTTCGCAGATGACGTTGTCCTGATCTTCTCGGGGGACAAGGCATCGGAAGTGCAGGATCGGACCAACGCAGCACTCGCACATGTCCAGAAGTGGGGAGTCAGAAACAAGCTTAAATTTGCTCCGCATAAAACTAAAGCAATGGTGATTACCAAAAAAATTAAGTATGACTCACCACTTCTGAAGATGGGCGGGGAAGACATAGCGTTGACCAAAGAAATTAAAATCTTGGGGCTCACGATTGATAACAAATTGACCTACAACACACATGTAAAAAACGTGTGTCGTAAGGCGCAAAGTCTCTATTGCCAACTATCGAGAGCAGCCAGGATCAGTTGGGGCCTGAACCCCGAGATCATCAGGACAATCTACGTCGCGGTGACGGAGCCGATTATTATGTATGCGGCAAGTGTATGGGCACCAACTACACACAAACGGGAAACCAAAAAGCAGCTCGACATGGTACAACGCGGGTTCGTTCAGAAAATTGTAAAATCTTATAAAACCGTATCTCTACACTCGGTCCTGCTACTTGCGGGGCTGCTTCCTTTGGACCTAAGGGTACGGGAAGCAGCCTTGCTTTATGAAATAAGAAAAGGATATTCCCGGCAAGTGGTGGGGGACCGAGATGTGGAGAGGAAAATAGATTTCTCTAAAATACCTCACCCCGCGAGTCAAGTTGGGCTGCAATTTACATGCCTGGAGGACCGTGCACAAATTGACCAATACGACAACAAAAGCTTAAAAATATACACAGACGGAAGCAAAATAGAGGGGAAAGTCGGCGCTGCGTTATCTATTTGGAATCACGTAGCGGAGACAAGTACCCGAAAAATAAAATTGGAAAATTTCTGCACGGTCTACCAGGCGGAGTTGCTGGCAATACTTGAGGCAACAAACCACGCGCTTAAAGACCAGGCAAAGAGTTGTAACATCTATAGCGACTCAAGATCTGCTCTCGAAACAGTCATCCGCAACGTTTCCCTCCATCCCCTAGCGGCAAAAATTAGAAAAAACATTTCGGAAACACAAAAACAAGGTAAATTTATAAAATTATTTTGGATCAAGGCACACGCAGGATTGGAGGGAAATGAGAGAGCAGATCAATTAGCAAAAGAAGCCGCTCTAAAGCTAAAAAGAAAAGCTGAATATGACAAGTGCCCGATTTCATTTGTCAAGCGTCAGATCCGACAAGAGACGCTTGAGGAATGGAACCGACGCTACATTGAAGGTGAGACGGCCTCCATAACAAAAATATTTTTCCCTGATGTTATAAGCGCTTATCCTATTATAAGAAAACTAAAAATAGACCCACTAATGGTTCAAGTGATGACAGGACATGGCGGGTTCTCAGAATATTTGTATCGGTTCAAGTGTAAGGAGAGCCCGGCATGTACCTGTGATCCAATTAAAGAAGAATCTGTAATTCATATTATAACTGAATGTCCTATATATAGCAAAGAAAGAAATAACATAGAAATAGAACTAGGATTAAGAATAGATAAACATAACATATGTCAAATCGTAGGAAATAAACATATTAGAAATAAGTTTCTCAATTACTGTAAAATTATAGCAAATAAGGTAGTAAAGAAAAATAAATGAAATTAGAATTAAGGGAAACTGTAAACTATATTATATAGTAATATAAAGTAAACAGTTCCACAAATTAAGAGTAATGTAGATTGAGAAACATTAATAAATATTAAAGTAGGTAATAAAAATGATAGATATAACTTAACTTAGAAATAAGGACCAACTGTAACGAACAAAATAGTAATAAGAATGAATGTAGTAATATAAGACAAGTGTAAACCAAAAATAAGACCTGTAATAGAATGTAAGAATTAAAAAGAAAAAAGCAAAAAAAAAAAAAAATAAAATAAATAAAATAAAATAGAAAAAAATAAATAAAGAAAAGAAAAGATAAAAAGAAGGAAAAAGTCCCTGATCTCCATGTTAGGGGGAACTAGTAATAATAAAATAAAAAAAAAAAAAAAAAAAAAAAAACCTAACCTAACCTAACCTAACCTAACCTAACCTAACCTAACCTAACCTAACCTAACCTAACCTAACCTAACCTAACCTAACCCAGTCCGGTGTCAACTGCTGTCCCGAACGCCACGTTTGTGAGTCGCTCCGCGCTTAAAAATACGTAAAAATAGGTTTTTTGCATCGGATTTTTACGTGCGATATACCAAAAGACGCGTCTCGTCGAGAGGTTTAAATAAGTGGAAAGTGTTAGAAAATCGGAGTTTTGGTTGAAAAGTTATTCGGAAAAAAAAGTGTTTTTCAAAAAGTAAAAAATCTTTAAAGTGGAACGGCGTTCGATTAAGCTCTTTGACCCCAACTTTTTATAGTGTGGCTCTAAAGCTATAGGTGGCCCCTACATACTTACAAAATTTGAGATTTTTCCGAAGCATAGTTTCGGAGAAAAACGCAAAAAAACAAGTGCCACGTGGGCACGTGTTTCATGATCCGAAATCGTGCGGCTACTTCTGAAGTCGCATTTCGGTAGCACAAGTGGAGAAGAGCCTGGAGCAGTTTTCGGAACAAAATTAAGTTAAGTGGTTAAAGAATTATTGAACTTTTAAATTTTGCCAAAATTTCAAAATTAAATTTTTCAAAATCTAAAGTGAAGACCCCACATTTTTATAGTGCGGCTTTAAAGCTATCAGTGGTCCCTACAAATGTGCAAAATTTGAGATTTTTGTGAATAACAGTTTTTGGGAAAAACCCAAAAAAACAAGTAACACGTGGGCACGTGTTCTGCGATGCAGAATCGTGCGGCTGTTTTTGGAGCCACATTCTGCTAGCGAACGCGGAGTGGAGCCGGGAGCAGTTTTTGAAACTATTTTAAGTTAAGTGGTTAAAGAAATATTGGACTTTTAGGTTTTGGAAAAATTTGTTTATTAAATTACTCAATAACGAAATTGAAGCCCTTGGTTTTTAGAATAAAATAGTGTTAAGATTAGTATATTAAATGTGTATATTAAAATTTAGAATTTTGCAATAAGTAGTTTTTAAGTTAAAATTTTTTAAATTTTTTAAATAACCATATGATACCTAATATAACGTGTTAAAAATTTTAAAAATATATATTCATAGAAAGGACACTGAGCATAACGTCTCAAAATTTTTGTAGATTTTTAAAACTAAATTTGGTCGAAAAATTCAAAAATTTTCTAAAAAATTATATGTTTTTTGTTTAAATTATTATTAAAAGGGGCTTTAATCGCCAAAATATTTACAAAACTTTAAGCTTGACACCGAGACTTTTCAAATGAGCCCAAACACGGGCCAAATCGGTCAAAAGACGCCCGAAATAGCCGTTTGCTGTCTGGACTGGCGGCCATTTTGAAAAAATTAGGACCGGAATAACTTTTGTTCTAGGAGTCGTAGAGGACTGGGGTTTGGACCCTAGACGTTGGCAAATAGTGCCGGAATAGATAACCCAGCTTTCAGGGAATTTCAGCACCCAAAATTTTGATCCCTGAAAACCACACAAAATTATAGTCCTAGTCGAGCCCAATAATATGAGCCCAAGCACGGAGCTGTAAGCCTGTTCGTTTGGAAGTTACAGCGCGGAAACCGTATTTTGGCAGCCATCTTGTTTTTCAACCAGAATTTGAAAACGCGGTAACTTTCGAACCCATTGGGCTAGGTATACCGAGTTTGGGTTCCTCGAATAGGGTTCGAGGAGCGCTTTTGGCCGGTTACGAAATACAGACTCTACATAGAGTCAAAGACCTATTAGTCTATAACTCTCCGTGTATATAGTATTTTCAAAAAATTTTTAATATTTAAGACAGACCTCGTTGAAGCCTTAGTATAGAACCGACAGAATAGACGGAGACTGACTCTATGTAGAGCATTATAAAGAAATTAGTTTTTGTTGTTTTTATATTATTTCATTTTACTTTATATTACTTGTCATTTATGTAGTTGGACTCTATATAGAATTAACCAAAAATTGTATACAATATTATACTACATAAGTTTCATATTTTCCTCATTTTATTTTATATATAAGATAAATAATTAGATTTTAAGTGACAGCTGTGGTGGCACAGAAGTTATTTTGGATATAGACATCGAGCCACTCTGTAGAGTGGTATAAATATATAACGACGTAGAGTCGAGACTCTACAAGAGTTTACACATTTTGTTTATTTTATTTTATTTTGTTTTTATTTTAATTTACTTGCTACTTGTATGGGTAGAAATTTATTGAGGCTTGACCTGGGTTCGCGGTGGTGTGTTAAACTGCATATAGATTAAATTTTATTCTACCTTATACACTTTATTATTTTATTTATACAATTTTACTGACGGACGCATACCTCCATTATGTTTGGGCTTAGAACTCCAATGAAACCGAGTGGTGAGGTGTCATCCCTCCCTAAACCAGGAACGTCAGCTTCCCCTCCCAATGTTAGGCGAAGCATAAGCGACTGGGGAGGTGCATCCACCAACCCCGCTCCAACAAACTCAAGCGCAACGACGGTCCAGGTGGACAATACTACCTCTAAACCACGACCGGTACTGTCGAAAGACAACAAACCCACGGCCGCGCGTAGACCATCTATCGATGTCCAAACTCCTCATGAGAGTAAATACGAAAATCGAACGTCGGAAGCAAGGGCCTGCCTGAACAAAGGTAAATTACATCTGAGCGCCTCTCGAAATTTAAAAACCGAGATTAAAAATGGATTGGTTGAGGCACTTGATCGACTCTACCAGATTGTTAGGGAAGCTGAAAAGGAGTTAAAAATAGAAAAGTCTAAAGGTGTTGGTGTTGGTGATGGGATTGTGGGGGGGGGAGCCGGTGCAAACCAGTACCGACTCTACATTCATAGTCAAGACACCGGAACCAACAAGTAGCACCCAGTGCGACCCAAACATAATAGCTCGAATCGAGGAGCATACGAAGCTGTTGATCGAAAGCAACAAAAAGATAGAAGAGCTTAAGGCGTCTATTGACAGACAAAAGGAGACTTTGGAACGGGCAACCTACGCGAGTGTAGTATCGAATAAAACCGCAAACATACCAAAAGTACGAAGCACGCTGCACTCGGTAGTGGTCACCTCAAAAGATGAAACTAAATCAGGGGAAGAGGTGCTCGACAAGGTCAGGAAAGCGGTAGATGCAAAAGACAGCAGACATATGCAGCCATTGCGGCGGCCCTCACCAGGGGGTGGAGTGTGCTGATAGGATTGCTGGTGAACCACCCGCTTGTAAGAACTGCACAAGGGCTAAACTGGATCAGGCAGAGCATAACGCCTTTAGCCGTGATTGCCCTATTCGCCAAAAATGGGATAAGATAGCACGATCATCTGTAGCCTACTGCTAAGGGTGACCAAGCGGAAACCTCCCAGTATAAATTCATTCAAGCAAACCTCCAAAGAAAGAAGTTAGCCACAAACGAGATTCTTCTTGAGGCACAGAAACGAGGCACTGCTGTTGCTCTTCTCCAGGAGCCATACGTGGGAAGGTCCAAGGCAATGCGTGGCTACCAAGGAGTACGGATCATCCAGAGCACAGGACAAGGAGATGGGACTGTTAAAGCGGCTATTGCTGTTTTCGACCACCAACTCAATGTTAAGCAGTATCCGAAACTCACCACAGACAACATCGTAGTGGTGGGGATTCAAACCAGTGCCTGGGAAATCACAGTAGTCTCGCTTTACTTTGAGCCGGATCAACCCATTGAGCCATACCTGGAGCACCTGAAGAAAATAGAACAACTAGTAGGACCAAACAAGTGGATTATCGGAGGTGACGCTAATGCAAAAAGCTCGTGGTGGGGTAGCCCAATAATTGATCACAGGGGTGACGAAATGTCCGGCGCTCTTGAGGAAATGGGCCTCAATATACTCAACGTAGGGGAAATTCCGACCTTTGACACCATTCGGGGAGGAAAACGGTACCACAGCTATGTAGACATAACAGCCTGCTCGACAAATCTTCTGGCTCTAGTGGACAACTGGAGGATAAACGAAGGCCTGATGAGTTCGGACCACAACGGCATACTGTTTGAGATTCGCTTAGAAAAATCGGAAGGCATAATGATAAACAGGACAACAAGACTTTTTAATACTAAAAAAGCTGATTGGTCCAAGTTTCATGAGCAACTTGGACAATCACTACAAGAAAATAGAATGACAGAAAATGATATAAATAAAATTGACAACATAAACGATTTGGATACAGTTACAAAAAATTTGACAAACTCAATAAAACAAACCTGTCTATCAACGATGCCAACTAAAAAAGCGGAAGAACGCATCAGACTGCCGTGGTGGTCCAAAAAACTCGCAGAGCTTAAAAAGAACGTCGCTACGAAGAAACGCAGAATTAGGTGTGCCGCTCCAATCCGAAAGCAGAAGGTCATAGAAGAGTACCTGAAACAGAAAGAGGAGTATGAGTCAGAGACAGCGAAGGCCCAGACAGAGAGCTGGAAAGAGTTTTGTTGCAAGCAGGATAAAGAGGGAGTGTGGGAGGGGATCTACAGGGTCATAGGAAGAACGACACATAGGGAACAGGATCTACCACTGGAGGGCGAGGAGGGGATGTTGGACGAGAGGGGCTCTGTAGAACTGCTGGCCAAAACATTCTATCCAGAGGATGTACCCGACAGAGACAATACTCACCATCGCTATGTAAGACTCGAGGCCGACAGAGTGAACGCCGCTGATCAAGATGGCTCTTGTGACCCCCCGTTCACAATGTTCGAATTAACTCAAGCAAGTGAGTCTTTCAACCCAAAGAAGGCACCGGGATTGGATGGCTTCACGGCCGATATATGTTGCCGTGCCATTAGGGCCCAACCTAGGTTATTCTTAGCGCTCCTCAATAAATGTCTAGAATACCACCACTTCCCCAAGATATGGAAACAAGCAATAGTCGTCGTCCTAAGAAAACCCGGTAAGGATGACTACACAAAGCCAAAATCCTATAGGCCAATAGGACTGTTGTCTATACTAGGAAAGATTTACGAAAAGATGATCATGGCCCGCCTCAAACACCATCTACTGCCGAGGATTAGTACTCACCAGTATGGATTCATGCCGCAAAAAAGCACCGAGGACTCCCTCTACACGCTAATTCAGTATATCCGTAGAAAGCTAGATGAAAAGAAAATTATAACTCTAGTATCCTTAGACATAGAGGGAGCCTTTGATAGCGCCTGGTGGCCGGCAATAAGAGTCCGACTGGCTGAGGAAAATTGTCCCCTCAATTTGAGGAGGGTCATAGACAGCTATCTTAGAGACAGGGAGGTGGTGGTCAGATACGCCGGTGAGGAGTATAAGAAAGCGACTACCAAAGGATGTGTCCAGGGATCCATAGGGGGACCTATCCTGTGGAACATCCTTCTTGATCCCCTCCTGAAAAAACTTGCGGACAGAGGTGATTACTGTCAGGCGTTTGCTGACGATGTCGTGCTGGTGTTCGATGGCAAAACAGCTCAAGAAGTCCAGGATCGTGCCAATGAAACTCTCGAACGTGTCAGGTCGTGGGGTGTCGAGAATAAGCTTAACTTCGCTCCACACAAAACATGCGCTATGATAATCACCAGAAAGCTTAAACACAACACACCACGACTGAGCATGGGAGGGGTTGCAGTTGGCATGTCGAAGGAAATAAAATTGCTGGGTATGACCATCGACGATAAACTGACCTTTAACACCCACGTCGCAAACGCTTGCAGGAAAGCCATAAACATATGCAAGAAACTCTCCGGAGCGGCAAAAGTCAGTTGGGGCCTTCACCCAGAGGTGGTCAAAATCATTTACACGGCGACAGTGGAGCCAGTCATCTTGTACGCTGCTGGAGCATGGGGGTCGGCTGCAGAAAAACTAATGGTCATCAAGCAGCTGCAGACTGTACAACGGGGCATCGCCCAAAAGCTCTGTAAGGCCTACCGCACGGTCTCGCTGAACTCGGCACTGGTGCTGGCTGGGATACTCCCCCTAGACCTCCGAGTTCGTGAGGCGTCCTCATTGTACGAAGCCAAGAGGGGATTGCCCCAGTCAGTGCTGGCTGGGGGGGAGGTCGAGCGTATGGCATCAGCACTTGAGACTCCACATCCGGCCGAATGTCTCGAATTGAATATCGTAAGCTTGGCAAATCAGGACGACGTGAACAATGCAGCTGTTTGCGATATGCATATTTACACGGATGGGAGCAAAATTGATGGCAAAGTTGGCGCTGCACTATCTGTATGGACTGGCGGGGTGGAGGCCAAAACCCTCAAGCTTGCTCTGCCGGAATACTGTACCGTCTACCAAGCTGAGTTACTAGCAATAAGCCGAGCTACTCGAGTCATTCGCGCACACAACGCCTTGACCTACGGGATCTATAGCGACTCTATGGCCGCCCTTCTTACAATTAAGAACCCCCGTTGCCTTCACCCAATCGCAGTAGAAGCCAGAGAAAATCTTAAAGATATATCTCTCCAGGGCAAGGTAGTCACCTTGTTCTGGATAAAAGCTCACGCAGGTTTTGAAGGCAATGAACGAGCAGACCAACTCGCGAAGGAAGCGGCCAAGAATTCTAAGAAGAAACCGGATTACGACCTTTGTCCGGTCTCATTCGTCAAGCGGTGCATTCGCCAGGCAACGCTTGACGAATGGAATCATAGATATAAGACAGGTGAAACGGCCGCAGTTACAAAAATGTTTTTCCCGGATGCAGTAAATGCATATAGAATTGTCCGTAAGATTAAAATAGACAGTCACAAAACACAAGTGATGACAGGACACGGTGGATTCTCCGAGTACTTAAACCGTTTTAAGTGCAAGGAGAGTCCATCGTGTATCTGCGACCCTGCGATACCCGAGTCAATCCCTCACATAGTGTTAGAATGCCCCGTCTTTGGCATAGAACGTTTTGAAGTTGAGAGTAAGATGAAAACCAAAATAACGGCTGAAACTGTGAAGGATATCATGGAGAGTGATCAAAGAAATGTATTTCTAGATTATTGCGTAAGAATAGCGAAAAAAGTAATTGTAAGAAATAAAAGTAGTTAAGAAAGTATGCTGTATTAATATATTGATGTATATTACTTATAAGCATAATACTGTAGTAGATTAAAATATTGTTAGCAAGTAAGCAGTAGCAAGAATAAAATAGATCAGGTTGTGTACATTTACTTCCCTGAAATAATGCCCAGCAGTGGAAAAAGAAGGAAAGAATAGAAATAAGAATGTAGTTAGTTTAGATAATAAAGAATAGATAGAAGGGAATCCCACCCTTAGTAGAAAGAAAGACGATGGATGCAAGAAAGAACTAGTATGTAGAATGAAAGTAAGAGAAGCATAGAAGCGAGAACTGGTATGAAAGAGAAACAGCTGAAAAAGTCTCCGATAATGTTGGAGGTAGAAGTATAAAAAAACGACAAAAAAAAAAAAAAAAAAAAACCTAACCTAACCTAACCTAACCTAACCTAACCTAACCTAACCTAACCTAACCTAACCTAACCTAACCTAACCTAACCTAACCATACCTCGAAATCTCAACATAGAAGCATCTGCTCCGCGAAAAAAATACTTTAAAATTAGTAAAAGTATCGGAAAGTGATTAAAAATTATAAATACTAAAAGTGCTTAGTGCAGTTCACACGTGTAATTGAAATCAACTCTCCACTCAACCAGGTTCCGGAACAACAAGCTACCAAAGTTGGGCCCCTCCCCAGCGGTCGTTTAACAAGGTACATATTTTCTGATAAAGTGATTGCGTAGCTTATCATAAGATCTATTAAACTGCGCAAAAATCATTAAAATCGTCCAAAAAGTGAAGAAGTTATAAGCAATTGAATCTTAATGAAACCACGTGCTAAATAACCTACAAACAACGTGTTAGCTACCACCACGTGGTCGCAAGAAGCAAAGACAATATTAATAGGGCTCCAAAACCAACTCGAAGACAGCCGGGTGCTCCGGACCAGGAAAAAAAAAAAAAAAAAAAGAAAAATATCAGCATCTTCAAGCACTCGACGGCGTGTTCAATTTGAAATAAACTACTTACAAGTGACGTCACGCTCAACACATCCTACATTTCAACTTACCTTTAACCAAACGTCGGTACCCCCCCTCGAGCGCACACCCCCACAGCAAAATACCCCTCCGCCATTTACTCCCGAACAGGACATCGTAGAGCAACGCGCGACGGCTCATTGAAATCAGGGAAAAATTCCCTATAATTTGGCTCCTGAGATTATCCTACCAAACCTCCTCACCCCCACGACCCCCCCCCCCCCCTTCCCCCAACCCCTCAACCCCCCCACCAACTCAACTCGCCTTCTTTGAACGACACTCTAAAGGTGTCCCCCCCCTCAAGAACATACCCCTCAGCAAAATACCCCTCAGCCTCTAACTCTTGAACGGTACATCGTAGATCAACGAGCGACATCTCATTGAAATCAGGGGAAAACTCTCTATAACTTGGTTGTGACGGATTATCCTCCTCACCCCCCCCTCCGTCGAGCCCCCCCCCCTCACCAATTCAACTTACCTTATTTAAACGACACGCGAAAGGTCGGTACCCCCCCTCCCCGCTCAGGCACATACCCCCTAGAAAAATACCCCTCAGTCTTTAACTCTTGTACGGTACACCGTAGATCAACGAGCTACGGCTCATTAAAATCAGGGGAAAATTCTCTATTATTTCGCTCTGTCACATTTTCTAAATAAAAAAAAAATCCTAGCTTTCCGTCACAACATACCCCTTTCAACAGCAACTTTCCCCTTCTGCACTGAAAACGGGGGTACCGAAAACTGAAGATTCGTCTCAGGGTCCTCACACAGCAGAAACATCAGCAGCATCAGCAGCAGTAGTATACTTTAATATATAAGGATAATTGTAAAAAAAAAGCATTTGTAAACAATAACATAAAAAAATTATATACGAGTATATAACATTTAAAACATAGTATAAAAATACAACAATCAACAGCGACCATGTCACAACTTAACAAAAATCAAAGCGCTCAGGCCCTGGAGGAGGCCACCACAGGGTCATTGCCGGCCACTACTGGTGCCACTTCGTCTCGCCCACCTTCCTCACAAAAATCCTCACAATCTCTAAGGAGAAAAGTATTCGCCAAAGTCTCAATGGTTAGATCTTCAGTAAGCGAAGATTCAGATGTTTCTCTCACTGGCGCCGAAAAACCTCCAGCGATAGATGCAAAGATCGCTGCCTGGTCTCAGGTAGAGGTCCCCCCTCGTCCAATCATCTCAGACGAGGACTCATCTGCATCAGAATCTTTTACGTCTGAACCAAAACGCTTAAGCATAATACGAACAACGGCGAGACAGGGAGGAGTCGAAATGGACTTGGCCACTAAACTGGCCAACGAGATGTTACAGAAGGGCAAGGAGGCGCTGGAGACAGCGGGTAATATGAAAAGGGAGTGCAAAACAACGGCGCTCGAATGCCTTCAGAGTCTATATGAGACGGTACTCGCCCTCTCGGACTCCAGATCTAGGCACAAGTACAATTTGGAGAAGGAAAAATCTAGGCATGCCCAAGAACTTATCAGAATGGAGCGAGCCCACACAAAAAAGATAGCAGAAATAACAGCCAACCTTTCCAAGGAAATGGGGAACGCCCGCAATGACATCTCGGAGGCCAAGGATGTGGCTAAGTCAATCCGAGAATGGCTGGGATACGAGACCAGAGAACCACACAGGATCATTGGAGAAATAGGAAATTCTATAAAGGCTTTAGACAAAAAATTGCAGGATCTTTCCGACAGCTTCACCAGTCAAACTATTAAAATAACGGAAAAGAGAGCACCGGAGGAACGACAAAACCTTCTAAAAACTTTAGAAATTGTCACAAGGCAGCTAGACGAACACTGGCGAGAACTCAAAGAAATCAAAGACCAAACAACGCTAGTCCAAAATAGCAGTACAAAAGCCATAGAAATTCTAACCACACAGTCTCCATCCCAATATGAATGCAACGACAAACGGCAGTGGGATGATATAAAGACTGACATTTTGCAGGAAATTAAAAATATAAAATACACACAAACGCAAGATAAATTTGACAACACCTCCAGCTCCTTAACATTAAATCTTAGTGAACATCTACAGCCCCTCACCGAACGTCTGGAAGCAGTTTCGTCGGAACTAAAAACCATACGTGAACTCCGGCAGAAAACGCCACCACCGGCGATAAGCCTTAGTACGGAGCTTGCGCTGGCTGAGATGGCCAAGAGTACCAAATCTATTCCGACATATGCTCAAAAAGTGAAAGAAAGGCCTGTATTGAGGCCCAACCACACCTTGATCGTTTCGTCAACGGATCCCAACAAAATAGGTGAGAATGTCATTGAAACGATCAGGGAAGCACTTGATATAAAGAGGACTGGAGCAAGAGTAGAAAAGATAAGGAAAGCAAGGAACCGAAAAGTTGTTTTAAGCTGTGGCACTAAAGAAGATCTGGACCTGATAAGAAGTCAGGTTAAGAAGAATGAAACACTCAAGGCAGAGACTCCCAAAATGAGTAATCCACTTATAAAAATAAAAGACGTATTATCATATCATACTGATGCCGAGATCGTGGAACAGCTGCGAGCACAGAATAAGCATCTGTTCCAGGATCTCAAGGCGACTGAAAACGTCATGAGGGTTCGGTACAGGAAAAGGGCGAGAAACACGCACGAATGTCACCCAATCATAGAACTCTCTCCAACACTGCACCGGCGTTTTTTAGAAGCCGAAAAAATCTATATAGGCCTACAAAGAAGACCGGTGGAAGACCAATCCCTCTTGGTGCAGTGCACAAAATGTCTGGGCTTCGGTCACACTAAAAATATCTGCCAGGAAAAAGAAAATCTCTGCAGCTATTGTGGAGAAAACCACCCTTGGGAAAAATGCACGAACAGATTAGAGGGAAAGGCTCCTAACTGCAAGAACTGTTTGAGGGCACATGGCAAAAGCTCAGTTTCCCCACACAATGCATTTAGCAATGAGTGTCCTGAGAGGCAAAAATGGGATAGTATAGCGCGGTCACGTATTTCATACTGCTAAGGGCAGCCAAGATGACAGAAGCTCACATTTCCCAAAGACAGACACTCACAGCATGCACATAATTCAAGCAAACCTACAAAGATCAAAACTAGCGACAACAGAATTACTACAGGGAGCAAGGGAAAGGGGAGTTTCAATAGCCCTTGTACAAGAACCATACGTGGGCAAAAGTGGTGAAATAAAGTTGACCCCCGGCACAAAAATCATCCAGTGCACCCTTAAGCGCCAAAAACCCGTGAAAGCGGCAATCATCATTTTCGATGACAGATTGGGGGTCATACATGACCCGCAATTGGTGACCGAAACTGAGGTGGCGGTACTCCTGAGGGCAGGAAAGATGAGATTAGGAATAGTGTCTGTCTACTACGAAGGAGACCAAGACATAGAGCCCTATTTGGTACGCACAAAAGTGGCTTGCCAGAAACTCCAAACCGAAAACCTTCTGGTCGGTGGAGATGTCAACGCTTGGAGCCACTGGTGGGGAAGCAGCCATGAAGACCAAAGAGGTGCAGCTTACAACGCCTTCCTAAACGAAATAGAGCTCCACATTCTCAACACCGGAGACACACCAACATTCGAGACGTATAGGGGAAACAAAAAATACACAAGCGTTGTTGATGTCACAGCGTGCAGCTTGTCGCTACTAGGAAGAATAAACGGCTGGAGTGTGGATCGGGGACTTACAACATCAGACCATAATGCCATCACTTTTACTCTGCACTTAGACGAGCAACTAACATCATTCGAGTCTAATACCACGCGCAAATACAACACCAAGAAAGCGAACTGGCAGGAATTTAAAACGAATTTAAAAATCTCCCTAGCTGAAAAAAATATAACACCTGAAACCATGGACCAGATTTACACTCAAGAGGATCTGGAAACCAAAATTACCGTCTATACAGAAGCCATCTTGGATGCTTGTGATAAATCTATTCCAAAAATAGGCGTATGGAAGGCAAAAAGCAGGCCTCCTTGGTGGTCAAAAACCTTAGAAAACCTAAAAAGAGACGTCCTGCGAAAGAAAAGGCGAATAAGAAACGCCGATCCCATTAGAGTGGCATCTGTCATAAAAGACTACTGTACAGCTAAACAGGAATATGTAGAAAAAACCATTGAAGCACAAACAAGCAGCTGGAAAGAGTTCTGCTCAATGCAAGAAAAGGAAAGCCTGTGAGATGGAATATATAGAGTAATAAGAAAAACTACCAGACGACAAGAAGATATGTTACTGAGAAGTGTCGAAGGTGACACCCTTAATCCGGAGGAATCGGCTAAGGTTCTGGCAAGCACTTTTTATCCAGAAGACTCTGTTGCGACTGACAAGTCCTACCACATGAAAATCCGAAGACTGGTACAAGACAAAAAACCGGAGGACATAGAAGACCTCTCTGAGGAAGATCCAGCTTTCACCCCGGCCGAACTGGAGACAGTGTTGAAAGCATTAAACCCAAAGAAAGCTCCAGGGCAAGATGGCTTAACTTCAGATATTTGCACTGTAGCCATCCAAAGCGAAAAGGAGGTATTCTTGGCGTTGGCAAATAAATGCCTTTCGTTAGCATACTTTCCTAAGCAATGGAAAAAGGCACACATTATAATTCTCCGTAAGCCGGGCAAAGAGGACTACACTCACCCAAAGTCCTACAGGCTGATAGGTCTACTACCAGTCCTGGGGAAAATAGTCGAAAAACTTATGGTGGGTCGATTGCAATGGTACATCTTACCAAAGTTAAATCCGAAACAATATGGCTTCATGCCACAGCGCGGAACCGAAGATGCCCTCTACGACTTAATGGACCATATAAGATCTGAACTCTACAACAAGAAGATGGTGCTTATCATCTCTTTGGATATAGAGGGAGCATTCGACAACGCATGGTGGCCAGCACTCAAGCACCAGCTCATAAAAAAGAAGTGCCCAAGGAACATCTACGCAATGGTAAACTCATACCTTAGAGACCGTAAGATCGTTGTTAACTATGCCAGAACAACAAGTGAGAGGGACACCACAAAAGGTTGCGTACAAGGGTCAATCGCAGGACCAACCTTTTGGAACATCATTTTAGATCCCTTGTTACAAAAACTTACAGAGGAAGGAGTATATTGCCAGGCATTTGCAGATGACGGAATCCTTGTATTCTCCGATCACAAGGTCAGTACTATGGAGGAATCAGCCAATGCAGTTCTAAAGAAAGTAGTAAAATGGGGAGAGGGAAACAAATTAACTTTCGCAGCACACAAGACTAACGCGATGCTAATAACTAAGAAACTTAAATTCAATCCCCCAGAAATCTACATGTCAGAGCGCAAACTGTAACTGGTTGATCAGATAAAACTCCTGGGAATTATAATAGATCGAAAACTTACATTCAAACCACATGTTACCGCTGTCTGTAAAAAAGCTGCGGAAATTTATAAACAGCTAGCGTGCGCCGCAAAAGTAACGTGGGGCCTAAATGGAAAAATAACAAGGACAATATATGTTGCGGTCATAGAGCCGATTGTGCTGTACGCTTCTAGCGTATGGGCTCCAATGACAGAACTGCAAATGATTCGCGATCAACTGCATAATCTTCAAAGAGGATTTGCACAAAAAATCTGCAGGGCGTATCGCACAGTATCGCTCACGGCGTCACTGGTACTCTCAGGTCTATTACCATTGGACTTGAGAGTCCAGGAAGCTGCAAGTCTGTACAAAACAAAAAAAGGTATTATATTAGACTATTTACCACCTGGAATGAGATTGGAGAAAAGGGTGAGTTATTTGGATCTTCCACACCCTTCTAATTTTATAACAACAGAGTACGAGCTCCTTGAGGGCGCGGATCTTGAATCTTTGGATTCCCGCCGGGTTACCGGCCCCCATATATATACAGATGGTAGCAAGATAGAGGGAAAGGTCGGAGCTGCTCTAACTTGGTGGGAGAAAGACAAGGAAATCCATTACTCTACTTTTAGCTTAGCCCCTTCGGGCACCGTGTTTCAATCAGAACTTTATGCACTTTACAGGGCGATTCAATTGGCAAGGAATAGCAAAGAAAAGACAGTAAACATTATGAGTGATTCCAGGTCCTCACTCGACCTGTTGGGAAACCCTAAGTTGATCCATCCTCTGGCAAAGCATATAAAAGAGTGCATAGAAGACATCCGGTCACAGGGGAGACGAGTGCGGTTTTTCTGGCTACGAGCGCATGTGGGGACTGCCGGAAACGAACGCGCCGATGAGCTAGCAAAGATGGCGGCCCAACAAGCCACTACTATCCCAGACTACGCAGAAGTCCCGTTGTCCTATGTCAAAAGAAAGATCAGAGAAGAGTCTGTACGGAAATGGCAGGATAGGTACAACTCCTCCAGTACAGGGCAAGTCACTAAAATGTTCTTCCCCGATGTAGAAAAAGCTTATCGCATCGTGAGGAAAGCAAAACTGACACCCTACCAAGTGCAAATCATGACAGGACACGGCGGAATAGCTGAGTACTTACATCGGTTCAAGTTGAAAAACAATCCCGGCTGTGAGTGCAACCCCAACATCAGGGAGTCTGTTTGGCACATCATCCTGGACTGCCCACGATTCCAGATGGCCAGAATGGATCTTGAGTTTAAACTAGATATAAAAATAAATAAAGAAGTATTACACAATATTTTGGATGACGCTGACAAAAGACCGCACTTCTTAAAGTTTGCAGAACATACAATCCGTTTAGCTGCTAAAAGAAACAGTACTCTTTCTTCTGAATTGACTCAGCAAACGATGAATTTAAGTAATATAATAACACAAACCACAGACATAGAATACAGAAGAACAATTAATCAGCCTGCAAATAAACTACTAGAATATGCTGAACTAGGCAACCCAGGTATTAGACTCAAAACGGTAGCCATGTTTATGGATGACTCCTCCGAAAGGCTGGGTATTTGCTTCTGCAATGCGATGGCTCCAAATAGAATAATTATCTCACCTGGCCTCGCCTTACTCCTGAAAGGCAGCACCTTCAAAACGAGCATAAAACGTAAGAGGTATGAGGCGCTACAGAAGATAACAGTAGCAAACAATCACTGCCGAATAGTGCGTATGCGGAACAAAACCATTGCACTATTCGAAAAAGGCGACGACGTCACCGAGTTCGCTCAGGCATGCTCAATGCTAGTTGTGCTTACGGAGGCAAGTGAGGCTAAAGAAGTATCACCAAAAATAATAAGCGTAGATGCTATGGTGGTAGAATACGAGAAAGGGAAGGTAGAAGACTACATGGGAGTATTAAAAGCCTCAGAATATCATGAGGTGGTGGTATACGAAGACAGAGGTGAAGATCTCAGTTTTATGAAACCATTCAGACCCAACGAACCTTCATGCTCGTATCCCACTGATAGCAAAGAACACCCTGAAATACGCCCAGAAGAAATATTAAGTGGATCCGAACGCTTGCAACAAAAAATGGACGCCAAAAGGAAAAAAGAAAAGCGAACACGAATAATCCCAGCCAGAACAATAGACAAAGTAGCAGCAGTCGCTAGCACCTTCGGCCAAGTCATTGCTGCAATCCCCGCAATAATCCCGAAGAAAAAATAATATCTAAAAAGAATATCTGCAGTCAACAGAGAAGATAGTTGCTGCTGTTAAGAGCGCCGCAAAGTATTTTCCCAAAGGTCAGACAAGAAAATCCCCATGCACATGGACGAAAGCAGACATATGACAAGTCACTCTGCCGAGTCTCAGGGAGGTGTCGGAGCCCCTGGACCACTGGATAAATGCATTCCTCGAGTTTAAAGCTATCGTTAAAGCTACCAGAGAGGTTAACATCATGACCTGTAAGAGCATCTTTGAATCTTTTCATCGAGGCTGTGAAGATCAGCTTGAGATGAAACTCGAGGAATTCAAGGCTGCTGTGTACAACAACGACACAGCTGAAGTAATTAAAGGGAAAGTGTCGGGATTGTACATGGCGGCATACAACGCAACTGTTGGTTTTGTGGCTTTGGACGGGACTGAGACAGAACGGTCGGGCCAACTTGTCTTTCGAACACCTCCTCAGGACCCCATAGTGGTAACAGCAAAGTGTACAAGAGTAATGCTCGAGGACGAGATCTTGGACAGGCTCAGGGCTGTGTCCATGACTTTGAAGAAGGGTGGCTCTCTTGGGCATTGGCAGTTGCCAAAAATAACATGGGTCAATGGCGTACCCGGGTGTGGAAAAACATCCTGGATTATTAATAACTTCGCGGAGGAAAATGATATCATAATCACTACAACAACTGCAGCTGCAACCGACTTGAGGGAGAGGCTAGCATCACGTATAGGAGCCGACGCAGCAAGGAAGGTGCGGACTATGGCCTCAATCTTGGTAAATGGCATAAGGGCGTCTGAGAAATACTCTCGTCTTTTAATTGACGAAGCGCTCATGAACCATTTTGGGGCTATAGTAACGGCAGTACAAATCACGGGTGCAAGCGAGATTCTCATTGTAGGGGACAACAACCAGCTGCCATATATCGATAGGCATGATTTGTTCCGACTGCACTACACTCGACCAAATCTAGTGGCTAATATCAACCAAGAATGGCTCTGCACGCACAGAAACCCACTGGATGTAGCATATGCACTAAACGAAATCTATGATGGTATATACTCATCCAATACTAGGTTGCGATCTCTAGAGCTAAAGAGGTACATGGGTTCACAGATCCCAAAGTCCCTTGATAATACTTTATACTTGGGACACACCCAGGCTGAAAAGGAAAATCTCATCAGCCAGGGCTACGGAAAAGGGAAGGGATCGCGAACTCTAACCATACATGAAGCTCAGGGGCTCGTGAGCGAGACGGTGGTAATCGTGCGATCTAATAGAGAGAAACAACGCCTATATAACAGTATTCCTCATGCAGTGGTGGCAATCTCGCGCCATACGAGACATTGCATCTACTACACCGATTGGTGTGAGGAAGATGCAATTGCCTGTTTTATTTTGCGTGCCGGGGCTGCCACCACAAGCAGAATTAGGGATTATAACATGAAAATGGCAATACATCATCGAGACTTAAAGGTTGCAAGAAACATTATGAACGTGGTCCGAGACGAAGCGGCGTAAACGACAATCAAACGGATGTTAAATGACATAACCGCAACAACTTTACTTAAAATTAAAATTGGAAAATTTTTGTTAACTATAGTTGTTAGTTATAAGTTAAGCATTAAGTATTAGATGTTTAATATCCATAGTTTAAGATGCATGAAAAAAAAACCTGGCAAAAAAAAAATTATGAATTAGTTAACAGTTAGTAATAAGTATGTAGACAAAAGTTTTAAAACCATAGTTTAAGATGCATGAAAAAAAAAAGAGAAAAAAAAGAACAAAATAAACAAACCAAAAAAAATAAGAAAAAGAAAAAAAAGAGGAAAAAAAAATTACACTAACCGTTAGATATAAGGCATGATATTATAGTAATCTATGTTAATGGAAAAGTATATTAAAAAAAAACGCGGAGAGATGTTAAAGCTTAGAAACTACATATGTAATGTCATAACAATTATAAAAAAATGTAATAAAGGGTACGGACTACGAGTCTGTAGAGTAGAAATAATAATTATAAAAAAAAAAAAAAAACCTAACCTAACCTAACCTAACCTAACCTAACCTACCTCATCACTTCTGTGAAAAGAATATTTCTAACTAGCATTTACGTAGAGCCCAAAGACGATGAAAATGAAACATTGAACTACTTGGAACAATTTATAATTGAAACAGGAGACGCCATTCATATTATCGCGGTAGACCTAAATGGCTGGCACCAACTTTGGGGATCTCCCACAGCGAATAAAAGAGGTAAAGAAATAGTTGATATTATTATTCCTCACAATCTTACCATTAATAATACCGGCACAGATCATACATATGAAACTACAGCGGATGGAATTCTACGTGGTTCCATCGTTGATCTCACCATAACTTCATCCTCGATCTCGAATCATATTATTAATTGGCAAATAGATAATTCTATATGTCCCTCCTCTGATCACCATGGTATCAAATTTGAATATTTCCTTAATAAAAATCATATCCGTCAGAATAAGAAAAAATCGACTTACCAATATAATACTAATAATTTTAAGCAATGGGAAAAACTAAGCGAAGCCTTTTCCAGAGAAATTGAACTGACCCAACTTAACAAAATTGACATCCTATCCTTAGACCCAAATAACTTACTACACTTTATTGATGAAATAACCGCGTTTATTCACAAAATTTGTAAAAAGTATCTTCCCCACTCTTCTGTTCGTCCTGAGCGCCCTTCTTGGTGGACCGAAGACTTAGAAAAATTAAAAAGAAAAGTTCTTGACAACCATCACCTGCTTCAAAAACTTAGTCGAAAACGTCTACCAATGAACGAAGCAATTACAAACAAGACCCAACTCCGAAAGGAATACGCCGAAGCAATCAGAAAGGCCTCAACTGAAAACTTCCGCGAATTTTGCAACAAACAAGGTAAGGAAGATGTGTGGTCAGTTACAAATAGATTGCTGAAGAATTCAATCCCAACCCTACCACCTTCCACCCTCAAAATAGCACCAAACAAATATACTACTTCTTCTGAAGAAACAGCCCATATATTTCTTCAAAAATTTTATCCAGAGGACACCATTGACACATATAGTTCTCAAACAGTCACCCGACAAACCATAAAATTTCCACCGAATACAAATGATGATCCTCCATTTACTATTGATGAAGTCCTCCATAACCTCAAGGATATGAACCCTCGAAAATCACCTGGACCAGATCACCTTACCTCCGACATATGCTTCTGTTTCACTCAAACATTTCCAGAACTAATAACGAATATCATGAATAGATGCCTAGCTTTATCAATATTCCCTAAACAATGGAAACATGCGCAAGTAATTATTATTCCTAAGCCCAACAAACTTGACTATACTGAAATCTCAGCCTATCGCCACATCGGACTGCTTAATGTATTTGGTAAACTCCTTGAAAAGTTGGTCATCAAACGACTAAATCATTTTATTTACACTAACAACAAATTCAATAATAAGCAATTTGGGTTCAAGGAACAAAGGTCAACGACAGAAGCTCTTAATAATATGATTACATTTGTTAGAAATTGTAAAATCAAGGGAGATCAAGTTGCCGCTGTCTCTTTGGATATTCAGGCGGCATTTGACAATGCCTGGTGGCCCGCTATTTTGCGTAGACTCCATATAATTAATTTTCCCAAGAATATATACAGACTAATAACAAACTACCTCAGCGAGCGAACAGTTAGCATAAATTTCTCAAGCAGCAGTGCCAACAAAGCCATGAGTAGAGGATGCATCCAAGGTTCTGTTTGCGGTCCGACATTTTGGAACCTGATCTTGGATGAATTACTTGAAAAGGACTTGCCCGAAGGATGTCATATTCAAGCTTTTGCTGATGACGTTACGCTCATTGCTCACGACAAAGACCCCTTAAAGTTACAGGAAATAATTTATAAGGCACTCCATATAATCACCATTTGGGGAGAGTCAGTTAAATTAAAATTTGGGCCTCAGAAAACCCAAGCAATTGCCTTCACAGGTAAAGCTGAGAAAATAAAAATATCAGTTTCTGGCACGCCCATCAAACTGGAAAATTATATAAAAATTCTAGGCGTCATTATAGATAAAAAACTGAAATTCATTCAACATGTTCATCATATGTTGGTCAAAACAAGAAGTATATATAACAAATTATTAAAATATATCCGACCTACTTGGGGAATACAATCCGAAAATATTGAGATTTTATATAAAAATGTCATTGAACCAATTATCTGTTACGCGCCCAGCATATGGCACTCGGCACTAAAATATAAACATGTAAGAGACAAGCTGCTATCTCTGCAACGTGGTTTTGCTATAAAAATAATTAAAGGTTTTAGAACCGTAAATACCATCAATGCAATAGCACTGGCAAGACTGACTCCTATACACATTAAAATTAATGAACTGGCAATCATCGAAACAACGAAACTAACAGGCACAAGCAAATATCTTCCAACAGACATTAGTTTAGACACACCATCGAAACCAGAAGAACTATTACATCCATCTCGTCGCAAAATTATCCATTACCAAGAAACCAATAACGCTCAAGAAGTCAATCAGATTCTCCCCGAAAACACTCATCATATCTACAAAGATGGTAGTAGACACGACGAAAAGGTTGGGGGAGCTTTTGTTGTATATTGCCCCAATGGTAAAATTATAACTAGAAAACTAAAACTCCATAGTTCTTGCTCGGTGTTTCAAGCAGAGTTGAAAGCCATAGAACAAGCTTGTGTGTGGCTTGCAGATAAACACATTCCGAATGCAGCTATTATGACTGACAGCAAATCTGGACTACAAGAAATCGGTAACCCCAATAGTACAAATCATATAGTTACCAACATCCACAGAATGCTAGACAACCACAGCCTATCAGTTAATTTCATTTGGGTCAAAGCCCACACAGGTATAGCTGGTAACGAAGCTGCTGACCTGGCAGCCAAAGCTGCAGCCACAAGCCATAACGTCCCTATTCTCACAAAATTTCCAATTAGCTTCGTAAGAAAACTTGCTCAACAAGATAGTAAAGTAGCTTCCGAACAATTTTACCAAGATAACATGAAAGGTGAAATAACCAGAAAATGGCTCCCTACACTTACACACATACAAGAATTATACCAAGTCACCAAGCCCTCATTCACACTAACACAAATTCTTACAGGTCACGGCTACCACAAAGAGTACCTTCATAGATTCAAAATAGTAGAAAATAACACATGCCCTTGCGACGACACTGCAGTACCGTCAATATTCCATTTACTTAATGATTGTCCAAAATTCCAAGCTACACGTCTAACCCATACGATAACTTGCGCCAATTTTAAAGTACAACCCTTCTCCATTGAAGAAATTATTAAAAAGGAATGCACATTTGAAACGTTTCTACACCATATTAATAGTATAATAAAAAGTCTTAATAAATTTAACGGAACAGAATAATTTTGAACTCAAAACATGTAAAATAAATATTTATAAAACATCTCCAAGAATTCCCACGGCGCACAAATGTTCTGTATCAAATAGCAGAACGGCAAATGAACGACATTGCCAACTCCCACAAAAGTGCTGACATTTGTGGGAAAAAAAAACCTAACCTAACCTAACCTAACCTAACCTAACCTAACCTAACCTAACCTAACCTAACCCGAGTTGCGCTCTAAAAGCCGTCCCGTACGCAGCGTTTTTGAACCGCTCCGCGATCAAAATACAAAGTGTTTGGTCAAAGTGTTCCGATTGTATAGTGTCATATACCAAACGACGCGTCTCGTCGAGACGAATACAGTGACGTAAAAAGAAAAGTGGAAAGTGCGGAAAATACAAAGTTATTACGGAAAAACTGTTATTTCCTAACCTACAAAACTTTAAAGTTAAACGCTGCTAAAACAAGATCGGTGACATAGTGATTTTAAAGTGTCAAAAGAAGCGGCTTAGCAAGCTTCAAGTCCCAGCAATATTTGCTGGATTTTCTAACACTAACTCGTGGAAATATAGCCAGAAAAATAAAACCACGTGGACACGTGTTTTCTGATCGACGATTGTGCGGCAAAATTTGACGACGCCTTTAAAAAGAACATAAGGAGACAAAACGAATGACACCTTGAACGTCAAAATCGGATGAAAAACAGAGGTGCAATCGAGCTCTAAAGTTATAGTTTTTCATCCGAAATTTTCAAAGGAAGAAATTTCAAGATTTTCAGCGAGGACATATATATTTTCAGTCATCATAGGAAGAAAGAACCCAAGGTCTACAGAACAACATAAAAAATTTTAAGTAATTAGAGCGTAATTATTATTTTTAAATTAAATTTTGTTTTATACGTTAACACGTGCTAGGCTGAAAACACTACTGAAAATTCTGAAAAAATTACAGAAATTTTCTATAATATACTGTAATCATATCAAATTTTTTCAAAATTTTTCAGATATTATTTTTTGAGTTATACGCTTTTTGCGGTTTTTGGTTTATGGTACTTCATTTTCAAAATTAAAAAACTCAAAAATTTATTATCGTGTAAATTTTATTAAATACATTTTTGAAAAGAAAATTTAATCCTCAATATACCAAAATTTTTTCAAAATTTTTGAGCCCATAAGTTTTGAAATATAAATTTAATTCTAAGAGCTGGGAGGTCCTGCAAACTGCACGATAACTGTGTTTTCAGTTTACAGGAAAACGGAGCCTCCTAGCTCAATTCTGACAAAATTTTCCTTCGCCCCCCCCTAACCCCCAACACTATCCAGAAGCCGGATTGTCTTCGACCCCCACCGGATCATTTGGACATAGTTTCAACCCCCTACTCCAAAGTCGACTGCTGGACTTAGTCTCTGGGGGATGAAAATCTTAAATCGGCTATAACTCAGCAACTATTGCACTGATCCGAACGGGGTTTTTTCCTAAATTATTTTCCAAATTATTTCTAAATTTTTCCTAAACTATTTATATGTGTACATCTGCAGAATTTTCAGCCTACACGTAGACAGACTCTACATAGGGTCTTAAAAATTTTTTAGTTTTACAACTGTATTATAATTTAACTATAAGAATATTATTAGAATAAGAAAAATTAGAGTTATATAATAAGTAAGACAAAAAGGACGACTATTGGTAGAGCTAAGTAGACTTTTAGAAAAAATTTAAAAAAAATTTTATTTTAACAATTTTGGATGAACACTTCTACTGTTTCCTTCTAGTTAATAGACTCTTTAGACTGGACTCATAGACAAACTCTACATAGAGTCCCATAGATTTTATGATTAATTTGGATAGCTAATCTACTATAGCTAAGCTAGAATATTAGTGCAGAGTCGTTGTATACAGTAGGATAAAGAAAACAAACGAGGTAGAGTCGAGACTCTACATGCGAAAATTTCATATTTTATATTTTATTTATTTTTGACTCTTAATCTAACTAAGGCCTAACTCGAACCCGTGACAGCCGTGTCGAACTATAATTATTAACTATTTATATTCATATACATTTTATACAACTTTTACAATTTCTCATTTTTAAATTTTTATATTTTAAATTTTATATAAAAATTACTAGATTATCTATTGTAATCTAAGACGCGTTCCCCCTTAACATGTTAGGCATTCGTACCCCCGCCAAAAAGACTGAGAGTAGCACTAGAGACATGAGCCCTCAGGGCTCTCCAACTGCGACTGAGAAGGCAGGACCCTCTCCAAAAACAAGCCAGAGGACGATGGGCCCTAGCGTCAGGAGAAGCATAGGAGAATGGGAGACGGGGAAACTAGACACGGAAGCCGGAACACAAAACTCCCCAAAAAAGGTAGCACCGATTGCGCGCCAAAAACAAAAAATTATGCCATCATTAGAGACTAAGGGAACAACCCGTAAGGTATCAGAGGCGGCAACGGAAAGCTCACCGAAGACGGAGACTGTAAAATATGCGGACCGTTTGACGGAGGCCCGTGCCTGCCTCCATAAAGCAAAACTACACCTCAGTAATTCACGAAATCTGAAGACCGATATCAAGACTGAGGTCACACAGGCCATCGAAAGGCTGTACCAGCTGGTGAAGGAGGCGGAGATGGGAAAGAGTACAGGAATAGAGAGGAAGTCAAAGGAGCAGGAGAAAAAAAAGGAAAGACAAGAAGACGAATACAAAAGAAGAGAACTAGAAGAGCAAAGTAAACTTATAAAAAAGCTAGAAGAACACGGAAAACTTCTGGAAGAGAACAACAAAGAGATTGAAAAACTAAGGGTTGATATTAAAAATCAAGGAAATAAGGTAGGAAAAGAAACGTATGCGAGTATATTAGCTGGGAATCCGAGTAAACCACACTTGGAAAGTATGGCCATGCACTCGGTGGCTATCACATCAACCGATGAAAAGGAAACCGGAGATCAGGTGATGGACAAGGTAAGAAAGGCAATAAATGCGAAAGAAGAAGGACTCAAAATAGATAAAATCAGAAAAGCAAGAGATAGGAAGGTGATAGTGGGATGCTGCACCCAGGAAGAAATAAATCGAGTAAAGGAAAAAATTAAGAACGCAAATAAACACCTCAATGTAGAGGAAATAAGAAATAAAGATCCGCTCGTAGTACTAAAAGATGTACTACAGTATAATAGCGATGAGGAAATAATAAAAGCAGTAAGAGTCCAAAACAAACAATTATTCAAGGATTTAAAAGACAACGAAGACAGGTTAGAAATCAGATATAAAAAGAAGACAAGGAACCCACTCACGTCCCACATTGTGATAAGAGTTTCTCCACTGTTATGGATCCGACTCACAGCAACTGGAACAATCCATGTAGATCTTCAACGAGTGAGGGTAGTAGATCAATCCCCACTCGTCCAGTGCTCCCGGTGCTTGGAGTATGGACACACCAGGCGCCTTTGCAATGAGGTACAAGACGTCTGCAGTCATTGCGGAGGCCCGCATCTCAGAACTGAATGCGCCGACTGGCTCTCCGGAGAAGCACCAACATGCAAGAATTGCGTAAAGGCAAAAATGGACAAACACGATCATAATGCGTTCAGCTCAGACTGCCCGGTGAGAAGGAAATGGGAGGCCTTGGCAAGATCCACCGTGGCTTATTGCTAAGGTGGTCTCAAGGTCTGGCAGAGACTTCAACACGGGCGGCCACCGATATCACGTTATTCAGGCAAACCTACAGAGATGCGAGCTAGCCACAGCGGAATTCATCACCGAGGCGACCTGGAAAAAGATATCGTTTGCCTTAGTACAGGAACCTTACATTGGTCGTACTGGAGAGATGAAAAGTTACCCAGGGACACGAACAATACAATGTCACAGAGAACCCAACAGTGGAAGAGTGATCAAAGCTGCCATTGTATTGTTCGATGACACCATTAACGTAACCCAGTGTCCCAGTCTAACAACGGAAAATATCGCAGTTGCTAAGCTGAGGACAGGGGCCTGGGAGATGGGAGTGGTGTCTGTCTATCTGGAATGCGACAAGCCAATCGACCCATACCTGGAAATGATCGAAAAGGCAGTGGCAGCTCTAGGGACTGTAAACGTGATACTCGGTGGAGACGTGAACGCATGGAACACCTGGTGGGGGAGTCGGGAGGCGGACAGTAGAGGGCTAGATGTGGCCGCCAAACTCGACGAATTGGAGCTCCATATACTTAATAGAGGAACTGATCCCACTTTTGACACCATCAGAGGTGGGAAAAGGTTCTCTAGTTCAGTGGATATAACTACCTGCTCGACGAGCCTGCTTGGGAGGGTAGAAAACTGGAGGCTATCTGAAGAAATAACTGTTTCGGACCACAGAGCAATCCTATTCGATATAAATCTAGAAAAATCAATTGGAACAGACATTAGTAGAAATACCAGGAAGTATAGTACAAAAAAGGCAAACTGGAGCGGGTTTCGTGAGAAACTTCTCCAGATTTGGAATAGCAAAGCAATAGGCAAAACAGAAATAGACAAAATAAAAACAAGAGAAGACATCGAAACAAAGCTAGAAGAAATAACAAGGACAGTAACGGAAGCATGTGATAAATATCTACCCAAACTGAAGAACAAAAAACGAATAGGATTGCCCTGGTGGACCGATGAATTAACACAGCGCAAGAAGAAAGTCTCCACATTAAAGCGTCGAATATCATGTGCAGCACCAATTCGTCGAGAATGGGGTCGTAGGGCAGTACCTCGAGGCAAAAGAGGAGTACCAGCAGGAAGTCAAAAAAGCCCAAACTTCCAGCTGGAAGAACTTCTGCTGCCGACAGGAGCGAGAATCAATGTGGGACGGAATTTATAGAGTGATAGGTCGCACAAAACAGAGGCAGGAGGACATTCCCCTCATCCTAAACGGAAAAACCATGGGAAACCAGGAATCAGCCAAGACCTTGGCAGATACATTCTTCCCAGAAGACGACACTCGAGAAGATGATGCAGGACACAGGCTGTTGAGAAAGGCAGCAAGAGATGTAAACGAAGGGTCACATGATGATTCATGTGACCCACCTTTTACGATGGAGGAGCTGATGTGGTCTGTGTCTAGTTTCAACCCAAAAAAGGCACCAGGGAACGACGGTCTTACGGCCGATATCTGCGAAACAGTCATTAAATTAGACCCGACAATGTTCTTGGCGATATTAAATAAATGCCTCAGTCTGGCATACTTCCCAAAGAAATGGAAAGAGGCGGTGATAGTCGTACTGCGAAAGCCTGGGAAAGAGAACTACACACATCCCAAATCTTATCGACCCATTGGACTGCTACCTGTGTTTGGGAAAATCATGGAAAAAATTTTAATTAAAAGAATAAAATGGTATATTGTTCCCCAACTTAGCCGGAGACAATACGGATTCATGCCACAGCGCAGCACCGAGGACTCCCTCTATGACATGATACAGCTCATAAAATCTAAGCTCGAGGACAAAAAGATAATAGTGCTAGTGTCACTGGACATAGAGGGAGCCTTCGATAACGCGTGGTGGCCGGCTATCAGATGTAGACTGGCAGAAACTAGGTGCCCGATAAACCTAAGACGAGTTATAGATAACTACTTTGAAGACAGAAGAGTCTGCATCAGGTACGCAGGAGCAAAATGGGTGAAAAAGACTGAAAAGGGATGTGTGCAGGGATCGATAGGCGGTCCTATATTTTGGAATTTATTAATTGACCCACTACTACATGAACTAAGTGAAAAAGGGGAATATTGCCAGGCTTTCGCAGACGACGTGGTCCTGATTTTCTCCGGGGATAAGGCACTGGATGTACAAGATCGGGTCAATGCAGCCCTCGCACATGTTCAGAAGTGGGGAGTCAAAAACAAGCTCAAATTCGCACCACACAAAACGAAAGCTATGGTGATAACAAAAAAGATAAATTATGACTCACCACTTCTGAAAATGGGCGGGGAGAACATAGAATTGTCCAGGGAAATGAAAATTCTTGGGCTCACTATAGACGGTAGGATGACCTTCAACACACATGTGAAAAATGTGTGTTGCAAGGTACAAAGACTGTACTATCAATTGACAAGAGCTGCAAAAATTAGTTGGGGCTTGAACCCGGAGATAGTCAGGACCATTTATGTGGCAGTAACGGAGCCGATCATAGTGTATGCGGCTAGCGTATGGGTGCCGGCAGCATACAAACAAAAAGTAAGAAAGCAGCTCGACACGGTACAACGCGGGTTCGTTCAAAAAATAATAAAGTCCTATAAAACCGTATCACTGCACTCTGCCCTACTTCTCGCTGGGTTGCTTCCCTTGGACCTAAGAGTCCGGGAAGCAGCCTTATTTTATGAAATAAAGAAAGGTCATTCCCAGCGAGTAGTGGGAGATCGTGACGTGGAACGAAAAGTAGAGTACGTAAAGACACCTCACCCCGCGTATCAAGTTGGGCTGCAGTTCACATGCCTGGAGGATGGTGCACAGGTCGACCAACATAACAATGAAGATTTAAAAATATTTACAGACGGGAGCAAGATCGAGGGGAAAGTCGGCGCTGCGTTATCAATTTGGAATAACGCGGCGGAGACAAGTACCCGAAAATTAAAGTTGGAAGACTTCTGCACTGTCTACCAGGCAGAATTGCTGGCCATATACGAGGCAACAAATTATGCCCTGAAAGATCCGGCACAGATCTGCCACATCTGTATATGTGACTCTAGATCTGCCCTCCAGACACTTGTCCAGAGCGTTTCCCTCCATCCCCTAGCGGAAAAAATTAGAAAAAATATATCAGAAATAAACAAAAAGGGAAAATTGCTTAAATTGTTTTGGGTTAAGGCACACGCAGGATTGGAGGGAAACGAGAGGGCGGACGAGTTAGCGAAAGAGGCTGCATTAAAAATTAAACGCAAATCGGACTATGATAAGTGCCCGATTTCATTCGTCAAGCGACAGATTCGTCTAGATTCGCTTGACGAATGGAACCGGCGCTACATGGAAGGCGAAACGGCCTCCATAACAAAAGTCTTCTTCCCAGACGCCTTAAGCGCCTATCCTATAATAAGGAAAATACACATGGACTCGCTAACGGTGCAAGTGATGACAGGACATAGTGGGTTCTCAGAATATTTGCATCGATTCAAATGTAAAGAGAGCCCGGCATGTGTCTGTGATCCGATGAAGGAAGAAAATGTAATACACATTATTACAGAATGTCCTGTCTTTAGCAAACATAGAAATGATATAGAAATAGAATTAGATATAAAAATTAGTAAAGAAAATATATGTAAAATAATAAGAAATAAATATGTTAGAAATAGGTTCCTAAAGTACTGTAAAACTATAGCTAATAAGGTGATACAAAAGAATAAATAAGAGCATAAAAAGGGAACTGTAAATTATATATAGGTATATAATGTAAACAGCCCCGTCAAAATAGTAAAAATAAAAATAGATTAAGTTGTAGTAAGAAATATAAAAAGTAATATGTAAGCGACGATGTAAGGTATATTAAAATAGAAATAAGAACTGCATTAGAAACTAAGAGCTAAAGATAAATCTAAGAATAAAAGTAGATTAAGATATAGTAATAAAGATGAATGTAATAATGTAAGACACGTGTAACCTAAATTTTAGAACTGTAATAGAATGTAAGTCAAAAAGAAGTAAAAAAGAAAAGAGCAAAAAGATAAAATAAAAAATCAGAAAAGATATAAATAAAGAAATAAAAATAAAAAGATGGAAAAAGTCCCTGATCTCCATGTTAGGGGGAAATAGAAAAAAAAAAACCCAACCTAACCTAACCTAACCTAACCTTTTTGTTTTTTTACGGGGGGGAAATCCTCATGGACTGCCTCTGCCTGGGGAAAGGCGGAGGGGTGTGCCGGACTCTTACCGGCTAAAACCACCCCGGTGTCTCCTCGTACGTTCACGCGAGGGACCGCGGGAATCAAAATTCTTCCGCAGCCCCACACTGGTGCTGGCCCGGCCTGCACGGGCCTCGTCTCCTTCACAGGGTAGTGAGGTGTTCGACTACCCCGTGTATCACCTCAGAGGCGCGCGCCGACACCCACGCGTGCCTCCGCCTCGGGTCCATTGAATAGGGGGCGGGGGCTTCCCCTAGTCCCTCGCCCCTGGACTCATTTACGGGGGCTGGAAAAGGGCGTTATCCGCCCTTCTACTGCGCCCGGTGCGCCTTCTGCGGCCAGGGAAGGGAGTCGAGATCTCCCTCTCCCGTTCCGCAGTTTCCTTCTGCGACATCACGTCCTCACAGAAGGACACCACTGCATCCCACGATTCTGCGCTACCGACCATCCTCCGCACCAAGGCCGACAGCGACAGATCGCCTCCTACTTCATTTGTGAGGACACGGCGCTGCTCCTCCCAAGCTACACACTCGGCGAGCGTGTGTTGCGCCGTGTCCTCCCCGCAATGGACACAGTGGTGGCACCGAGCGTCCGGCTCCCTGTCTATGCGGCACAGGTACTTGCCAAAGCAGCCGTGCCCCGACAGCACCTGCGTCACCCTAAACGACAGGCAGCCGTGCCTTCTCCCGAGCCAGTCGTCGAGTACTGGCCGGATCGCCTCGACGATAGCGAGGCCGGCGGTAGGGCGCAGAAGCCTTTGCCGCCATTCCGCCACCAAGACCTGATGGAGCTCCTCTCAGCGCAGCGCGATCTCTCGCTGCACCGGCCTCGAGCCCCGTCCCCGCTCTTCCTCGCGCCATCGATATAATGACGCGAGTACTTTCGCCTCTAGGTCCCAGGGCGGGGATCCGGCCAGGACGCAAGCCGCCTCATAGGAAATCGTGCGATACCCGCGGATGACTCTGACGGCCATCGCCCTCTGCGGTTTTTCGCAGAATGGCGAGAGTGCTGGCCGTCATGTCCATCGCCCATACAGGGGCCCCATACAGGGCCATGGACCGCACGATTCCCACGTACAACCACCTACAGGCGGCGCTCGGGCCCCCTAAGTTGGGAAGCAGCGTTGATAGTGCGCCAGCTGCACGTATCAGCTTGGGCGCCAGCTGCCGGAAGTGGGGCCCAAATACCCATCGGCTGTCGAGCACCAATCCCAGGTACTTTATGGTGGGCTCGACAGCTATCCGGGCCCCGCTGACCATGATGTGCGATCCCGGCGGTGGCGCGCGTCGATGGCCATGAAACATCATGGCCTCCGACTTGTTAAGGGCCACCTCCAGGCCCAGGCACCGGATGCGGTTCACCACTTGTGAAACCGCAGCCGTGGCAACCAACGCTGCTTCCCTGTGCGAGCTCCCCCGGGCAGTGACGAGCGTGTCGTCTGCATAACAGGTCAAGTCAGCGCCCGACGGGAGCTCACCTCTCAGCACCCAGTCGTAGCCGATGTTCCACAGGAGCGGTCCCAAGACCGATCCCTGCGGAACACCGCACGACATGACGCGCCGACCAGCGCTGTCACGTCCCCAATACGTGACGGATCTCTCCTCAAAGTAAGCCCCTATTGTGCGGCGGAGGTAGGGAGGCACGCGATGATAATTAAGCGCCTCCCGAATACAACTCCAGGGTAGGGTGTTGAAGGCGTTGGAGATATCTAATGACACCGCCAGCACCACCCCACCCCGGGATACTGTCTCCTCCGCCAGGGCCCTCACGCGCGTAATAGCGTCTATGGTGGAGCTCCCACGACGAAAACCAAACTGGTTCTCGTCCAGGTCTGGCCCCACTCTGCCCAAGTGGCTGACGAGGCGATCTGCGATGATACGCTCAAGAAGATTTCCCGCCTCGTCGAGCAGCACTATGGGCCGGTACGTGGACGGTGAGTCCGCGGGGCGCCCCTCCTTTCTGAGTAGGACCAGCCTTCCCTCCTTCCACACACTGGGAAGCTGACCCTGCTCGAGACATGCCGTGAAGAGCCCCCTCAGCTGGGGCTCCAGCTTCTTCAGAGCCAGGACGAGAGCTCGACCAGGAACTCCGTCGGGTCCGGGCGCTGTGTTCTTGGCCCGGAGTCGCGCCATGGCCGCTCTCATCTCTGCTTGCGTCACCTTGGGGACATCGGTGCTCTCCTCCTCTGGAGAGTCTGTGGCTGAGGGCGAAGCCATCGCCGGGGGAACGTGTCCTACTCGTTCAGGGAAGAGAACTGATATCACCGTCTCTAGCAACTGGGGTTGCATTGTTTGTGTTAGTGGAGGCGCCCAGGAACGCAACTTGCCCCGTACCCAACGGTAGGGGCGCCCCCACGGATCCCGATCTAGGGACCCCAGCAGCTCCTCCCTGGCACGCGACTTCGAGTCGCCGATGGCCAGCCACAGAGTCTCCTTAGACGCGCGGTACACCTCATACAGCGCGTCCTCCTCGGCGGAATCCCGTCGACGCCGTCTCCGGTATCGGGTGTACCGACGACGGGCCGCCACGCACGCTATGCGCAATTGCGCGATCTCGGCGGTCCACCAGTACACCTGGTGCCTTGCGGATCGTTGGCGGACACGGGGCATGGACGCGTCGCAGATCTGCGTCATCGCCCCGCGAAACCATAGCGCCACTGCTTCGACGTCGACGGGGCCGTCCATTGCCGACTCCCAGATCCAGGACTGGACTAAGGCAGCTTCCTCGAGTAGTTCCCTGTCGATGCGCTTAAGCGCCCAGCGCGGGCCGTTGTTAATCGGGGTAGTTGGATGGCGGCCTCTCGCAGTCTAGGCAGAGACGTCGAACCGGATATACCGATGGTCCGACAACGTCTCCACCCCTACGGCGACACGCCAGTCGCGGACTCGGCTGGCAACAGAGGGGCTAGCAAACGAGACGTCTACTATCGACCCGCCTCGCTGCCGCACGCACGTGTATTCCGAACCCCGATTCAGGACGACCAGACCAGTCGTCACTGTCCACTCTTCTAGCACCTCGCCCCGAGGATCAGTGACCGGAGATCCCCACGCTGATGACTTTGCGTTGAGATCCCCGAGCACTAGAACGGGACGAGGGTGATAGCGGCCTACCACGGCGCCCAACTCGACAAGGAAACCCTCAAAGTCGGCGAGACTCTTGTTGGGGGAGAAATACGCCCCCACAATGACGATGCCACCCGAGACTGCAGCAACCCAGCCACGGCCCCGAGACGGGTCGATCAGAGTCTCGCCAATAATGGCCACCAAACCGTCAGCGCATCCCAGCCAGTTGTCACGGGCGGGAATGAAGTACGGTTCGGCGACCACAGCCACGTGAATCGACCACTCTGCCATGCTCTGGAGTAGGAGATCCTGAGCTCTGGCACAGCGGTTGATGTTGCCCTGGAGAAAATGGAACTTTGCCATTATTGACATTCCATTCCCGCGGCAACAGTCCTGGGCCGGGAGTCGGCTGCGGAGCTACTGGTCTGTGTGGGCAGCGAGGTTGACTC
This sequence comes from Parnassius smintheus behrii, assembly GCA_036936625.1. Classification (NCBI taxonomy): domain Eukaryota; kingdom Metazoa; phylum Arthropoda; class Insecta; order Lepidoptera; family Papilionidae; genus Parnassius; species Parnassius smintheus. Next base: position 63,094,806 of record JAUPFT010000002.1, on the reverse strand, counting down.
GGCAGGCTTGGTGCTCCTCTTCTTATCTTTTTTGGCCTTGGACTTGCTGGTAGGCGCCCCACAGGCCCCTCCGCCTACTTCCTACAGCAGAGCAAAGGCTGCAGTTGAACGCCGCGGTGCACAGGGCCGCCTTGTGGCCAGGCTGGCCGCAGCGGTAACAAAGGTCACTACGGTCAACCTCGGCGGTGCACTTCGCCCGGACGTGCCCTTTTTCCAGGCACCGGAAGCACTGCAAAGCCCGGGGCTGTAGTAGCTTCGTCCTTGCCGCCACCCAGCCTACCAGCAATCTGCCGCTATCGGCGATCTTCTTTGCCGACGCTACGGGGCACCGAACCCAGACCGCGCCAAGTCCGGTGGCATCGGTGCGTATATCGCCGGCCCACACCTTGTCTGGCGGACACTCTCCGCTTCTGGCAACAGCCGCCACCACCTCCTCAGATGTCACGGAGTCGTCCAGGCCAGCAATCCGCACTTCTGCGGTTTTCATTGGTCTGGAGACCCGGACGTCCTCAGGGTTGAGGACCTCTCTCATCTTGGCGGCCAATGCGTCCGCCTTTTCGGCACTGTCGCTCACAGTGCCAGCCACTTCGAACAGCCGCGCACCCGTGGCAGCCTGCCTGAGGGTGACGGACTGAAGGCCAAGATCCGATAATTTGATCTTGGCCTTGGCCTCAGCGATGACCGACTGGTACGTCACGCCACGCTCCACAGATCCGGGCTGCAATGTTAATGTCACCGCATTGGACCGCGGAACACGTACAGCCGGTTTCTTGCGACCGCCTTTGGCGGTCCGCCGCGCAGGTTGAGGAGCCGTCTTTGCGGTTCCACCTGGGGCGTGTGCAGCTGCTGCGGCCTTCTTGGCGGCTTTGCGGGCCTTTTTGCGGCCCACGACTTTCACCCATGTCTCACCCTTAGACCCGGCTGTCGTGGGCTGGTCGCTCGGAGGAGCTCCCTCCGCGGGCTTTTTTTACCCTCCATGGGCTTCCCCTTTTGAGGCGCAAGTCTCGGCGGCTCCTCAGTTCTCCGCCTCTCAGCCGCCAAAGGCGGACGAAGGATTTCCGCCGGGAGACGCCGAGAAATCGCCTCCAGCCGAGCGTTAACCATGCTCCCGCACTGGAGCATACAGAGCCGGACAATGCGCTCGACCTCTTCGTCGGTACGAGGGCTTGTCGGTTGCGGTGCGGGAGTCGGGGCCACTACAGATGCGGCATCGGTGGATGTGCATCTCTGCTGCTGCTCGCTCAGTGCTGCGACTTGTTGCCGGAGACCTTCTAGATCACTTCTGAGGCGGCTATTTTCCTCCTGTAGCTTTGCGACCTCGTCAGAGGCCGTCCTGTTGAGGAGAATGCCGACCGCCTCCCTGATGTCCGCGGCAGCCTCCTTTAAGCCACGGGTGAACGTGCCCTTCAGGCTGCCGGACTTGGTGGCAACTTTCAGGACTAAGTCCACCCCATCCAGAGCCAGCTGGCTCAAGGCCACCGCAGATGGCTCTCCTTTTTCCGCCGCCAGAGCAGCTCGTCGTTCGCGAGCGCGTCGGGCCATTTCAGACACTTCGTCTGCTGCGACGGCTTTGCGCTGTTCCCTCTTGGCGGCGTTGAGCTCCGCCTTTGAACTCCCCAGCGAGGCACAGCTTTCACCGCCATCGCCAGGGTCCTCCGTAGTGACCCCCATGTCACTCTCTGCTTCACTAGCCGCCGAGGTGTTCGAGCACACGAATCGTCCGTGCTTATCTCTTCGCGGCTGCGAAGCACTCACCCCTCTCGATGCCTGCCGACCCCTCCTCGAAGTCGCCAGCTTGGGGGCTGGCAGGCCTTCCTCGTCCGAAGACCGGCACACTGGACGTTTCCTGGCGGAAGACGTCCCACGCGATCTGTCCACGTCTGATCCATCCTCTTTTCCTATATCTACATTTTTTTTAAAAGTTTTATTCATGTTTTTCCCACGAGTGTGGAGAAAGTAACGGTCCATCCGAGCAGAGCCCCCTTTGCCCGGATAAGCCTACGCATAACCCGTCAAGGGTGTCGGCCGGTACCCTGACGGGAGGCAACGCTAACGACTGAACATTTACCCATCAGCCATGCAGCTCCTCACGGCGTGCCACGCATGAGCTTTGGGTGATTTTTTATAGAGGTTATCATCCTCGTGACTCCAGGCGGTTAAGCCAAGAGCCGTCGGCCCCTCAGGCGCCGCGAGACATGATCCACGACACGCCCAAGGGATTCCGAGTTTCGAACGGTGGCAGAGTCGATACGAGTTCTTCCCATGCCTGCCCAGAGACCAGGTGAGGGAACTCTGAGCCCATTCAATTCCCGCGATGACGGGTTGCCCGGCGTCGGCAAAAGCCGAGTGCATCTGGCATCTCACCGCGCATGTTACATCCTCTGTTCCTCTCAGTGGAGACGATACGGGAAGCAACTAGCAGGTACCTGATTCCATTCGAAACCAGAGGTACGCCCAAACCCAGCCAGTTTTGGTCCGCGACGGTTTCCCGCTACCACTCATATCTGAGTGGCATTCCCCTATCCGCCACCTGGGGACGCGCCCGATTGGAGGACTGGCAACTCCACACGGGAACCTAACCTAACCTAACCTAACCTAACCTAACCTAACCGAAGATCTTACCAAAATCAACCAATTTGCGTCGAGCATGGTCGCAAGTGACTACATCATTGCAGGAGACGTCAACGCAAAAAGTGTCTGGTGGGGATGCGATGCTGACGATAAAAGGGGTTCTCAAATAATGGAGACAGTGGCTGAATTAAATCTAGAAATCCTCAATACTGACAGCAACCCAACATTTTCAGTTTATAGGATGGGCAAGCTTTGCTCCAGTATCATAGATATAACAGTGTGTTCAGCTTTTTTAATAAACAAGATCAAAAATTGGAGAGTTGATGAAACATTTAGCACTTTGTCAAGCCATAAGCCAATATTATATGAGCTTAATCCAGAGAATTTTACACCACAAAAGACAATTACCAGCACGCGAAAGTTTGATACTAGGAAAGCGAACTGGGAAGTATTTAAACAAGAACTAACGACATAATGAAGTAGCAACCAAATAAACAAGGAAATTATAGGACAAATTAAGATAACACAAGATTTGGACATAATGGTAGATAAATACACGCAATGCATTTCAGCGGCATGTACTAAAGCAATCCCATTAATTAAACCTAAGAAAGCAAAGAAAGCAGCAATATGGTGGACTAAAGAACTTACACTTAAGAAAGAGGAGATGATTAGGATAAGACGAAGAATTCAGAACGCGCACCCTAAGAGACAAAATTTTGTCATAGATCTCTATCTCAAAGCAAGAGAAGAATATATCCAAAGCATAGAAACAGCTGCAACACAAAGTTGGAAAGATCTTTGCAGTACCGAAGAGAAGGAAAACGTATGGCAACGGACGTACAGAATCCTGAAAGTGTGTTCTAACACCGAAGAAGAGAAGCTCCTACGTAAAAAAGACGGTACCATTCTCAATGAAAGGGAATCGGCCAATCTATTGGCCGAAACCTTTTTCCCGTGGGATAGCATCGAAACCGATACTGAAGAACAAGACAAACTAAGGAAGAACGTGCAGGAATTAATTAAAAAAATTGAAAATAACACTCCAGAAATACAGCCTTTTAAATTATTAGAAATCGAACATATATTTAACAACATGAGCCCGAAAAAGGCACCAGGCGGAGATAGCTTAACTTCGGACATCTGCCAAGCAGCATATAAAAATGATCCAGAAAGTGTCTTGAGTCTAATGAACCAATGTCTCAAGCTTGGCCATTTTCCAACAAAGTGGAAAATAGCAACAAGTAAAGTTATACCAAAGCCAAATAAAGAAGATTATTCCACCCCCAAAGCATATAGACCTATTACCGATATTAGGAAAATTACTGGAGAAATTATTTGTTAACAGGATACAATGGCAACTCGGTCGTGAAAATAAGATGAACAATAGGCAATATGGGTTCACGCCACAACGGAGCACTGAAGATGCCCTTTACGATACCACCATAGCAATCAAAAACGGACTGTGCAAAAAGGAAATTGTCGCACTTGTGTCCCTGGACATGGAAGGTGCATTCGATAATGCCTGGTGGCCAGCAATTATCAAACAACTACATGACAAGCAAGCAGAACCATCTCTGCTTAAACTAATTACAAGCTACATGGCCAACAGAGCAATCGATTTAAGATATGCTGGACAAAAAATTACGCGACCCACAAATAAGGGATGCATTCAGGGCTCTACTTGTGGACCGATACTATGGAACATCTTAATAGACTCCCTATTACAAGGAACAGAAGATCTACTCACTCATGTACAAGCTTTCGCGGATGACATACTCTTAGTAGGCACCAACAGCAATGGAGAACAACTATAGAAGGATCTCAACTACACCCTAAAATTTATATCAGACTGGGGAAAACAGTACAAGCTAAAATTTGCACCGCACAAAACCCAAGCAATCGTAATAACCAAAAAACTTAAATACCAAACCCCTAAATTATACATGGAAGGAATAGAGATGAATAATACAGAACATCTTACAATATTAGGTCTTACAATTGATAAAAATTTTAATTTCAAACCACACTTAGACAACATTAGTCGCAAAGCAGTAAATCTTTATAAAATGGTATCTAAAGCGGCAAGAGCACAATGGGGACTCAATTCAGACATTGTCCGTACAATATATACAGCCGTAGTAGAACCAACGGTGTTGTATGCGGCGAGTTGCTGGGTGCATATTACGGAAAAAAGATACGTGGATCGGTTATTAAACAGGCTTACAAGACTCTTCAGCATAAGAATTTGTAAAGGCCCTAAAACGAATTCTCTAGTATCGAGCACATTACTGGCTAAAATAATCCCTTTAGCACTCAGAGCCAGAGAAAATGCTGTTATGTATGAGATTAAACGTGGGAAACCCATAGACTCCTTACCGGGTAGCCTTTTGGAGAAAAGAATAAGCCCATTCGACTTACCGCACCCCTCTGAAAGGAAGAAATATAATTTCGAATATATAAATTCTCAGCAAGATATCGATAAAAAAACCAACAACTGTATAGAAGTCTATACTGACGGAAGTAAACTCAATAATAAAGTGGGAGCTGCTGTCACCATCTGGAACAAGAACACCGAAATTAAAAGTATTAACTTCAGACTTGAAAATTACTGCAGCGTCTACCAAGCCGAACTCGTGGCAATTTTGAGGGCATTAGAATACCTAATAGCGGAAAACCAACTGAAAGCAAATATTTTCAGCGACTCTAGGTCAGCTATAATGAGCATCAGTGACCCATCATCTTTGAATCCGATTGCTGCTGAAATCAGAAATAATATAAAAATAATCGAATTAAAAGGGGGCACTATAAGACTATACTGGATAAGAGCGCACACTGGAATAAGCGGAAACGAAAGAGCAGATGAATTGGCTAAGTACGCAGCTGTCAGAAACAAACAAAAGACCAGATACGATAGAGTCCCTTTGTCGTACGCAAAGCGCCTTACCAGACAAAATACCTTACATATGTGGCAGGCAAAATATGAAGAATGTACGGGCAGCGAAGTAACGAAGACCTTCTTCCCTAATATTGAAAAGGCCTATAAAGTATTAAAAACTATCAGAATGACTAATATATTAACTCAACTTTCCACAGGTCATGGTGGCAACAAAGCATACCTACATAGATTTAAGCTATCACCATCCCCATACTGCTGTTGCGATAACGAAAGTAAACAAACGATCGAGCATATTTTATTTTTATATTATTTAATGAACTGTCCACGATTTGCACTTAAAAGATTCAAATGCGAGAGCAGTATGGGCTTGGTTATAAATAACAAATCTTTATCATTAATCGTCGAAGACAACAATTGCCGAACTGTATTTCTGGAATTTGCACTGAAAGTGCTAAAATAATTAATAAAGAAAATGGTAGTAAGATAATAGATTAATATATTAATCGTGTACCTACAGCCGTGTAATGATTACATAAACAACAGCAATAAAACATTAAAAATATGATCTTTGTACAAATTTTAATAAAATTAGATTGATGGGCAATGAGAATGCTAAAGTAAGCTTAAAGAGCATAGTTTTTAACAATTGTTATTCAAAATAGGACTAGACTAGAATGAACGTAGACTATTTAAACAAAATACCAAAATAATAACTAAGACCGAAAGAATATTTAGATTATTTATATAAGGTAACCAATTGTAAGTTCAAACAAAGCATTATGCATTGAATTGTAATTATAATTGGGATTAAAATAAGTGTAGATTAATAATATATAAGATATGAATATAATAATTGTAAAACGTCATTGTAAAAGAATGTCTAAGTAAATTTTTAGCAGTACAGAACCATTTAAAAAAAAGTGATTAAAAAAATATATATATACATTTAAATACAAAAAAAAAACAAAAAAAAGTTGTTTAAACCTACAAAAGATTAACTGTAACAGAAAGAAGGGTACTGCAGAATAGTAGTAGTAAAGTAAGAAAAAAAAACCTAACCTAACCTAACCTAACCTAACCTAACCTTTTTTTTTTTAACATGGGGAAATGCCTACGCATATCCGCCTCGCGGGGGCAAGGACGGGTTATGTCGGACTCGCACCGACTAAAACCCCATGGTGTTCCACCTTTGTCGCTTATTGGCAGGGCCACGGGAACGCTTTCGCACACATCCGCAGCCCCACAAGCGCCTGCCGCCCCATGGCAGCAACTCCTCGGGAGAGGAATATTCCTCCCCGTTCTCCATCCCAGGTAAGGGGCACCAGAACACATGGCGCGCCTTCCTTCACGGCCTCCAAATTAAATATGCGCATCAGATGCCCCCGCGTCCGATGCGCGAAGGCCATGGGGTCAGGAAAAACGAGCACTTAGAAGTACTAGCCTTCCCGACCCCAGCGGCGGATCTGGTCCATGGCTCCGCCGCCAACCAAGATTCGGCTGCGGAGGGTAGGGAGAGCGGCGCTTCGCAATACCGACAATCCTCTCCCCCCGCAGCCCCACCACCACCGCATCAACTGTGCGGCCCCGTTTGAGTCGCGGAGGATAGGGCGAGTGGCGCATCGCCATACCAACACTCCTCTTCCTCCGCGACTCCACCTCGGCTGCAGCGGTAGGTGGGGAGGACACACCTCTCACCGCAGTCCACCAACACACATCCGAAGCGGGCTTCCCAAGCCCACTCGGAGTGGCCACCTCGGGCCGGCCCTCCACCTCGGACCAGCCATTTGGGTTCCTCTTTGTTCACCGCGGGAGACCAAGCCACGGCTACTAAGCCCCCCCGCCACGACAAGGCGGGAACCCGATCGGGGGGGAACCTAACCTAACCTAACCTAACCTAACCTAACCTAACCTAACCTTTTTTTTTTTACGGGGGGAAAATCCTCATGGACTGCCTCTGCCTGGGGAAAGGCGGAGAGGTGTGCCGGACTCTTACCGGCTAAAACCACCCCGGTGTCTCCTCGCACGTCCACGCGAGGGGCCGCGGGAATCCAAATTCTTCCGCAGCCCCACACTAGTGCTGGCCCGGCCTGCACGGGCCTCGTCTCCTGCACGGGGTAGTGAGGTGTTCGACTACCCCGTGTATCACGTCAGAGGCGCGCACCGACACCCACGCGTGCCTCCGCCTCGGGTCCATTGAATAGGGGGCGGGGGCTTCCCCTAGTCCCTCGCCCCTGGACTCATTTACGGGGGCTGGAAAAGGGCGTTGTCCACCCTTCTCCTGCGCCCCGTGCGCCTTCTGCGGCCAGGGAAGGGAGTTGAGATCTCCCTCTCCCGTTCCGCAGTTTCGTTCTGCGACATCACGTCCTCACAGAAGGACACCACTGCATCCCACGATTCTGCGCTACCGACCATCCTCCGCACCAAGGCCGACAGCGACAGATCGCCTCCTACTTCATTTGTGAGGACACGGCGCTGCTCCTCCCAAGCTACACACTCGGCGAGCGTGTGTTGCGCCGTGTCCTCCCCGCAATGGACGCAGTGGTGGCACCGAGCGTCCGGCTCCCTGTCTATGCGGCACAGGTACTTGCCAAAGCAGCCGTGCCCCGACAGCACCTGCGTCACCCTAAACGACAGGGAGCCGTGCCTTCTCCCGAGCCAGTCGTCGAGTACTGGCCGGATCACCTCGACGATAGCGAGGCCGGCGGTAGGGCGCAGAAGCCTTTGCCGCCATTCCGTCACCAAGACCTGATGGAGCTCCTCTCGGTGCAGCGCGATCTCTCGCTGCACCGGCCTCGAGCCCCGTCCCCACTCTTCCTCGCGCCATCGATATAATGACGCGAGTACTTTCGCCTCTAGATCCCAGGGCGGGGATCCGGCCAGGACGCAAGCCGCCTCATAGGAAATCGTGCGATACCCGCGGATGACTCTGACGGCCATCGCCCTCTGCGATTTGCGCAGAATGGCGAGAGTGCTGAACGTCATGTCCATCGCCCATACAGGGGCCCCATACAGGGCCATGGACCGCACGATTCCCACGTACAACCGCCTACGGGCGGCGCTCGGGCCCCCTAAGTTGGGAAGCAGCGTTGATAGTGCGCCAGCTGCACGTATCAGCTTGGGCGCCAGCCGCCGGAAGTGGGGCCCAAATTCCCATCGGCTGTCGAGCACCAATTCCGGGTACTTCATGGTGGGCTCGACAGCTATCCGGGCCCCGCTGACCATGATGTGCGATCCCGGCGGTGGCGCGCGTCGATGGCCATGAAACATCATGGCCTCCGACTTGTTAAGGGCCACCTCCAGGCCCAGGCACCGGATGCGGTTCACCACTTGTGAAACCGCAGCCGTGGCAACCAACGCTGCTTCCCTGTGCGAGCTCCCCCGGGCAGTGACGAGCGTGTCGTCTGCATAACAGGTCAAGTCAGCGCCCGACAGGAGCTCACCTCTCAGCACCCAGTCGCAGCCGATGTTCCACAGGAGCGGTCCCAAGACCGATCCCTGCGGAACACCGCACGACATGACGCGCCGACCAGCGCTGTCACGTCCCCAATACGTGACGCATCTCTCCTCAAGGTAAGCCCCTATTGTGGGGCGGAGGTAGGGAGGCACGCGATGGTAATTAAGCGCCTCCCGAATACAACTCCAGGGTAGGGTGTTGAAGGCGTTGGAGATGTCTAATGACACCGCCAGCACCACCCCACCCCGGGATACTGTCTCCTCCGCCAGGGCCCTCACGCGCGTAATAGCGTCTATGGTGGAGCTCCCACGACGAAAACCAAACTGGTTCTCGTCCAGGTCTGGCCCCACTCTGCACAAGTGGCTGACGAGGCGATCTGCGATGATACGCTCAAGAAGTTTTCCCGCCTCGTCGAGCAGCACTATGGGCCGGTACGCGGACGGTGAGTCCGCGGGGCGCCCCTCCTTTCTGAGTAAGACCAGCCTTCCCTCCTTCCACAAACTGGGAAGCTGACCCTGCTCGAGACATGCCGTGAAGAGCCCCCTCAGCTGGGGCTCCAGCTTCTTCAGAGCCAGGACGAGAGTTCGACCAGGAACTCCGTCGGGTCCGGGCGCTGTGTTCTTGGCCCGGAGTCGCGCCATGGCCGCTCTCATCTCTGCTTGCGTCACCTTGGGGACATCGGTGCTCTCCTCCTCTGGAGAGTCTGTGGCTGAGGGCGAAGCCATCGCCGGGGGAACGTGTCCTACTCGTTCAGGGAAGAGAACTGATATCACCGTCTCTAGCAACTGGGGTTGCATTGTTTGTGTTAGTGGAGGCGCACAGGAACGCAACTTGCCCCGTACCCAACGGTAGGGGCGCCCCCACGGATTCCGATCTAGGGACCCCAGCAGCTCCTCCCTGGCACGCGACTTCGAGTCGCCGATGGCCAGCCACAGAGTCTCCTAAGACGCGCGGTACACCTCATACAGCGCGTCCTCCTCGGCGGAATCCCGTCGACGCCGTCTCCGGTATCGGGTGTACCGGCGACGGGCCTCCACGCACGCTATGCGCAATTGCGCGATCTCGGCGGTCCACCAGTACACCTGGTGCCTTGCGGATCGTTGGCGGACACGGGGCATGGACGCGTCGCAGATCTGCGTCATCGCCCCGCGAAACCATAGCGCCACTGCTTCGACGTCGACGGGGCCGTCCATTGCCGACTCCCAGATCCAGGACTGGACTAAGGCAGCTTCCTCGAGTAGTTCCCTGTCGATGCGCTTAAGCGCCCAGCGCGGGCCGTCGTTAATCGGGGTAGTTGGATGGCGGCCTCTCGCAGTCTGGGCAGAGACGTCGAATCGGATATACCGATGGTCCGACAACGTCTCCACCCCTACTGCGACACGCCAGTCGCGGACTCGGTTGGCAACAGAGGGGCTAGCAAACGAGACGTCCACTATCGACCCGCCTCGCTGCCGCACGCACGTGTATTCCGAACCCCGATTCAGGACGACCAGACCAGTCGTCACTGTCCACTCTTCTAGCACCTCGCCCCGAGGATCAGTGACCGGAGATCCCCACGCTGATGACTTTGCGTTGAGATCCCCGAGCACTAGAACGGGACGAGGGTGATAGCGGCCTACGACGGCGCCCAACTCGACAAGGAAACCCTCAAAGTCGGCGAGACTCTTGTTGGGGGAGAAATACGCCCCCACAATGACGATGCCACCCGAGACTGCAGCAACCGAGCCACGGCCCCGAGACGGGTCGATCAGAGTCTCGCCAATAATGGCCACCAAACCGTCAGCGCATCCCAGCCAGTTGTCACGGGCGGGAATGAAGTACGGTTCGGCGACCACAGCCACGTGAATCGACCACTCTGCCATGCTCTGGAGTAGGAGCTCCTGAGCTCTGGCACAGCGGTTGATGTTGCCCTGGAGAAAATGGAACTTTGCCATTATTGACATTCCATTCCCGCGGCAACAGTCCTGGGCCGGGAGTCGGCTGCGGAGCTACTGGCCTGTGTGGGCAGCGAGGTTGACTCGGCAGGCTTGGTGCTCCTCTTCTTATCTTTTTTGGCCTTGGACTTTCTGGTAGGCGCCCCACAGGCCCCTCCGCCTACTCTGTGTTCCGCTGGCCTTCCTGCAGCAGAGCAAAGGCTGCAGTTGAACGCCGCGGTGCACAGGGCCGCCTTGTGGCCAGGCTGGCCGCAGCGGTAACAAAGGTCACTACGGTCAACCTCGGCGGTGCACTTCGCCCGGACGTGCCCTTTTTCCAGGCACCGGAAGCACTGCAAAGCCCGGGGCTGTAGTAGCTTCGTCCTTGCCGCCACCCAGCCTACCAGCAATCTGCCGCTATCGGCGATCTTCTTTGCCGACGCTACGGGGCACCGAACCCAGACCGCGCCAAGTCCGGTGGCATCGGTGCGTATATCGCCGGCCCGCACCTTGTCTGGCGGACACTCTCCGCTTCTGGCAACGGCCGCCACCACCTCCTCAGATGTCACGGAGTCGTCCAGGCCAGCAATCCGCACTTCTACGGTTTTCATTGGTCTGGAGACCCGGACGTCCTCAGGGTTGAGGACCTCTCTCATCTTGGCGGCCAATGCGTCCGCCTTTTCGGCACTGTCGCTCACAGTGCCAGCCACTTCGAACAGCCGCACACCCGTGGCAGCCTGCCTGGGGGTGACGGACTGAAGGCCAAGATCCGATAATTTGATCTTGGCCTAGGCCTCAGCGATGACCGACTGGTATGTCACGCCACGCTCCACAGCTCCGGGCTGCAATGTTAATGTCACCGCATTGGACCGCGGAACACGTACAGCCGGTTTCTTGCGACCGCCTTTGGCGGTCCGCCGCGAAGGTTGAGGAGCCGTCTTTGCGGTTCCACCTGGGGCGTGTGCAGCTGCTGCGGCCTTCTTGGCGGCTTTGCGGGCCTTTTTGCGGCCCACGACTTTCACCCATGTCTCACCCTTAGACCCGGCTGTCGTGGGCTGGTCGCTCGGAGGAGCTCCCTCCGCGGGCTTTTTTTTACCCTCCATGGGCTTCCCCTTTTGAGGCGCAAGTCTCGGCGGCTCCTCAGTTCTCCGCCTGTCAGCCGCCAAAGGCGGACGTAGGATTTCCGCCGGGAGACGCCGAGAAATCGCCTCCAGCCGAGCGTTAACCATGCTCCCGCACTGGAGCATGCAGAGCCGGACAATGCGCTCGACCTCTTCGTCGGTACGAGGGCTTGTCGGTCGCGGTGTGGGAGTCGGGGCCACTACAGATGCGGCATCGGTGGATGTGCATCTCTGCTGCTGCTCGCTCAGTGCTGCGACTTGCTGCCGGAGGTCTTCTAGATCACTTCTGAGGCGGCTATTTTCCTCCTGTAGCTTTGCGAACTCGTCAGAGGCCGTCCTGTTGAGGAGAATGCCGACCGCCTCCCTGATGTCCGCGGCAGCCTCCTTTAAGCCACGGGTGAACGTGCCCTTCAGGCTGCCGGACTTGGTGGCAACTTTCAGGACTAAGTCCACCCCATCCAGAGCCAGCTGGCTCAAGGCCACCGCAGATGGCTCTCCTTTTTCCGCCGCCAGAGCAGCTCGTCGTTCGCGAGCGCGTCGGGCCATTTCAGACACTTCGTCTGCTGCGACGGCTTTGCGCTGTTCCCTCTTGGCGGCGTTGAGCTCCGCCTTTGAACTCCCCAGCGAGGCACAGCTTTCACCGCCATCGCCAGGGTCCTCCGTAGTGACCCCCATGTCACTCTCTGCTTCACTAGTCGCCGAGGTGTTCGAGCACACGAATCGTCCGTGCTTATCTCTTCGCGGCTGCGAAGCACTCACCCCTCTCGATGCCTGCCGACCCTTCCTCGAAGTCGCCAGCTTGGGGGCTGGCAGGCCTTCCTCGTCCGAAGACCGGCACACTGGACGTTTCCTGGCGGAAGACGTCCCACGCGATCTGTCCACGTCTGATCCATCCTCTTTTCCTATATCTACATTTTTTTTAAAGTTTTATTCATGTTTTTTCCCACGAGTGTGGAGGAAGTAATGGTCCATCCGAGCAGAGCCCCCTTTGCCCGGATAAGCCTATGCATAACCCGTCAAGGGTGTCGGCCGGTACCCTGACGGGGGGCAACGCTAACGACTGAACATTTACCCATCAGCTATGCAGCTCCTCACAGCGTGCCACGCTTGAGCTTCGGGTGATTTTTTATAGAGGTTATCATCCTCGTGACTCCAGGCGGTTAAGCCAAGAGCCGTCGGCCCCTCAGGCGCCGCGAGACATGATCCACGACACGCCCAAGGGATTTCGAGGTTCGAACGGTGGCAGAGTCGATACGAGTTCTTCCCATGCCTGCCCAGAGACCGGGTGAGGGAACTCTGAGCCCATTCAATTCCCGCGATGACGGGTTGCCCGGCGTCGGCAAAAGTCGAGTGCACCTGGCATCTCACCGCGCATGTTACATCCTCTGTTCCTCTCAGTGGAGAGGATACGGGAAGCAACTAGCAGGTACCTGATTCCATTCGAAACCAGAGGTACGCCCAAGCCCAGCCAGTTTTGGTCCGCGACGGTTTCCCGCTACCACTCATATCTGAGTGGCATTCCCCTATTCGCCACCTGGGGACGCGCCCGATAGGAGGACTGGCAACTCCACACGGGAACCTAACCTAACCTAACCTAACCTAACCTTTTAGTAAAAGGCGAAAGATTTATACGTTCTGAAGGGAAACCAGAGTACTTCCAGGTATATATAATGTACTCTGTGCAGAGTACATTAAAAGAAACAGTACTCTTTCTTCTGAATTAACTCAGCAAACAATGAATTTAAGTAATATAATAACACAAACCACATACATAGAATACAGAAGAACAATTAATCAGCCTGCAAATAAACTACTAGAATATGCTGAACTAGGCAACCCAGGTATTAGACTCAAAACGGTAGCCATGTTTATGGATGACTCCTCCGAAAGGCTGGGTATTTGCTTCTGCAATGCGATGGCTCCAAATAGAATAATTATCTCACCTGGCCTCGCCTTACTCCTGAAAGGCAGCACCTTCAAAACGAGCATAAAACGTAAGAGGTATGAGGCGCTACAGAAGATAACAGTAGCAAACAATCACTGCCGAATAGTGCGTATGCGGAACAAAACCATTGCACTATTCGAAAAAGGCGACGACGTCACCGAGTTCGCTCAGGCATGCTCAATGCTAGCTGTGCTTACGGAGGCAAGTGAGGCTAAAGAAGTATCACCAAAATAATAAGCGTAGATGCTATGGTGGTAGAATACGAGAAAGGGAAGGTAGAAGACTACATGGGAGTATTAAAAGCCTCAGAATATCATGAGGTGGTGGTATACGAAGACAGAGGTGAAGACCTCAGTTTTATGAAACCATTCAGACCCAACGAACCTTCACGCTCGTATCCCACTGATAGCAAAGAATACCCTGAAATACGCCCAGAAGAAATATTAAGTGGATCCGAACGCTTGCAACAAAAAATGGACGCCAAAAGGAAAAAAGAAAAGCGAACACGAATAATCCCAGCCAGAACAATAGACAAAGTAGCAGCAGTCGCTAGCACCTTCGGCCAAGTCATTGCTGCAATCCCCGCAATAATCCCGAAGAAAAAAGAATATCTGCAGTCAACAGAGAAGATAGTTGCTGCTGTTAAGAGCGCCGCAAAGTATTTTCCCAAAGGTCAGACAAGAAAATCCCCATGCACATGGACGAAAGAAGACATGGGACAAGTCACTCTGCCGAGTCTCAGGGAAGTGTCGGAGCCCCTGGACCACTGGATAAATGCATTCCTCGAGTTTAAAGCTATCGTTAAAGCTACCAGAGAGGTTAACATCATGACCTGTAAGAGCATCTTTGAATCTTTTCATCGAGGCTGTGAAGATCAGCTTGAGATGAAACTCGAGGAATTCGAGGCTGCTGTGTACAACAACGACACAGCTGAAGTAATTAAAAGGAAAGTGTCGGGATTGTACATGGCGGCATACAACGCAACTGTTGGTTTTGTGGCTTTGGACGAGACTGAGACAGAACTGTCGGGCCAACTTGTCTTTCGAACACCTCCTCAGGACCCCATAGTGGTAACAGCAAAGTGTACAAGAGTTATGCTCGAGGACGAGATCTTGGACAGGCTCAAGGCTGTGTCCATGACTTTGAAGAAGGGCGGCTCTCTTGGGCATTGGCAGTTGCCAAAAATAACATGGGTCAATGGCGTACCCGGGTGTGGAAAAACATCCTGGGTTATTAATAACTTCGCGGAGGAAAATGATATCGTAATCACTACAACAATTGCAGCTGCAACTGACTTGAGGGAGAGGCTAACATCACGTATAGGAGTCGACGCAGCAAGGAAGGTGCGGACCATGGCCTCAATCTTGGTAAATGGCATAAGGGCGTCTGAGAAATACTCTCGTCTTTTAATTGACGAAGCGCTCATGAACCATTTTGAGGCTATAGTAACGGCAGTACAAATCACGGGTGCAAGCGAGATTCTCATTGTAGGGGACAACAACCAGCTGCCATATATCGACAGGCATGATTTGTTCCGACTGCACTACACTCGACCAAATCTTGTGGCTAATATCAACCAAGAATGGCTCTGCACGCACAGAAACCCACTGGATGTAGCATATGCATTAAACGAAATCTATGATGGTATATACTCATCCAATACTAGGTTGCGATCTCTAGAGCTAAAGAGGTACATGGGTTCACCGATCCCAAAGTCCCTTGAAAATACTTTATACTTGGAACACAACCAGGCTGAAAAGGAAAATCTCATCATCCAGGGCTACGGAAAAGGGAAGGGATCGCGAACTCTAATCATACATGAAGCTCAGGGGCTCGTGAGCGAGACGGTGGTAATCGTGCGATCTAATAGAGAGATACAACGCCTATATATCAGTATTCCTCATGCAGTGGTTGCCACCACTGCATGAGGAGTGTTCTATAATCTGTTCTATAATCTCGCGCCATACGAGCCATTGCATCTACTACACCGATTAGTGTGAGGAAGATGCAATTGCCTGTTTCATTTTGCGTGCCGGGGCTGCCACCACAAGCAGAATTAGGGATTACAACATAAAAATGGCAATACATCATCGAGACTTAAAGGTTGCAAGAAACATTATGAACGTGGTCCGAGACGAAGCGGCGTAAACAACAATCAAACGGATGTTAAATGACATAACCGCAACAACTTTACTTACAATTAAAATTGGAAAATTTTTGTTAATTATAGTTGTTAGATATAAGTTAAGTATTAAGTATTAGATGTTTAATATCCATAGTTTAAGATGCATGAAAAAAAAAGAACAAAAAAAAAACCTGGCAAAAAATATGAATTAGTTATCAGTTAGTAATAAGTATGTAGACAAAAGTTTTAAAACCATAGTTTTAGATGCATGAAAAAAAAAAGAAAAAAAAAAAGAGAAAAAAAAGAACAAAATAAACAAACCAAATAAAAAAATAAGAAAAAAAACAAAAAATAATTACGCTAACCGTTAGATATAAGGCATGATATTATAGTAATCTATGTTAATGGAAAAAGTATATTCAAAAAACGCGGAGAGATGTTAAAGCTAAGAAACTACATATGTAATGTCATAACAATTAAAAAAAATCTAATAAAGGGTACGGACTACGAGTCTGTAGAGTAAAAATAATAATTATAAAAAAAAAATAAAACCTAACCTAACCTAACCTAACCTAACCTAACCTAACCTAACCTAACCTAACCTAACCTAACCTTTGTTTTCTTGTTATTATCACTCAGTCAGTGATAATAACAAGAAAACAAAAATGTTATCAGCCTTTGCTAAAAATGGAAGAAGTTGAACTACAGTACTCGGATCGACTTAAAGTTCTGGGCTTAACAATAGACAAAAATATAAATTTCAAGCCACATCTGGATAATGTTTGTCGCAAGGCAATTAATATTTATAAAATGGTCTCTAGAGCAGCGAGGGCTAACTGGGGCCTGAACTCAGAGATATTGAGAATAATCTATTTGGCAGTGGTAGAACCAACAATATTGTATGCTGCCAGCTGCTGGACCGAAACCACAGAAAAAAAAGTATATTGAACGCATACTCAACAGAATGACCCAGATTTTTGGTATACGAATCAGTAAAGGACATAAAACTAACTCCCTGATCTCCAGCACACTCTTATCTCAAATAATACCGCTAGCTCTAAGAGCAAAAGAAAACGTTAGTATATATGAAATTAAGAGAGGCAAACCCATAGAGCTTCTACCAGGAAGACAAATGGAAACAAGAATAGGCCCTCATGATCTACCATATCCTTGCGAAAGAAAACAACGCAATTTCAATCACATAAATAGCCAGAAGGATATTGACGAGATAAAAAACGATTGGGTTAGAATCTTTACCGACGGAAGCAAGATCGACGCAAAAGTGGGCGCAGCAGTAACAATATGGCACAATGGATACGAAACTAAAACAATAACTTTTAGATTGGAAAGCTACTGCAGTGTTTACCAAGCGGAGATGATGGCAATACATAGAGCGCTAAAACACATAGTAAGCAAAAATTATTCAGGAGCAAATATATTCAGCGACTCAAGATCGGCAATCACAACCATCTGTGACCCAGCCTCCCTTAATCCAATAGCTTCAGAAATACGGAAAATAACCAAAACTTTAGAAGACAACCAAAAGCAAGTATTGCTTTATTGGATAAAAGCACATTGTGGAATACAAGGCAACGAAAGAGCAGATGAACTTGCTAAGCAAGCAGCTACAAAAAATAAGCAAAGCTCGGCTTATGACAAATTTCCATTGTCATTTGCAAAGCACCTCACCAGAAGCTCAACTCTGCAAACATGGCAACGGAAGTACGAACAGGCGACGACCAGCAGTATAACGAAGATGTTCTTTCCAAATATTGTTATAGCATATAAGATATTAAAAACCATAAAAATGAACAACTTAGTTACACATTTATTTACCGGTCATGGTGGAAACAAAGCCTATTTGTATAAATATAAATTGTCGCCATCCCCATGCTGCATATGTGATGAAAATGCAGAGCAAACTGTAGAGCACGTTGTAATAGACTGCCCACGTTTTGGGAAAGGAAGATTCGAAACCGAGTGCAGCATGGGAATGACGATAACACCAGAAAACCTAAAATGTATCAAAGAAGATGATTATTGCCGACCTATTTTTATGAAGTTTGCCCTTATGGCATTAAAAATCATTAGCAAAGAAAATGGCAGCAAAATAATAGACTAATGTATTTAATAACTTATGGATAATAAAGCAGATAACAATATACAAATGTATGAAATGAAAATAAAAAAGGTTAATTTAAAGTAAAAGGAATGTAGTATGGAACAAGTACAAATAACATTTATTAAGTTAATATCTAGCTTAAACTAAAACAAGTATAATATGCATTGTAATAAATAAATTAATAAATGTTATAAATATTAAATACTATGATAAGCAACAATTCGTAAATAGCATAGCATTGTGGTCATGTAGACATAACAAGCTCTAAATAATATATGTTATAGTACCTATAATAGTATATAGTTAAAAAAAAACAAGTATGTTATATAAAGTAACAATAAGTAATATAAGCAACCAACTTGTAGCTACAATAGCGTTATAATAATATAGAAGAAAGTTAAAAGGAATATTATACGTTATTATAGAGTTGTAACAAATAACTAAAGAAAATGAAATAAGCAGCTATTATTAGAATAAGACCGCATGAACTTGTAGTAATTAAGATATTCTAATTAAACGTAAACATGTATATAAAAACAGAATGAGGCAGTACGGAAAATAAAAACATAAAAAAATATACATATATATAAAAAAATAAAAAAAAACAAACAAAAAAAAGGAGTAAATTGTATAGAGTTGTCATTAACAGAAATAAGGGTAGTGCAGAAAAGTAGTAGATACAAAAGAATAAAAAAAAAACCTAACCTAACCTAACCTAACCTAACCTAACCTAACCTAACCTAACCTAACCTAACCTAACCTAACCTAACCTAACCTAACCTAACCTAACCTAACCTAACCTAACCACGAAGTTGACACCCACACATGTGCAAGTGTTAACAGGACATGGTGGAATTGCGGAGTACTTGCACCGCTTTAAGCTTAAGGATACACCAGGGTGCGAGTGCGATCCCAATGTCAGTGAGTCAGTGTGGCATGTGATTCTGGAGTGTCCCCGCTATCAGGCGGCACGTCTGGATCTCGAGTTTTGCATTAACACCAATCTTGACAAGTCTGACCTACACAGAATCATCGAAGACGAAGACAAAAGGCCCAAATTTCTGGCATTCGTAGAGTCCATCTTTCGCGCTGCTGCAAAGCGTAACGCCACAAACTATCCATTCCCCAGGCAGCAGCAAACCGAATTCGCAGAGGTCTCCGTAAAAGAGAAGAGCATCCCAGCCAATAAAGCAGAACATCAGCTATTAGCATGCGCTGAAAGAGGTAACCCAGGCCTGAGAATTCGAGGAGTAGCTCTCTTCATGGATAACAACACAGAGCGTTTCGGCTTAAGTTTTTGCTTAACAACTGGCCGAAACTATGTCAAAATATCTCCCGGTCTCGCAAGCTTACTAAACGGCAGTACTCTCAAAACGAGCATGAAGCGCAAAACATATGAGGCGCTAGTTGAAATAGAGGTTGCAAAGCAACGATGTCGAATAGTAAGATCGAAAAACAAAACGATCTTGCTGTTCACATGGAGCGAAGAAAAAACCCCATTCGCCCAGGCATGCTCACTGCTAACGAGACTCGGTGAGGAGGAGACAGCTGTCATACCCCGCATCATAAGTGTGGATGCCATGGTGGTCCTATATGAGAAAGGTGAAGTCATGGACCACATTGGTTGCATAAAAGCCTCAAACAAACATGAAATAGTCGTGTATGAGGATAGGGGTGAAAACCTGAGCTTCCTCAAACATCATGACTCGACAAAGGCAACCCAACATCTTGTAGCAAATTCAGAGACACTTAGTGGCTCAGAACGCCTGCAACTGAAAACGGCCAAAGAAAAGGCCGCAGCCAGGGAAAAACTTAGCAAAAGTTCTGAGTCACAAAGCGGGGTAAGTGCACTAATTAAAACCATCGGTTCAGCGGCCCAGAGTATTCCAGGAAGAGCAATGCGAAAGTTGAGTAAGTTAAGACAAGCCGATAACTTAATAAGAGAGCCTCCAAGAGTACTCAAGAAATCCAAACCCACCCACACTAGACCCTGCTCGGGACGTGTCAGCCCTCCAAGACTTCTACCGGCGGTCGAGCCTAAAGACCACATAATCAACGCTTTCCTAGAGTTTAAGGCCCTCATAAAAGCAACTCTTGAGGTGAACCAAACTACTTGCAAGAATATCTTACAAAGTTTCCACCTCGGTAGTCATGAGTTCCTTGGAGTGCAGCTCGAGGAAGCAGAGGCCGCAATTTATGACAACAAAACATCTACTGTCATAAAAGGTAAAATGGGTCATCACATGGCGGCTTATAGCGGGTCGGCGGGCTTCGTAGCCTTGGATGAGGAGGAGACAGAACGACAGGGAAGATTAGTATTCAAAACCCCACCCAACGACCCTATTGTGGTCACCGCCCGTTGTACCAGGGTGATGCTAGAGGACAGGATCCTGAAAATGGCGGAAACCATCTCGGGAGCCTGTGCATTGGGAGATCCTTGGGAAAACTGGACGGTGCCGACGATAAATTGGGTCAATGGAGTCCCGGGATGTGGCAAAACAACTTGGGTTATAAACCAATTCGATGCGGAGGATGATTTTATTGTCACAACAACAACAGAAGCAGCTAAAGATCTTAGAGAAAAGTTAGCCAACCGCATAGCCACTGACGCAAAAACAAGAGTGCGCACTATGGCCTCAGTTTTAGTAAATGGTATGAGAAGGCAAAAGGGAAGATGTACTCGACTTTTAGTCGACGAAGCTCTCATGAACCATTTCGGGGCCATAGTAATGACAATGCGGCTAAGTGGAGCCGAAAAAATACTGCTTTTTGGTGACATCAATCAACTCCCTTATATCGACAGGGAAAACCTCTTTGCGATGCAATATACTCGCCCAAGCCTCGTAACCACTATCAGCCAAGAGCTCCTGTGTACGCACCGGAATCCGATGGATGTGGCATATGCCCTGAATGAAATCTACAGTGGCATTTATTCATCCAGATCTCAGGTGCACTCACTAGAAAGGAAGAGGTACACGGGAGCCGTCATACCAGGTACCGTGCCCGACACCTTATATCTTGTATTTACGCAAGCAGAAAAGGAGTCCCTTACCAGCCAGGGATATGGTTCGGGTCCCGGGTCGCGAATTTTAACCGTACATGAGGCCCAAGGTCTCACATACGGGAGAGTGGTCATAATGAGGACAACAACAGAGAAGCTCAAAATTTATGAAAGCGTCCAACATGCAGTAGTGGCAGTGTCCAGGCACACAGAAAGCTGTGTTTATTACACGGACGATTGCGACGATGCAACTGGAAGGCTGGTTGAGAGCGCAATGGCTGCGACAACGAAAAGAATCAAAGAATATAATCTGAAAATGGCAATTAGAAACAGAGACGAAGCGATTGTGGAAGCCCTGTCAACAGATATCACAAACAGTTAAAGATGGAGCACTCTCCACGATATTAAGTACAAGGAAAAGGAAAAAAAAAAATCTGGTAATATAAAAATTTACATAGCATGTAAGGCCATGTACATTAAGCACGTAGATTATGTTGATGACTACATAAGGGAAAAAAAAAAAAAAAAAAAAAAGAAAAAAAAAACATAAAACACAAAGTGGGTCGACAATTATTATGTTTAAACATCAAAAAAAAAGATAAGTAACAACGATGCCCACAAAAAAAAAATACCAAAAAAACAAAAAAAACAAAACAAAAATAATAATGAAAAAAAATATTATAAAAAAAAATATAGCGATTAAGTGCATGTCGCATGTAAGCATATTAGTTTGCAGACCTTAAGTATGTAAGATAATAGAAATATAAAACAAAAAAAAAATACAAAAAAAAAATCCAAAAAAAAAATATATATATGTGAACTCACTGCTTAGGCTTAAATATTTAAGTAATGTAAGTAGTGTAAGGAGTATATTTATAACAGTATTTTAAAAGTTAATAAAATAAAGTAAAGCAAAAAAAGGTACGGACTTCGAGTCTGTAGAGTAAACTTATTGTAATAAAAAAAAAAAAAAAAAAAAAAAAACCTAACCTAACCTAACCTCCCCTTCCGTCGTCGGACGCACTCTGAGGTGGACGTGCTACACGTTGGTCGAGTGCCGCTCCGCCCGATTTTGTGTTTCAAAAATCGAAAAAAGTGGTTTTTTGTGCTCCGATTTTTACAATTTATGCACCAAAAGTTGCGGGAATAGTTGCCCCAGCTAGTGACAGTTTCTGTTTTTCGCGCAAAATTTTTAAAAAACTTTAAGCGCGAACGCTGCCTAAACGCGATCTGTGACCCCTGGATATTTTTATATCTGCAGACGGGGCTCGCTGAGTTCTTCCTTGTGACACCTCGGCCGGATTTTTCCAGTGGAAACTCACGGAGTTATTAAAGAAAAACCGGGAACCACGTGGACACGTGGTCCTGGATCCAGTGGCCCGAGGACAGCGCGAGGCGGCTCATTCGACGTGGCACGACGCGGCGAGTTCAACGCCGTATCAAGCATAATTTTAAGGTTAGTGGTTGCGGAGTTATTAAAAATTTTAAAATTTTTCAAAATTCAAATTTTTTTTATCTCGAAATAAAGATCGACGACACCCCCATATTTTTTATTTAGTTTGTAGGGCTCATTAAGCTCTACCAATTTTATAAATTTCATAATTTTCGGCTGAATACTTTTGGAGTTACGACTTTTTAAAGTTTAAGGGTTGACACGTGGGGGTGTAAATAACAATTTGATCACTTCGCAACCTATTGTAAAAACTAGACTAAGTAGTGTATAAGTATAATCTTAGCTTTTTAGAATAAATCTTTATTTAAAATTTTCGAGTTTTTGCCAATTTTGTTGTAAATTTATACGTTTTTTACACCCCAAAAATCGGGGTTGAAATATTTTTGTAGATAATTGTAGATTTAGATTGTAGATTAAAAGACGAATCAAACGAGCCCAAGCTCGATAGGATACGACAAATAGGAACGGATTTAGTAGAAATCCTTAAAATTGGCAGCCATATTGGCGGCCATTTTGATTTGATAAAAAGTTGTATAACTTTTGATCTAGACATCTATGAAAGACGCGGTTTCTTGTACACGCTTAGTTGTGGTGAGCTCTACGATTTGTGATAGTTTGTGGCACTGGATAGAGTCGACCTCCAGATTGCCAAAAATTTGGCAAGTTTCAAATAGAGGGCAAAACGCCCGTTACGGGAAGCCGTCGCTCGCGTTTCTGCGATCAGCGGTTCTCGAGATATAAATTTTTGAAATTCGGTCTAGACTGAAACCAGATAACCGGCCGCCATCTTGGAAATCTTTAAGGCGTGATATCTCGGAAACCGCTGGTCGTAGAGCGACGCGGTTTTTTCCGTTGACTTTCCCCTGGAAAGCGCTATCGATTGGTGTTTACTGGGCGACTCTATCTAGAGTCACTGTAGAGTTCCACCGTAGAGTCGCGGTGGAAGACATTTTAGATAGTTTTTGAGTAGTTTTAGGTTGAGTAAGGGCCGTAGTATTCTACGGCACTTGATTTTTGACGGAACACTCTCTATTTTTACCCTATACAACCCGCTATTGCGGTAATTTTATTATTGACATTTTTAGTATAAATTTTGACTATTTATTTCGACATTTTATTTTAATTTTATCTATTTTATTAATTGTTGACGCGACCTCCCTGAAAAATGGTTTTGGGACTCCGGACACCGGTCAAGCAGCCGGAAAAAGCGAACCCACCTTCAACTCCCCCCAAGATCGTGAAAAAGCTGCCAAGACAGAGTATGGAGAAGTGGGAAGGGGCGGTTCCCGGGTCGGCTTGTACGACTGAACCGGGCGCTCCCTCCACCTCTAAGCGCAAGACGTTAACCCCTGAGCGGGTAGAGAGTCCGAAGGGGGTGGGGGTGGCTCCCGAGTCGGCTTATACGGCTGGACCGGGCGCCCCCTCCACCTCTAAGGAAAAGACGCCGACCCCAAAGCGGGTTGAGAGTCCGAAGGGGGGGTTGAAGTGCTGGTTCACTCACCAGTGGCGACCACCGGGCAGACCAGATTGCAGCGGGCCAAGCACCATTATTTAAAGGCGAAACAGGCAGTGGACTCGTCCAGGAACCTCAGGAGGGATATCAAAGAGACCATCCTGGTGTCCCTGGACGAGCTCAAGAAACTGATTATTGAGTCCGAAGCCGACCTGAAAGCCGAGAGGGCTCGTAAGGGTGCCGGGGGCTCCGTGAAGGGGGTTTCGACGACTAAGGACGCCGACACCACATTTACGGTGCCCTCGGACTCCGGACTGAGCACCAAACTCGACGAGCACTCTCGGCTTCTCCTGGAGAGTAATGAGCGGATGAAGGCTCTCCAGGAGCAGCTCACTAGGTGCAGCAGGTCGGCCGAGGACCAACAGCGTAGTTACGCCTGCGTGGCTGCTGTGAGGCCGCAGCAGCCAGCGAGACCCGCGGCTCTCCACTCGGTGGTTGTTACCTCCAAGGACGAAGAGGACACAGGAGAGGAGGTCCTTGGAAAGGTGAGGAAAACCCTAAACGCGAAGGAGGGATGGGTTAAGGTCGACCGGGTCCGGAAAGCCAAAGACCGCAAGGTCGTCATGGGCTTTAGCACTGCCGAGGACCGGAGAAAGGCCAAGGAGAGATTGGCGAAGGAAGGGTCGGGCCTCAACGTCGAGGACGTCAAAAATAGAGACCGCTTCTGATCCTTAGAGGTGTCCTAACAATCAACACCGATGGTGACATTTTAAAGGCCCTAAGGAACCAGAATCGGGACCTCTTTGACGGCCTCGGCCCTGGGGATGACCGACTCGAGGTAAGGTATCGCAGAGGGGCTAGGAACCCGCACGTCGCCAACGTGGTCTTGAGTGCGTTGCCCACCCTCTAGGCGAGGATAACCGGCGTGGGCTCGGTCCACATCGACCTCCAGAGGGTGCGAGCGAGGACCAGTCGCCACCGATCGCTTGATGAATGGAACCAACGATACCGGGCCGGTGAAACAGCCGGTGTCACCCGGGTCTTTTTCCCGGACGCGATAGCCGCATACCGTGTCATCGGTAAAATAAAGGTGGACAGATTTGTCACTCAGGTATTGTCGGGGCACGGTGGATTCTCCGAGTACTTGCATCGTTTCAAGTGTAAGGAGAGTCCATCGTACGTCTGCGATCCTGCGTGTTCGGAGTCTGTTCTCCACGTCCTTCCAAACATAGCATCTGACAGCTCGGCGGCCATATTGAAAATTTTTAAACAGCCAGAGCTTTGGTTCTAAGCGTCATAGAAACCTGAGGATTTCGGTATTGGCATCTGAAGACTGAGCTCTATCCACCTTCTCAATTTCAGGCATTTTAGAGCTCATCTTTTTTAGGTCCTGAAAGTGATCTCATCGTAAAATCCGGAAAACGCTCAGCAAAATAGTCCAAGCGCGGGTCCTCTGCGATTGCTAGAAGTAAAGTTATTAGCAATCAAACTTCAAGTTCGACATTTCAGCGGCCATCTTAAAAAATTTAAAAGGCCTATATCTTTTGAACTGGTGATCGTAGAGGACTGGGGTTTTGGTCCTAAACAACAGCAAAGAGTGCTGGAGTAGCTAATAAGCTTTCAGGAAATTTCAAGATCAAAAAATTATATGTCCTGAAAATTACATAACGTTATAGTATTCGTCGGGCCCATCAAAATGAGCCCAAGCACGGAGCTGTAGGCCCATTCGTTCATGAGTTGCAGCGTTTTAACCATAAAATTGGCAGCCATCTTGATCTGTAACCAGAATTTTAAGGTGCTGCAGCTTCGGAACCTATTGGGCTGGAGACACCGAGTTTGGTATCATTGAGTAGGGCTCGAGAAGCGCTCTTTATTGAATGTAAGAAATCGACTCTACGTAGAGCCAAAAGCCTGTTAGCCTGTAACTAACGTTTTAAAAATATATTAAGAAAATTTTTTATAACAATAAATTAGACATATATTTAGTCATAAAACTGGAATAGGATATATGGACTGACTCTAGATAGAGTCATTTATAAATAAAATAAAACTTATTTAGTTTTAAAATATTAGAGACGAATATATTAATGTATATTCATATAAATATATATAAGTAATTAAAAATTGTAAAAATAGTGACAATATTGCACGAAGTAGAGTTACGACTCTACAAAAAAAAAACAAAAATCCTATTAACAACGGAGATGGGGTATACAGTCTGGCATATAGAGAGCTCTCTTTTTTAGGAATATACTAAACTGTAAAATTTTTGCAATAATCTATACGAATTAGACCTTTCTATTATAAGAAAAAAAAATCAAAACATGGCATCGAGACTAAAACTTGACAATACTGCGGGCTCATTGAAGCCCAAAACCGCTGTGACAACGGCCGGGGTAATGTCTATGGGAACATCAAGTAAACGGGTACCATCGACAACCGGAGGAAATACCTCCGTTTCACCCACGAAATCGCGCACATCCGACATATCCTTAGCACACTCCAGCTTCTCTACACCGGGAAGCTCTCCTGCAAGCCTTTCAGCCAAGGCAAATCGGTTGTACCAAGAGGCCAAAACCCAAATGGCGCAGTCGGGAAATATAAAAACATCTATCAAGGAAACCGTGCTCAGTAATATCGCAGGGATGTATGAGATCATTCTCCGACTTAGTGAGTCAAGACAGACACTCCAGGTACAACTGGAGAAGTCTCGAGCAGAAAATGCAGCAACATTGTTAAAGCGCGAGAGGGAACATGCGGAGCAACTATCTGAAGCGAGGAAACATAGTTCATTACCCTTAACTTTAGCGTCTCCACCAACCGAGCTAATGAAGGAGCTTATAGAAAATTTACAAGACCATACAAAAACAGTTGTGGAATGCCAAAAACATACAATAACACTCACCGAACAACTTAAGCAACCTCCACAGAATAACATCTCGGAACGAACATATGCACAAGCAGTAGGTACTTCAAAACATCGACAGGTACACTCGGTTGTAGTAACGTCAGATGAGCCGAAGGACACTAGTGGTGAGGTTATTGATAAAATTAGAACGGCGGTAAATGCAAGATATGAAGGCATACAAATAGAGAGGATACGCAAAGCGAGGGATCAGAAGGTAAACGTAGGATGTAAATCCAAAGAAGAGCTGGCAAAAGTGACAGAGAGAATCAAGCACTCGGGAGGAAACTAACCTAACCTAACCTAACCTAACCTAACCTTTTTTTTTTTAACATGGGGAAATGCCTACGCATACCCGCCTCGCGGGGGCAAGGACGGGTTATGTCGGACTCGCACCGACTAAAACCCCATGGTGTTCCACATTTGTCGCTTATTGGCAGGGCCACGGGAACGCTTTCGCACACATCCGCAGCCCCACCAGCGCCTGCCGCCCCATGGCAGCACCTCCTCGGGAGAGGAATATTCCTCCCCGTTCTCCTTCACAGGTAAGACGCACCAGAACACATGGGGCGCCTTCCTTCTCGGCCTCCAATTTCATCTGCGCTACGGACGCCCTCGCGTCCAATGTAAGAAGGCCATGGGGCCAGGAAAAACGAGCACTTAGAAGTACTAGCCTTCCCGACCCCAGCGGCGGATCTGGTCTATGGCTCCGCCGCTAACCAAGATTCGGCTGCGGAGGGTAGGGAGAGCGGCGCCTCGCAATACCGACAATCCTCTCCCCCCGCAGCCCCACCACCACCGCATCAACGGTGCGGCCCCGTTTGTGTCGCGGAGGATAGGGCGAGTGGCGCATCGCCATACCAACACTCCTCTTCCTCCGCGACTCCACCTCGGCTGCAGCGGTAGGTGGGGAGGACACACCTCTCACCGCAGTCCACCAACACACATCCGAAGCGGGCTTCCCAAGCCCACTCGGAGTGGCCACCTCGGGCCGGCCCTCCACCTCGGACCAGCCATTTGGGTTCCTCTTTGTTCACCGCGGGAGACCAAGCCACGGCTACTAAGCCCCCCCGCCACGACAAGGCGGGAACCCGATCGGGGGGGAACCTAACCTAACCTAACCTTACCTAACCTAACCTTTTTTTTTTTTAACATGGGGAAATGCCTACGCATACCCGCCTCGCGGGGGCAAGGACGGGTTATGTCGGACTCGCACCGACTAAAACCCCATGGTGTTCCACCTTCGTCGCATATTGGCAGGGCCACGGGAACGCTTTCGCAGACTTCCGCGGCCCTACCAGCGCCTGCCGCCCCATCGCAACACCTCCTCGGGAGAGGAATATTCCTCCCCGTTCTCCATCCCAGGTAAGGTGCACCAGAACACATGGCGCGCCTTCCTCCACGGCCTCCAATTAAATATGCGCATCAGACGCCCCCGCGTTCGATGCGCGAAGGCCATGGGGCCAGGAGAAACGAGCACTTAGAAGTACTAGCCTTCCCGACCCCAGCGGCGGATCTGGTCTATGGCTCCGCCGCCAACCAAGATTCGGCTGCGGAGGATAGGGAGAGCGGCGCATCGCCGTACCAACACTCCTCTTCCTCCACGACTCCACCTCGGCTGCAGCGGTAGAGGGTGCGGAGTCCCCACTCGCTGCAGTCCACCAGCACACATCCGTAGTGGGCTCCCCAAGCCCACTCGGAGTGGCCACCTCAGGCCGGCCCTTCACCTCGGGCCAGCCACGTGGGTTCCTCTTTGTTCACCGTGGGAGACCAAGCCACGGCTACTAAGCCCCCCGCCACGACAAGGCGGGAACCCGTTCATGGGGATCCTAACCTAACCTAACCCCCGCCACGACAAGGCGGTAACCCGTCCGGGGGGGGGAACCTTTTTTTTTACATGGGGAAATGCCTACGCATACCCGTCTCGCGGGGGCAAGAACGGGTTATGTCGGACTCGCACCTCCTAAAACCCCATGGTGTTCCACTTTCGTCGCATATTGGCAGGGCCACGGGAACGTTTTCACACACATCCGCAGCCCTGCCAGCGCCTGCCGCCCCATAGCAGCACCTCCTCGGGAGAGAAATATTCCTCCCCGTTCTCCTACCCAGGTAAGGCGCACCAGAACACATGGCGCGCCTTCCTCCACGGCCTTCAATTAAAACTGCGCAACGGACGCCCCCGTGTCCGATGCGCGAAGGCCATGGGGCCAGGAAAAACGAGCACTCAGAAGTATTAGCCTTCCTGACCCCAGCGGCGGATCTGGCGTTTGAGTCGCGGAGGATAGGGTGAGTGGCGCATCGCCATACCAACACTCCTCTTCCTCTGCGACTCCACCTCGGCTGCAGCGGTAGGGGGTGAGGACACCCCTCTCGCCGCAGTCCACCAGCACACATCCGAAGACGGCTCGCCAAGCCCACTCGGAGTAGCCACCTCGGGCCAGCCCTTCACCTCGGGCCAGCCATATGGGTTCCTCTGTGTTTACCATGGGGTGACCAAGCCACGGCTTCAAGGCCCCCCCCCCCCGCCACGACAAGAGGGGAACCTGTTTGGGGGGAACCTTACCTAACCTAACCTAACCTTACTTAATTAGCACCCTCTGTTTTGCCCGTTAAAGCAACTTATGCCAACGTTGTCGCATCAAAAACATATAAGCCATAGATAATAATACAATCGACAGATCCCATTTATTCATTTATTCATTCAAGATTGCGTTACATGTGACTTAGACACTAAACAAAACATGCAAGTTCTAACAATCACGTGCACCTCGAAAGGCATAGCAATGAACAGGAGAGGGGCAGACACTTAAAAATTCTTTTCCTCAATGTATTCCTTAATTGAATAATAACTTTTTTTAATAAGTATCCTTTTTAAAGATTTTATAAATTTATTATCCCAACACTAATTATGTAAGGGAAAAGTGTATCCTTCAAGAAGGAAACTTACGCACCAGCTAAAGTACAAACAGGATTTAACCGGAAAGTAAGAATAAAATTTGATACCAAGTCATAGAGACAAGAAGCTATAGCACGTATCAATAAAATAGAGGGATTGCAAGCAGAAGAAAGTAAAAGACGTCCACCATTAGTAATATTAAAGGGCATATCAAAAGACATAGAAAGAACGAGTTAATTGATATAATTGAACATCAAAACTCTCTACCCAAAGGCAACATTCGTCTCTGCTTTGCTACTTCAAATACAAAAGAAAACCTATACAACGCTGTTTTAGAAGTGAAACCGGAATTATACAAGAGTGTTATTCGTATTGGACGCATTGCAATTGACCACCAGGGAGTGCATATAGAACCATATTCCCGATTCGTACAGTGCTATAAGTGTTTACTGTTCGGCCATACGAAAAATAAGTTCACTTCAGAAAACAACCGCTGTGCACAGTGTGCTTCTGAAGAACATAACATCACTTCTTGCCCCTTTAGGGAAACAGAAAATAAACGGAAGTGTTTCAATTCTCACAACTTTAACATTAAAAGCAATTGCAAAGTCGACACAAATCATATAGCGACAAACGCTAAACTGTGCCCTCGTATTAAAACTCTTAAAAATAAAATCGACGAACAGACTGATTATGGACAATAGACATACTGCGCCTTTACCTACCTCTAACGAGCAAAAATCGCATCCACCCAATTCAGAAACGCTTAAAATAATTCTAATTAACTTTCACAAAAGTTATGTTAGCCACCATGAATTTATTAATTACTTTATAAACAACAACTATGATATAGCGCTCATATCTGAACCTTACGTAATCAATCTCAATATCGTTAAAATATTCAAGGATATGACATATTATATAAATTTACAAACAATGAACGTGTAGAAGCATGCATCATCGTCAGAACGAGCCTTGGTTAAATTTTAGGTATACGCGAATTCTCAACAGCTAACATGTGTGTAGTGCAGCTTCTTAATACTAACTATCAGTAATTCCTCATCAGCTCATTTAAGGGTCACGCCAACACGCATATTATAATTGGAGGAGATTTTAATGGATGGCATACTGCTTGGGGCTCCAATATTTCTAATCAAAAGGGTCGTAACGTGTACGATATAATTATGTCAAATGATCTTATAGTCTTCAATGACGGTGAATTTCCAACTTTTGAGACAGCGACCCATGGGGCAAGCTGAAGTTCATTTATAGATTTGACAATGGCATCAGCAAATATATCAAATAAAATAGATGGATGGCAGGTAAATACGAATGCATGCCTCTTATCGGAACATATTGCTATAGACTTCCTTTTAAAACTTAATAATGACACATTACATCGAAAAAAGAAATTCACGACTTACAGATACAGCACCAAAAATGCTGATTGGTCCACATTTTGTAATCAGATAAAAATGGCAATGGAAAAGGAACAGTTAACAACTAAAAACATAGAACTTTTCAACGTACAGGACATAGATAATTATAATGATTTATAAGCTCAAATAAGTTAGGCTCAGTAAAATACATATTATTTAATACTTTGTTGTTGTTACTATTAGTTGTATTGTTGCAATAATTAGTAATAATATAAATTTTATGGAAAAACTTATGATAATTTATATTATATTATTATATTATGTATATATTTCTTAATTATTATTTTGAACTGGCTAATACTCGTAATACTCGTAAAAATACTCGTAATACTCGTAATACTCGTAATACTCGCAATACTCGCAAAAAAACACTCGCTAATACTTAGGATTACACAACATGTACTCTTATATGAACAGTTGTTAAATTTAATATAAGCAGGGATGCGCGCGTACTGTACTCTTCATTTGTTGGGCGCTGGCAGAATAACAGCGTTGTAGGCAACTGCAACATTTATGCTGAGCTAGAACCCATTCATTACTACACTTTGTAATTTTGGTTATTTCTGTGTATACTGATCACTGTAACTATATTGGTGGTAATGAATAAATGTTTTATTATTATTATTATTATATTTACGCGAACACTACACATTGAAATAATACTAGTTTTTACGGAATTTATCGCGTATATTTAAAGTTAAATATACGCGATAAATTCCTTAAAAACTAGTATTATTTCATAGATAATTTTATTAAGGACATAACAAAAGTATTTAAACATAAAGGAATAGCTAAAACATATATTCCATGGTGGAATTCCGAACTAGAAACACTTAACCTTGGCGTAATTAAACTGCATCACATAATCCAAGCAATGAAGCGTAGCCGGAAACCACTTTACAGTGTATTACTGGAAAGAAAACAATTAAAACAAGAGTATTTGGACGATATTAGGAAAGCATCCGCAGAGCTGGTCGTTAACAAATAGGCTTTTAAAGAATTCTCCACAACCTGTGCTTCCATCTACAATCCGAGTAACTCCAGCAAATTTCACCACAACATCTAAAGAAACGGCTTATGTTCTCCTAAACAAGTTTTATCCTAATGACACAGAAGATGACACGGAACAACATAAGCTACTTAGACAAAGTATGTATTGTGAAAAAAATACCTCAGATGATCGTTTCTTTACAAAAGAAATAATAATCGACTGTCTCAAAACAATCAGTCCGAATAAAGCTCCAGGATCCAACTATCTAACCGCGGATATTTGCTTAGCATTCACAACAATATATAAAACCGCCATAAATAAATTACTAAACCGATGTTTTGAAATATCCTACTTTCCAAAGCAATGGAAAATTGCACATGCCATCATACCTCCAAAATTTTATAAATCAGACTACTCCGATCCTTCCTCTTATCGCCCTATTGGTCTTATGAATGTAATCGGCAAACTTTTTGAGAAATTGTTAAGTAAAAGACTAACATACTACATCAGCGTCAACAATAGAAACTTTGTGTATATGTAAGGCCAACATGGGGTATAAACTCCGAAAATATAAGAATAATATATATGCAGGTAATAGAACCTATAATCACGTATGTAGCAGGTATTTGGGGCGGTGCTACCAAATTCAAAATAGTAAAAGACAAACTAATATCACTGCAGCGTGGTTTCGCCATCAAGATAATCAGAGCTTTCAAAACAGTTTCCGCCTCTGCTGCAATCTCGTTAGCCCTACTCACCCCCCTTCACTTAAAAATAATAGAAGTTGCCAACATAGAAACATCTAAATTATCTGGAATATATTAAATAAAAAATAAAAAATAAGCAACCGACAACCTCCTAGGTCCCTAGGTGACTTGCGAGATGTCAGTGTAACAAAACAAAACGGCCCAGAAAAACAAACTTTCCAACTGATAGCTAAATCAGCACGCAACAATTTCATTGAAGCCAGTGGGGATCGAACCCGGGTTGCTCCCGCACTGTGATACCTATAACGAGCGCTAACCATGTGAGCTACCACGGCTCTCAACGACATCGTTCCGTTCGTGTACAGCGCTGAAGATAGCAGAGTAAAAAATTAGAGATTGTGGTGTTTGAAATTTGTCATCTGTGAGAGTGAATTTTATCTGTGTACTCTGTAACAAATAACTATATGGAAAAAAATCTGAAAATGATATTTCGCCATTTTTGCTTGTGTACTGGTTAGTAACTCGATCAAAAATTTGATAATTTTTCTGTTTTTATACGTTATTTCTAATGTTATTTTACATCAAATTAATTGTGAAGATATTTTCTTTAGGAAATATGTTTCATTACGACGATTCAAAAACGTTTACATATAATAATTTACCTCGAAATTCACTATACGCGATTATCGTTTATTGATTATAATAGAGCGTGCCATTTGAATTTAAAGACAATTAATTGGAATATAAATAATAAGTGACAAATCTTGCCGTGGAGCGTGGAACTGAGTAGTTGCGCGTCTTGTTAATATAATTGCCGTACGGCCGCCCTGACGTATCTACTGCGCGAACCTGAGTTTTTTGCGACGCGGTCCGGTGATACAGTATTTTTCACAAATAGTGAGTTCGTTATAACGCGGGTTCGGTTAAATCTGGTTGAATTTGATTGGATTAACCTAAGTAACTTGAATTAATATCAAAGAAAAAGAAATACTGCATAAATAAAATAAATAAATAATTATAATTGCATAAGTTGATACAAAATGCTATGCAATAGCTTTACCGCGGCAGTCCCCGAGTGCCACACGTCTTTTTTTTTAATAAATGTGGGAGAGCGAAACCCTTGCACGGAATATTTTTAAATTGTATATTTTGAGCCTTCCCCAAGCGGGATGTGATATGATATATCTTCTATAATCTATATATCTAATAAATTAATAATGTAAACCTGAAACAAGTGGAATAGGGACATTTTAATGTTCTTAACCTTTCTCGAGCCCTGTCTTCGTGAACGGGGTTCACTGAGCTTATAAGGCACTACCGACGGCTTTCAATTGCTCTAGTGAATATTCATTCTTCCAAAAGACACCTAAAAGAATTAAATAACTAAACAAACACAACGTAAATAAGGGTCCTAACTAAGACGATCACCCCATAAATATTACAAACGGCCTATTATTAAACCTTAAGAAGGGTCAAAACATATTTATTCATCGTAGTTACAATTACAGATAATAATTTAATACAAAGGGGAAATAATAATAATATAATAGGGGGGAGCGTTACACTACCATCAACATGACGCTTCGTTAAAGTGATGCAACCCTCGCTCACTTCGAACCTACCGTTATTTTATAGACGCGCTGACAAATAATTATTTTTAACCTAATGTTAGTAGCCAGTTAGACCAAGAATTACCTATTTTTTAAAATAAGAGTGGGCAAACGAGCATCCGGTTCACCTGATGTTAAATTACTACCGCCGCCCATGAAGAACTGAAACAGTTATCTTTGTTTGATATTGTTTGTAAATGTTTATCGGCTGCAGACACAACTTATAATAAGAAGAAGTGTTCACTTTTTAGTCGCTTAAAAATTTTCAATTAAAATTTTCTTTGCGTTAATTTTAACGTGAAAAATTCATTCTCATTGTATTGAAAGACCATGATTTCATGAAGCTGGTTTGAAAATGAAGCTGATTTTTATTTTATTTGTATTAAGCCATACGATAACTGGTATTTTATAAATTTTTTATTATTATTATTGCAGGGATTTTTACTTGTTATATTGGAGTAGCACTAATTAGTGATTTCAGTGCAAAACATCCTCCGCTATACTAATTAAGTACACTAATTAGGGAAAATAAATAGCCTCTTAATTCTTTGGCTAATTAAAATTTACTTCCAATTTGATCCTGCATTTAAACCTCTGCAAAAAGAGCTAAGAGTTAAGGACACTGGTTCGTTTCCAAAGTATCTATTTTTACAAGTAATCCTTTGAATTTCAACTTCCAAGGATTATCGAGTTAATGGTATAATAAAGTGAACGTTTAAATTAATCAGTAATATAAAATTTATAACAGACAAGACAACAGTAATTCTCAAAATTTTTAGATTATTATTGAAATAGCAAAGACGAAAATATGTTAAAAAAAGATGTTTAACTGAAAAACTTTAATTTTTTTCTCTTTTTTTTTTTTTATTTATTAAAGCATCACCAACATTTGTATACATTGTTAAATTATAATTTACATACATACATACATAGATAGGGTATTACTTTAAATGCTACAAACTATTATAGGTGATTACAACATGCACTGGAATAAACATCAAGAATATTACATAGTTACAGAAAACCAAAACGTTAAAAAAAATACAAAAACTTAATCTATTACATTTGCATAATGTTTGAGTAGTTCTTTTCTGAGCTTGTTAGGTGAGTCGGAATTAATATCAAAAGCGTGGGGAAGTTCATTGATCAATTTACTTAACCTAGAGATCGGGGAATTAGCGCCAAATACTGTTTTACGAAGGGGTGATCTAATAGTAATTACTCTCTTACGGGGGTATCTATGAGGTACGCGAAATTTTATCTTATTCAACAATTGAGGGCAGTTAATTTTATTATTCAATAATTTGCTTACGAAGAGTAAGTCGGATATATGTCTGCGATTAGCCAAGGACGTAATTTTGAAAAAAGATAGCTGTTTTTTATACGAAGAAAGTTTCTTTTTTGAAATTCGATTTGAGTATACTAAATGCCACATGAATCTTTTTTGTATTCGTTCTAAGCGTAAAGAATGCGTTGCATAATGTGGTCTCCAAACTACAGAACAGTATTCTAAGATACTTCGTACTAAGTTGTTGTAGAACGTTATTTTGATTTTATTGCTGCGGAAAAATTTAATATTTCTGTAAAGAAATCCTAACATTTTGGTGGCACGTTTTGTAATATATTCCATATGTGGCACGAATGTGAGTTTGCTGTCAAATATGACGCCTAAATCCTTGGTCTCTTGTAGTTCCTGTAAATTATTATTGCCTATATGATCGCAGCATCGCCTTCGACTACATCAACTGAAGATGCTTAGTGTGGTGGTGAATCACGTGTCGTATTGTCGTCGATGGTGTGTCTTTCTTAGAGTAGTGGTGTTAGGCGTAGTGACACATCATTTTATTTTATTGAGCTGATGGTTGTAAAGTAACCTTTAATATCTTTCGTATAATGGAGTTCCGCAAAGTAACGCCCGATTATATTAATCGTCTCCTTGCTCTTGCTGAGCATCACAAATTTTTGTGTTCCCTTTAATTCAATATAATATCAGAACCTCCTGCTCCTACCATATCCCACGGTCGTATCAAGCCAAAGGGTTTATCACTTGTCTCTATTAACTTCCGCATTTACGTAATAGTTTACGTAATAACCTCCCTGAGCTTAAGCTCTTTCTTCGAGATCACAAAACTGACCTCCTCCTCCTTCGGGATACCAACTTCAAACCTGAGGACTTCAAAGGCCTCTCCATCAAAAAGTATTCTCTTCTACGTGACGATAGACCTGACCGCCAAGGCGACGGTACCGCCATTTACTACAAGAAGTCACTTCACTGCTCCCACATCTCACTCCGCCGCTCACCAATATGGAAGTCACGGTATGCAAGCTAGACTTGACTGGACATCAGTCCATCATCATAGCCTCCAGTTATATCCCTAGTGAAACCCTCTCCATTACGAGCGATTCCGAGGCCATCCTTGCACTAGGCAATTCAGTCATTATATTTGGAGGTTTTAACTCCAAGAATACTATATATAACATAATGAAACCTGCCTTACTACAACTCGTAGTAGCATGGATCTGCTTGATATCACTCAGTATCTTGACCTTACCGTCTAAAGTCTCCTCGCTGTCACTCATTATTCCGATAACACTGACTATGCTCCTAACGTGCTAGACCTCGCGTTGGTAAAAGGAGTTTCCCTTAACCTCAAAGCAATCGAAATTCTCGATGATCTAGGATCCGACCACTGCCCTGTCTCCCTCATACTTGGCCATCAGCCACCTCCTCAAACTCCCTCCTCCAAATACTTTACCAATTGGAAAGGCTTCAGGGAGCCCTTAGCCTAAGCTATGAACTCTTCGGAGTCCCCCATCACCC
Organism: Parnassius smintheus behrii; assembly: GCA_036936625.1. Taxonomy (NCBI): domain Eukaryota; kingdom Metazoa; phylum Arthropoda; class Insecta; order Lepidoptera; family Papilionidae; genus Parnassius; species Parnassius smintheus. The sequence continues at coordinate 63,057,380 of JAUPFT010000002.1, read as the reverse complement.
TCTCTTCCCACATCCTCGACAGCACCAAAAAAATCGACACCACGGTCGATACTTTCACCACCCTCATAAAATCCTCCCTTAAGGAGAATGAAAGGGTTGCTTCGGTTTATAATAACAATAGTCTTCCCCAGATATTAGCAACCTCATAAAATCCAAGGGAGTTGCTCTCCAAAGGGTTGTACTCTATCCCACCCCTGACTGTAGGCGTACGGCCAATTGTCTTTAACGAGAAGTTCGATAACGCTTTTTCGAAATAAGAGATCTTGAAAATAGCCCTTCACATAGACGCTATCACTCACACTGGAGACGATGAAAAGGTAGAGTGTTTTGCGGACAGCATCGCCGAGCAATGCTCTCCCAGCTTACATCTCACTGACTCCTACCACATCCAGGCAGTAGAGAGTGAGGTTCACCGCCGGAACTCACCTCCCACTGCATCTGACCCTATTGTTGTGTCCAAAGATGAGATCTCATCCATTATCAAAAGACAGAAGTCCAAAAATGCTCCGCGTGCGAATGGCATCTGGAACCAAGCCCTCAAACATTTTCCTGATCAGGTGATCACTTTTATAGCTATAATCTTTGACGCCTGCTTCGATTTCAGCTACTTTCCCACCACGTGGAAAAAGGCAACTGTCGTTGCCATCCACAAGCCAGGCAAGCCAACGTCCAGTCACCGTCCAATAAGTCTCCTGAAAGCCATGGGCAAACTCTTTGAACGCATCACCCTCACTCGCATAAGGCGCCATCTGTATCCCACCCTCCTGTGATCCTCCACAAATTTGGTTTCCGAGCAAAACACTCATACCTCCAACAAGTTCACCGTATAGTGGAATATATCCTCAGCGATTTTTATCCTCGTCGTCATATGACCATCGCGGTCTTTTTTGACATAGCTAAGGCATTTGATGGAGTCTGGTAGGAAGGCCTTATCTATAAACTATACAATTTAGGCCTCCATAATAGTCTTGTCCGTCTCGTGGCCTCCTGCTTGAAGGATCGTACCTTTTGTTTCAGACAAAAAGTCACGCTCTCCTCTCCGCGTCATATCCAAGCCGGTGTCCATCAAGGCTCAGTGTTTGCCCCCCTTTCATATATTTTTATTTACCCTTTTATAACAAACGGTATTCCCATCCCGTTGAATGGTGTTCAGCTCTCCCTCTTTGCTGATGACACAGCCCTATATTATACAAGTAAATCACTATTACCTATCTGGAATAAGATCCAAAAGTCAGTAAATTAGGAGCTTGGTTCCAAAAAAGGCATATCGATGTGAACTCAGAGAAGATCTCCACCATTTGATTCAAACATAAACGACGCCGTCCCACTACCATTCCGCTAATCTGATATTAGGAACCCCTGCTCCCTCTTTGCTGATGACACAGCCCTATATTATACAAGTAAATCACTATTACCTATCTGGAATAAGATCCAAAAGTCAGTAAATTAGGAGCTTGGTTCCAAAAAAGGCATATCGATGTGAACTCAGAGAAGATCTCCACCATTTGATTCAAACATAAACGACGCCGTCCCACTACCATTCCGCTAATCTGATATTAGGAACCCCTGTCCCCTGGTATAAGACCTCCAAATACTTAGGTATCATTGACACGAGGCTCACTTTCGAGGTCCATGTCAAGAAAGTAACTCGCGCCGCGCTCTTCTACCTGGGTGGGCTCAACATCATGCTATTCCGACACAGTAAAAGGTCTCTCCACAACAAGCGAACCATTTATAAGGTCTGCATATGACCAGTTATGACATACGCGGCCCTCATATTTGCTTATGCTAAACCTTGCATCCGAAACGAACTTCAAATAGTTCAAAATGTTTTTTTGTCGTCGGGCTACGAACGCACCCTGGTTAGTCCGTAACGCCGACCTTCACCGAGACCTAGAACTTCCCAAAATCCAACAATTTCTAAAATCACTCTCTGAGAACTTCTTCAAAGTCTCAAAGTCTCACTCAAATCATCTCATTCGTGAGGCAGCTTCCTATGCAGCCCGACTTTCCTCTCACTATCGAGTTCGCAGGCCGAAAAACTCTCTCTCGGACCTCCAATAAGCTTTCGGCTTACCTGGACTGCCTCCTGGCGGCTCAGGCCGAGTCTTCTCCCAATTCACAAGTTACCTTAGTAAGGCGCACTTCTCAGTGGCTACTCTCCGCCTGCGCTTCCTTTTGCCCAGGGGGGTTGCTTTCGATACGGCAGAAAGGCCCTTATAACCAAAGCTAGTCTCAGGTGGTGTTTAGTGGATAGGCACTGGTAGGCATACAAACAACACCAGAAGCCTACAGTGAGTTCCACATAATCACTATGCTACTATGCACGTGATATGTTAAGAGCATTCATCACCTCCCTCCCCCGTTTCCCGGAGGGTAGCCCTTTACTCTGCTTCTGGGCGTAAAAAAAAACAGAAGCCTCATATATTCACAATGATTTCTTATATTCACGCAAACACTAAACATTGATTAAAACTACTTTTACGCGATAAAATCCGTGAAATTAGTTTTAATCAAAGTGTAGTGTTCGCGTTAATATAAGAAATACGCGATAAAATCCGTAAAAGTGGTTCTAATCAAGAAGCCTCATCAATTGCTTCAGAAGGGGAATTTTGCCATAGCTGTCACGCTTGGCAGGCGAGTTGGTAACCGCAGTTTTTTTTACAATTTTGGGTTGTTATCAAAAAGATTCTGCTTTTCATCTCCTGTATCAGTCACTCTGTCACTTCGTTGACGCCAAAACGGCAGTATAAGAAGAGAACAGAGAACTTTTGATTATATTCAGTACGCCAAGAGCTGTTAACCTTATAAATAATTATTTTAAATGTAGGAAAAAGTTTCGCAAACATTTTTAATGCAGGAAATAATGACAGCGAAAGTTTTAATATAAACATTGGTAAGAATCAAATAATAATTTTAAATTAATTTGCTTTATTGGACACGGATGAAAGCGAAGTGGAACAATTAATTGACAATTTGAAAACAGACTGCTCAGGTGGTTGGGATGTAATCTCGAAAAAAATTATATAAAGTTTCCGTAGATACAACTAATTTTAAAACAACTTTTATAAGAAGATTCTTTACATTTTTAGGACCAAACTTTTATAATAAACTGAATAAAACCTTAGAAATTTACCACCCTAATAAAATAGATTGTAAAAAAATGTACATACTTACCAAAAATAAATTACTTATAATTAAACTGCAAACTTTCTTAGTATTCACCTTTAACTACTTACACACATTACAACATCATCATCATCATCATTACAGCCCTTCACAAGTTCACTGCTGAACATAGGCCTCCCCCAAGTAATTCCACAAAGCAAGGTCCTGAGCCACCTGCATCCATCGACTTCCTGCATATATCTTACATGGTCGTCACTTCATCTAGTGGGGGGTCGCCCTACACTACGCCTACCGGTACGAGGCTGCCACTCGAGAACCTTTTTTCCCCATCGGTTATCGGTTCTTTGAGCTATATGGCCGGCCCATTGCCACTTCAGCTTACTAATCCGTTGGGCTATGTCGGTCACTCTGGTTTTACTGCGGATATCCTCATTTCTTTAGAGAAACTCCGAGCATAACCCTCTCCATAGCTCGCTGAGTGACCTTGAGCGTCCTCATACGGCTAGCAGTGAAGGACCACGTCTCAGATCCGTAAGTCATCACTGGCAACACGCACTGGTTGTACAATCTTGTTTTTAGAGATTGAGGTATACCTGACGAGAAGATATGTCGTAATTTCCCGAACGCTGCCCAGCCGAGTTGAATCCGTCGATTGACCTCTCGGTCGAATTTGGACTTACCTAGTTGGACTATTTGTCCCAGGTAAACGTAGTCGTCAACAACTTCGAGCATAGCGCTCCTAACAACTACCGGCATAGGTGTGACATGGACATTAAACATGATCTTTGTTTTGTCCATGTTCATCTTAAGACCTATCCGTTGGGAGGCACTATTGAGGTCATTGAGCATAGTGCTTAAGTCCTCCAGCGATTCTGCCATAAGGACTATATCGTCGGCAAATCGAAGGTGAGTGATGTACTCGCCATTGATGTTAATACCGTATCCTTTCAAGTCCAGTAGCTTGAAAACGTCTTCTAATGCAGCGGTGAAGAGTTTCCGGGATATAACGTCACCCTGTCTTACACCTCTTTGCAGTTGTATAGGTTTCGAGCTCTGGTTCTGTACTCGGATAGCCATCGTAACCCTACTGTACAAACACTTCAGCACTTGGATATACCGACAGTCAACTTGGCACCGCTGAAGGGACTGTAGCACCGCCCAAATTTTGACAGAATCAAAGGCTTTCTCATAGTCCACATACGCCAGGCAAAGTGGCAAATTGTACTCTTCAGTCTTCTGTACAATCTGCCGCAGGGTATGTATGTGGTCTATGGTACTGAAGCCTTTTCGGAAACCGGCTTGTTCGGGAGGCTGGAAGTCGTCGAGTCTGCGTGCGAGACGATTCATAATGACTCTCGAAAACAGCACGTAGACGCGGCTCAGAAGGGAAATCGGTCTGTAGTTCTTCAAGAGAGCGTTGTCGCCTTTCTTAAAGAACAAGACTATCACACTTCTGCTCCACGCTCCTGGAGTAGTGCTACCAAGGAGGACGGAATTGAAGAGCTTCTGAAGGACTTCAAGTACCGGTGTTGCACCCGCTTTCAGAAGCTCCGTTGTAATTCCATCCTCACCTGGGGCCCTGCCGTTTTTAAGGCGCTGGAGAGCCATTCTAATCTCGCTTAGACTGACGTCCGAGATATCATCGGAATTACATTACACTATGATTTCTTATATTTACGCGAACACTACACATTGAAATAATACTAGTTTTTACGGAATTTATCGCGTATATTTAATTTTTTAAATACCCGACGTTTCGAGAGCTTTACAGCACCTATGGTCACGGGAAGGACTGATATTTTCAACGTCCAGATGTCATAGTTAACCGCGGTTACCATAGATAAAAATTTTAACTTTTGCTCCGATCTACACAGTTTGAACTTATGGTATCATGAAGTCTTGAAGTTGTATGCTTGTGTTGGGATTTAATTTTATTTATTATAGGATCCCAAGCAGATGGTAGCACCCAGCCATCTTCTCTATTGAAATTAGGATGTTTTTTGATTTCAATAGCCTCGCGAATCATTATTGGAAGGAATCGGTGTTCTTTAGCGAGGATTTGTGGTCTATCAAATCTGATGTAGTGATGTTATTGATCTCAATAATAATAGATCAATTAAAACCCGCGTTAAAGAACATATAGCTGATGTGAAGAATTGATGCTCTGGGAAGTCTGCAGTCTTTGAACACGTACAGGATCACCCCCGTCACTACATCAGATTTGATAGACCACAAATCCTCGCTAAAGAACACCGATTCCTTCCAAGGATTATTCTTGAGGCTATTGAAATCAAAAAAATTCTAATTTCAGTAGAGAAGATGGCTGGGTGCTACCATCTGCTTGGGATCCTATAATAAATAAAATTAAATCCCAACCCAAGCATACAACTGCAAGACTTCATGATACCATAAGTTCATACTGTGTAGATCGGAGCAAAAGATAAAATTTTAATCTATGGCAACCGCGGTTAACTATGACATCTGGACGTTGAACATCTCAGTCCTTCCCGTGACCATGGGTGCTGTAAAGCTCTCGAAACGTCGGGTATTTAAAAAGTTAGATATAAGCGATAAATTCCGTAAAAACTAGTATTATTTCAATGTGTAGTGTTCGCGTAAATATAAGAAATCATTATGTAAACCAGTACGGACTGGTAATTGCAAATAAAATACGCCGATTAGAAGATCTAAAGACTAAGCGCGCAGGATATCTAACAGCCTTAAATTTCTTGAAAAGATGCCGAGACCATAATTTCATTCCTACGTGTGTCAAAATATCCACCAAAAAGGACATTCGAAGAAGCGCTAAGATCTTAAATAAGGCGAGTAAAAAGTTGTTACGGGCGGTAATCCAACAAAAACGCTCCGATCTATATGACATAAATAAATCCATAGACACATCATCCAGTGAATTAAAGAAAGTTTTAACGACGTTTGATTATAATTTTTGCATGGAAACATTAAATAAACGCAAAATTAGTAAATATAACGAATGCAAAAACAAACATATAGAAAAATATCAAAAATTAACGGCCAAATCAAATGTCAAACATCCGAATCAATGCCAGAACCAAGAGCAACCATTGACAAACACAGATCATAGATTAATCGCGTTCTACAATCTGTCAAAACAAACACTGGATGATGCAACAATTAAGGTTTTATCCAAAGGACTCAATTATGCAATAACTCCACGCAGATTACCGTACGAAGAAATTATCTGTAGTGTCGAGGACTGTTTATTTAAAAACAATATGCGGAAAGAAGATTTGGAGGCGATACGTCAAGACATTTCGTCTATGTTACGTTGATGTTCAGTGCCTAAACCGAATCTTCCCAGAGACGAATTTATAGCGTTAAAGAACCTACGCAATAAACCAGAACTTACGATTGTCCGCGCAGATAAGGGAAACGCCACATTAGTCATGGATACGTCAGATTATAATTCTAAAATACAAGAACTTTTGTCGGGTGTAAGTACTTATAAAAAGGTTAAAAACGACCCAACAAATAGCACACTAAAAACAACTAGTGACCTCTTAAATAAACACAAAATTAAATCTGGACGTAAAATGGATAATACCTACGTGCGCCAAATCACCAAAGTTGTATGGGTTACCAAAAATACACAAGGCCAATGCTCCATTACGCCCCATAGTGAGCCAAATCGATTCACCAACTTACTGATTGGCTCAACCCATAGCGAAAATACTCTCACCACTCAGGGGAAACCGCGTTAAAGAACATATAGCTGATGTGAAGAATTGATGCTCTGGGAAGTCTGCAGTCTTTGAACACGTACAGGATCACCCCCGTCACTACATCAGATTTGATAGACCACAAATCCTCGCTAAAGAACACCGATTCCTTCCAAGGATTATTCTTGAGGCTATTGAAATCAAAAAACATTCTAATTTCAGTAGAGAAGATGGCTGGGTGCTACCATCTGCTTGGGATCCTATAATAAATAAAATTAAATGCCAACCCAAGCATACAACTGCAAGACTTCATGATACCATAAGTTCATACTGTGTAGATCGGAGCAAAAGATAAAATTTTAATCTATGGCAACCGCGGTTAACTATGACATCTGGACGTTGAAAATCTCAGTCCTTCCCGTGATCATGGGTGCTGTAAAGCTCTCGAAACGTCGGGTATTTAAAAAGTTAAATACACGCGATAAATTCCGTAAAAACTAGTATTATTTCAATTACATTACACTTATAACGTAAATATATAGTTCTTACAGTGATACATTACACATCTTAAGAGAGAGGAACGACGAGTATTATAAATTATTATTTTGCTTGTACCTTGGTATAAGTAATAAATAAATGATTTTTTATATTTACGCGAACACTACACATTGTAATAATACTAGTTTTTACGGTAGTAAGTACTTATAAAAAGGTTAAAAACGACCCAACAAATAGCACACTAAAAACAACTAGTGTCCTCATAAATAAACACTCCGAAAAATTTAATCTGGACGTAAAATGGATAATACCTACGTGCGCCAAATCACCAAAGTTGTATGGGTTACCAAAAATACACAAGGCCAATGCTCCATTACGCCTCATAGTGAGCCAAATCGATTAACCAACTCACAGATTGGCTCAACACTTAGCGAAAATACTGTTACGCGCTAAAGTCGATGGCACTAGTGCCATCTAGTCTCGAACCGAAGAACTAAACTTCTATAAGTTGAAACACGAACTCTCGGTACCTTGCGCGTGTTTACTTGAATATTCTGGATATTTCGCTGCTAATTTATATAAATAGGCGCTGCAAGATGCGATCGGGGAAGTGTTGATTTGGGCGAGACAAGCGAAGCTTCGGAGTGGAATATAGTGAATCAGTGTGATTAATTATTAGTGTTTTAAGTTTTAATTTGTGTAAAGAAAATTAAAGTGTTAATTTAGGTAATTTTATCGGCAATTTTTATTGTCACGAACCTTAAGCTCGTAACAATTGGTGTCAGAAGTGGGATAAAATCATGCCGATTTTACTTAAGGAGGAAACGGAGGGTGTCCGTACCCGAAGTTAACGCCAGCAGGAGACGGTCCAACGAAGATTTGGTGGTGCAACGCCGCAGACGTCGGAGGGCCAGCCACCGGCTGCAGGCCCGTCAGTAGCTCCTACATCTGCAGCACCCGACTTAGGTGCTCTGATGGTAATGTTGCAGGAACAGGCCCGCCGACAGGAGGAGCAGGTCCGTTGGTTGGAAGAACAGCTGCAGGGCGGACAGGATGAACAGGCCCGCCGACAGGAGGAACAGGTCCGTCGGTTGGAAGAACAGCTGCGGGACGGACAGGACGAACAGGCCCGCCGGCAGGTGAAACAGGCCCGCCGGCAGGAGGAACAGGACCGCCGGCAGAAGGAACAGGCCCGCCGGCAGGAGGAATAGGCCCGTCGTTTAGAAGAGCAACTCCAACGCGATAAGGAAGAGCAGATGCTCCTCATGAAGGACCTTCACGCTATCTTCGGAAAAGAGATACGGGAGGTGAAGGATAAGGTTGCTCAACATGACAACCGCCTGTCGGAGGCCGAAACCCGAATTGACCAAGTAAACAATCGGGTTGACAACGTAATGGCTGACGTGAAGAAAACGCTGGACGACCTCAAACTTGGGGATGGAACAACAGCTCCCGTAGTAGCTACAACACCTTCGCTACGTGGATTCAAAGTGCCGCCGTTCGACGGTACCTCTTCCTGGTCAGCCCACAAAATCCAGTTCGAGGCTGTTAGGAAGGCGAACGGCTGGAATAAAAGTCAGGCCATGACTGCTCTCACACTAAGCCTGCGCGACCAGGCCTTAACAGTTCTGGAAGCTCTCTGTGAGGAAGTGAGTTCCTTAAGGCATTGAGGCGTGATATGGCGACGCTTACCTGGAACATGTCTTTCGTGCGCAGCTTAAAGATTGCGTGCAGCGCATCAACGAAAACCTGCAGCAGTGGGCTCCAGAGGTGGAGAAGCTGGTGCGAAAAGCATACCGGTCTGTACCTGCGCTCATTGAAGGGAGCCTGGTGCAGACATTCATCGACGGCATCCGCGACCTGGAAGTCAGAGCTGCTGTGAGGCTCGGGCACCACGAGACGCTTAAGGACGCCTTGGTCCATGCACTGGAGGTGGAAGCCGTGCGGCAGGATCATCGTTCCCATCGCGTCAGGGAGGTTGCAGCAACTACAGTTCGCGACGGCAACAAAGGATACAGCCCTAGGTGCTATGGCTGTGGGGAAAGGGGCCATCTTCGATCCAGCTGCCCTAAGCGAATCGCAGAAAAGGAAAGTGAACGATATCAGGAGGGTAGTGCAGCTAACGGCACTGCCTGGCGGCGACAGGATCATCGTTCACCTCACGCTAGGGAGGTTGCAGCAGTTACGGTTCGCGACCACAATAAAAGATACAGCCCTAGGTGCTATGGCTGTGGGAAAAGGGGCCATCTTCGGTCCAGCTGTCCTGAGCACACCCTAGGAAGGGAAGGTGAACGGTCTCAGAAAGGAAGTGCGGCTTACAGCACCACCCAGCAGCAGCAGGAATACGACTTTACTATCAGACACTGCAGCGGGAAATCTCTCAGCAACGCAGATGCATTGTCAAGAAGACCTTGTCCTGAAGATTTCAACCATTGTAGTAGGCAAGAGAGTAAGGAAGTGGTATCCGTGAGGATGCTCAGGATAGACCACCTCAGCAACGTGTGGAAGGACGGCCTACGACATGCACAACAGGAAGATCCGGACATCAAGCCGATTCTGCAAGGGATGAAGGCCCGTGCTACCAAGCCTAAGTGGAGGGACGTCTCAGCGATGAGTTCAACCACGAAAAGCTACTGGGCCCAATGGGACAGTTTGCTGATTCAGGATGGAGTCCTGTGCCGCAAATGGGACAATGGTTGAGGAGACAGCTGTCCTTTGCAAATGGTTGTCCTTAAAGCTGAAGTGCCGAATGTTCTATAGCTGTGCCATAATGGTCGTTCAAGAGTCCATCTGGGAGTTAAACGAACTCTGCTGAAGGTCCGAGAACAGTTTTACTGGGTCCATTATCGTGACGATGTCGAGGCTTGGTTTCGTACATGTACAAGTTGTGCGGCCGTGAGGGTCCTCAGACACGTAGTAGAGGAGCACCGAAATTGTACAATGTTGGTTCACCATGGGATAGGACAGCCCTAGACATTGCGGAGCCGATACAGAAAGGCGCAAGAGGGACTCCTAAGATCGTCCATGTGGATCGGCTGGTGCGTTATTATGGAGCCGATAATGCTCGGGACGAGCATGTCTTAGGAGGGGGCAGTGTTACGCGCTCAAGTCGATGGCACTAGCGCCATCTAGTATCGAACCGAAGAACTAAACTTCTTTAAGTTGAAACACGAACTCGCGGTACCTTGCGCGTGTTTACTTGAATATTCTGGATATTTCGCTGCTAATTTATATAAATAGGCGCTGCAAGATGCAATCGGGGAAGTGTTGATTTTTGCGAGACAAGCGAAGCTTTGGAGCGGAATAAAGTAAATCAGTGTGATTAATTATTAGTGTTCTAAGTTTAATTTGTGTAAAGAAAATTAAAATGTTAATTTAGGTAATTTTATCGGCAATTTTTATTGTCACGAACCTCAAGCTCGTAACAATACTCTCACCGCTCAGGGGACATACAAGAGCACACATAAAGGATTCCTACCATTTTATCAGCGAGATTAAAGACGTGCAGTCATTGTTTACATGCTTACCTGTTGAAGACTGCATCTCAATTGTAACTAGAAGGCTGGAAGAAAACAACAAGCCAGTAGAATATGCAGTATTACTCAGACACTGCCTTACATCTGGCTACCTATTGTGGAAGGAGGAGTTCTACAAGCAAGTAGATGGTATGGCGGTGGGCTCACCTGTATCTCCCATTGTCGCCGAAATATTCATGGAAGACTTTGAGGAGAAAGCCCTGCTTACTTCTCCCATAAATCCAAGATTCCACAAGCGGTATGTAGACGACACTTTCATAATTCTACCTTTAGATAAAGTAACTGCATTTTTAGACCATCTTAACTCTATATTCTAAAATTGAGTTCACAATGGAGTTAGAGGCAAAAAATTCCTTAGCTTTTCTAAATGTGTTAGTAATTTGGAATCCTGATAACACCTTGAGCCATACTGTGTATAGAAAAAAGACCCATACAGATAGATATTTAAACGGTGATTCTCACCACCATCCTTCACAGTTAGCTACCGTGGGTAAATCCTTGTTTCAGAGAGCACGAGGGATCTGTGACAGTAAAAACCTGGCTGCCGAGCTCTAACATGTCAAGCAAGTTTTTCATGACACCAAGCTTCGGGTCCCGCGCCTACGTCACAGAGAACGAGTGAAGCCGGCCACAGTCGAGCGTGTACCTGCTGTACTGCCATATGTTAGAGGAGTCACTGACAAGATTGGCTATATCTTGAAGCGCGCTTCCATCAAAACATACTTCAAGCCGCCGAAGAAGATTGGTCAGTTTTTACCATCAGTCAAGTGTAACGTCCCTTTGCAAGATGCAGGAGTGTACAAGCTTGATTGCGAATGTGGTCTCTCCTACATAGGACAACAAGATCACTAATTAAAACCCGCGTCATAGAACGTATAGCTGATGTGAAGAATCGACGCTCCGGGAAGTCTGCAGTCTGTGAACATGTACAGGTCAGCCCCCGTCACTACATCAGATTTGATAGACCACAAATCCTCTGTAGTAGTAGTAGTAGTAAGAGTATATAAAAGTACACACACACAAGTGTAATAATAATCCTATATAATCAAATTTATTAATACAATAAAGAGAGTCTTATATCATCATTCGTTTGTTTAACTCCTCTCCTAACATTCGCCCTACATGGCGACCCTGCCGAAGTAATTCGCGACGCGAATATGACACCCTCCGCCGTATTTGGAGTGGAACATTTTTTCTTTGTGCAACTGATGAACTAAATCAAGCTATGGCGTTCTATCTTGAGCTGCGCGACTGTGTACACGTGTTTAACAAAAAGTTAACGAAAAATAACATACAAGATAAAGGTAGGTAAACAGACTAAAGAAGAGACCGTAATTGTGCAAAACGCAGTGGGAAGCAATAAGGCAGGAGTTGAACAATTACAATTTCACCTGACTACGAGTAACATTTTGCTGTCTATCATTGTGCTGGTACTTCTACTGGGGTCCATATATTGCTTGTATTTTTTTTTTTTTTTTATATTATAAGGGGGCAAACGAGCAGTCGCAGCCATTTTCATGACTACCGACGCCCATAGACATCTGTCTGGATGTTATACAGATGCGTTGCCCTCCTTTCCCCTCCCTACCCCAAGGGCCACCGGATACTTACACACCGCACGAAACGCGACAGCTCAGCTGCCACTTTACGCCGGTATCGTGTAAGCGAGAGGTACTTCCCCGGTCGTGCCGGCCCAATTCGGCTACATGCATGCATGCAGCGTGGCACTACCTCTTTCAAAATCTTGAAAGAGGTAGTGCCACGCTTGTATCGGAAATATAGGCGATGTCATATAAAGTGGATTAATACAGAGATAAACAGAAATACCCTAAGAAGGTCTATTTTTCGGCAACCACAATCCCCCACAAATATGGAAGAGGCAAGTCAACCAAGGGCGTATTATAAAGTATGACCGGCGCTGATCAGTGTTTCAAAATGGCGCTTAAGTGCGTATAAAATGAGTAAAAAAGTGCGTGTCTATTAATAGTGCAAAAATAAGGGTATTGTGTTTATAAATCAACGACGTAAATCTGGGACTCTAGCCTATATTACTGAACTTTATATTTTAAATTAAATCACGTATTCGTTGTACTGTCTTTAATCGTCATTGAACCGTATTATTATTATTTATTTTTATTAAATATTTCGTAAAATAATTTATAGTATACTCTATTCTACGTATTGGTGGTAAGTTATGAATATTTCTTTAGAACTGTTATATGAGAAATTAAAAGAAGTGAGAACATATTTAATTAAAATTGGACCGAGTAAACGTGCAGGAAATGTTTTAGATACTAAACTTAAAGAGGCCAATGAAATATTTAGTGACTATTCTAAGTTGTTAATAAATTTTAATAGTAAAGTAAAGGAAGGTAAGATTAAATCTACTGATATTCCATCTTATCAAACCTATTATAAGAATTTTGAATCATTATATCAGGATATTATAAAATTGTGTAAGCCCGAGTGTGTACAATCTGAAAATCCGAGCAATATGGATACTTTTGATTTGAAAACGGCTTTGACTTTATTACCTGTTATGTCAGATGACGAAACAAGTGTGAAACAATTAGTAGACAATATTCAGTATTATAATTCTTTGTTAACAAAACAGGAATGCAAAAAGAATTTAATTAAATTCATATTAAAAAGTAGGTTATCTCAATCTGCTAAATTACGTCTTCAAGACGATTACTCTAATGTTGAAGACTTGGTTAGTGACATGCAGAAAGAGTTGTTGCCAAGAAAAGGAGCAGCAGCAATTCAAAATAAATTGCAAAAATTACGCCAAAATGATATGTCAATTGCTGATTATGGAAAACAAATAACAGAGTTATTTATAGACCTTACGATATCGCAAGCCAACGGTAATACCGAATATTACAATATTTTGAAAACTGTTACTGAAAAACAAGCGATCAAGCAATTTTCCGATGGCTTACGAAATCGTCGAATCAGCACAATAATTTCTGCTAGAAATTACAGCTCTCTGAAAGATGCCATTCAAGCAGCTCAAGATGAAGAGACTTCATCATCATCGGCCGCAGGAGAGGTGATGGGTATGTCGAGTAAGAAATTTTATTATCCTAGGAATTTTCATCATAATTCTAGGTATCCACGCGGTAACGGGCGTAATCGGCAAATGTTTTCACAGCGAGGACACTACCATGGAAACTCGCAGCGATCGAGTTCATGGAACCACTCGAACTCACGTGGCCAAGAACAGCGAGGACGATATAATCGAGGTACGTTTCGTAATTATCGCGGAAATCAAGGGATAAAAAGAAATGTAGTCAATCTAATTAATGAAAAGGAATCAACTTCAAATGAACCCCGACTAGATAAGTTTTTTCGAGAATAAACAAAATCATTTAATTTTGGCTAGTAGAAACAGCAATTGTTTTGTTCATTTACCAGTTTCATCATGCAATAAAACTTATTCTTTCTTAGTCGACACGGGCGCATCTTTATCCGCCGTAACATATAAACATGCTATCGAATTAAGTGTGTCATTACATAAAGAGAATGTAATTATAAACGGTCTAGGTGGCGAGGTGCAAACAATCGGATATGTTTATATTCTATTAATGATTCATGGATCTGTTATTAATCACAAGTTTTTTGTTTTTAATTCGTTACCAATTTGGTCGCATGGAATTCTAGGTAGAGACTTTTTGAATAGATTTGGAGCATGTTTAGATTTCGAGAAAAATATTTTATCTTTGAAGTTAGGGTCAGGCCACACTTGTTTCTTGCCTTTCACTAATAATTATAATATTAACGTATTGGAAATTCCCCCAAAAAGTGAATCTATACATTATATTCAAATTGATTTTCAAACCGATTGCATTATTTGTTCACAAGAATTACAAGATGGTGTTTATTTGGCTAGCTCGATAGCGACACCAATTAGGGGAAAAATACCGATAAAAATATTAAATGTTACCGAAAAATCAGTAACATTGTCATTATAATATTTGTAGTTTTGAGAAAAATGAGAATAATTCAGACCGAGTAATACGATTATTTTCCTCATTAAAATTAAATAATTTAAATGACTTAGAAATTCAAAGTATTCAAAATATTTGTGCAAAATATGCAGATGTTTTTTATTTAGAGGGCGATAAATTGACAACAACAGATATTTACACTCACAATATTTTTTTGAAACCAAACGTTAGTCCAGTGTTTCCAAAACCCTATATGTTACCAATTAGTCAGAAAAAGGAAATTAATCATCAAATTAGCAACATGCTTAAAGAAGGGATTATAGAACCTAGTAAAAGCGACTGGTCTAGCCCAATAATATTGGTGCCTAAAAAATTAGATGAATCGGGTAGTAAAAAATGGCGATTGGTAGTGGATTACCGTAAATTAAATAACTGTATAGAGGACGATAAGTACCCCCTCCCTGATATTACAGAAATCTTAGAATCTCTGTCTGGAAGTGTATATTTTACACATTTAGATTTATATCAAGAGTATTACAATGTTAATTTAGATAAAAGTTGTCGAAAATTTACTGCTTTCAATTCTGGTCAATACCAGATGACGAGAATGCCCATGGGATTAAAAACAAGTCCCAGCTCTTTCTCGCGAATGATGAATATAGCAATGTCAGGACTAAATAATGAAAAATGCTTAATTTATTTAGATGACGTCATTGTTTTTGGTAGACAACTAGACCACCATAATAAAAACTTACAGGATGTTTTTGAAAGACTTCGTTCAGTAAATTTAAAATTAAATCCTTCAAAATGTACATTTCTTAAAAAACAGATTTTATATTTGGGACATTGTATATCTAACGAATGGATTTTACCTGATCCTGAAAAAATAGATACAGTAAAAACCTATCCTTGTCCGCAGAATGCTGAAGAAGTTAAAAGATTTGTGGCGTTCACAAACTACTATAGAAAGTTTATACCCAAGTTTGCTGAAATTGCGCAACCATTAAACCAACTTTGTAGAAAAAATATTAATTTCGTTTGGACTGAAAAATGTCAAAAGTCTTTTGAAACACTCAAAAAACGTATTATGTCCCCCCCAGTTTTAGATTACCCTGATTTTTCAAGAGAAAATTATTTCATTTTACAAACCGATGCATCTTATAAAGCAATTGGAGCAGTTCTGTCGAATAAAAATGGAAGACCAATAGCATTTACTAGCAGATCTCTGAATAAGGGTGAATCAAACTATCCAGTTATAGAAAAAGAGTTGTTAGCGATAGTATGGGCCGTCAAACATTTCAGATCGTACCTGTATGGGAAATATTTTAAAATCAGGACTGACCATAAACCTCTAGTATACCTATTTGGCATGAAAGATCCATCGAGCAGGCTTATGAAGTTTCGTTTGGTATTAGAGGAATATAATTTTGACGTAGAGTATGTAAAGGGTTCAGATAATGCAGCTGCAGATGCGTTATCTAGAATCTGTTTGAGTTTCAAAGAGTTAAAAAATTAAATGAGAACATCGTTAGTGTCATGACACGATCAAAATTGCGAAAATTGAATAAACCAGGATCCTCCTCGTTGGACATGATACACACAGACTTGAGGCCTGATCAACCGAAAGTCGTAAGTAATCATGTCAATCCAGCAGAATCAGTGGAGTTGCGTATGGTTAATAAAGATGATTTGAAAACATTAAGAAAATTAAGAGTTATTAGTAAAGAAAATAATGCATTTTGTTATGTAAAAAAGGAAAAGATAATTTATATTAAATATCTAAGTTCCGACTCACGAATGAAGCGATGCGAATTTGTGAGGGAATTAGATGATTTTTGTAAGTTAATAAATATTAATGAAGTATGTATAATAAAGAAGGATGGTAATAAGGAATTTATTAAAAAACTAGTTGAAGAAATCAAATCTATGAATGACAGGACCGGTCCACGTGTACATATAATAAGTAATGTAAAACGATATATAATAAGGATGACAGAAAGGTGATATTAAATGACTTCCATCTCCTACCTAGCAGTGGCCATGCAGGTATGAGAAGGATGGTCAACAATATAAAAAAGTATTATTATTGGCCTGGGTTAGATAAGGATGTAAAGAACTTTGTTAGGCGTTGTGACAAATGTCAGCGTCAGAAATTTTCGTTACCCGTAAGAGAGCCATTAGAAATAACAACGACAGCTAACACAGCGTTTGAAAAGATATATTTAGACTTAGTAGGTCCATTTGAAATTGATAATAATAATAACTCTTATGCTTTAACGCTACAATGCAAACTCACTAAGTATGTCGAAGCATATCCCTTAATTTGTAAAAAAACTAACGAAGTAGCAAAGAGTTTTGTTACTAACTTTATTCTTAGGTATGGAGTACCAAAAGTAGTAACTACTGACGGAGGGAAAGAGTTCACCGCATCATTATTCCAAGAGGTATGTAAATTGCTTCAAATAAAACAACTAAATTCGACTGCTTACCACCACCAATCACTACGAGGATAGGAAATTTCACATTGAGCACTGGAAGTGTCACATAAAAATTTAAATGCTTTTTTTCGCATTCCAATTAATAATCACCCTGAAACATGGAGCGACTGGTTACCATTTTGGTCGTTTGCCTATAATACGACAGTTCATACAGAGACGAAATTCAGTCCTCATGAACTTGTCTTTGGTAAAAAATGTTCACTTCCTAGTAATTTGTCAGTAGATTTAGAGCCACTTTATAACTACGATCATTATCCTTGTGAGCTCAAATACGGGTTACAATTGTCACAAAGAGAGGCAAGAAATAATTTGATAAAGTCTAAAGAAAAAAGAAAAATTATATTTGATAAATATACCAAGCCTATAAAATACAATGTAAATGATTTAGTACTCTTAAAAATGAGTCAGGTAATAAACTAAGTGATCTATACTCTGGTCCTTATAAAGTTGTTAAAGATGTAGCACTAAACGTAGAAATAATTAAGAATAGTAAAAATGAATTAGTACATAAAAACCGCACGAAATTGTATATCCAATAATAAATAAAACATATTTTATATGCTTTGTCTAAGTACATTTATTATTATTATTATTATTATTTATTTCTGTAGATTACTTAATATTATGTAATTATAAATATTCTAAATTAAATAATCATTAAAAAAATGTTCTTAAAATAAATACCTTATATATTATTTTATAATGTAACTGTTCTTAATATTTACAAAAATAAAATCTTTTAATGTATCGATGCCTAAAAGAAAAAAAAATGTATCCTTGTATTGTCACATTTTTTTTCTTTTGGATGGAAGGTGTAGTAGTAGTAGTAGTAAGAGTATATAAAAGTACACACACGCACAAGTGTAATAATAATCCTATATAATCAAATTTATTAATACAATAAAGAGAGTCTTATATCATCATTCGTTTGTTTAACTCCTCTCCTAACATTCGCCCTACACCTCGCTAAAGAACACCGATTCCTTCCAAGGATTATTCTTGAGGCTATTGAAATCAAAAAAATTCTAATTTCAGTAGAGAAGATGGCTGGGTGCTACCATCTGCTTGGGATCCTATAATAAATAAAATTAAATCCCAACCCAAGCATACAACTGCAAGACTTCATGATACCATAAGTTCATACTGTGTAGATCGGAGCAAAAGATAAAATTTTAATCTATGGCAACCGCGGTTAACTATGACATCTGGACGTTGAACATCTCAGTCCTTCCCGTGACCATGGGTGCTGTAAAGCTCTCGAAACGTCGGGTATTTAAAAAGTTAGATATAAGCGATAAATTCCGTAAAAACTAGTATTATTTCAATGTGTAGTGTTCGCGTAAATATAAGAAATCATTATGTAAACCAGTACGGACTGGTAATTGCAAATAAAATACGCCGATTAGAAGATCTAAAGACTAAGCGCGCAGGATATCTAACAGCCTTAAATTTCTTGAAAAGATGCCGAGACCATAATTTCATTCCTACGTGTGTCAAAATATCCACCAAAAAGGACATTCGAAGAAGCGCTAAGATCTTAAATAAGGCGAGTAAAAAGTTGTTACGGGCGGTAATCCAACAAAAACGCTCCGATCTATATGACATAAATAAATCCATAGACACATCATCCAGTGAATTAAAGAAAGTTTTAACGACGTTTGATTATAATTTTTGCATGGAAACATTAAATAAACGCAAAATTAGTAAATATAACGAATGCAAAAACAAACATATAGAAAAATATCAAAAATTAACGGCCAAATCAAATGTCAAACATCCGAATCAATGCCAGAACCAAGAGCAACCATTGACAAACACAGATCATAGATTAATCGCGTTCTATAATCTGTCAAAACAAACACTGGATGATGCAACAATTAAGGTTTTATCCAAAGGACTCAATTATGCAATAACTCCACGCAGATTACCGTACGAAGAAATTATCTGTAGTGTCGAGGACTGTTTATTTAAAAACAATATGCGGAAAGAAGATTTGGAGGCGATACGTCAAGACATTTCGTCTATGTTACGTTGATGTTCAGTGCCTAAACAGAATCTTCCCAGAGACGAATTTATAGCGTTAAAGAACCTACGCAATAAACCAGAACTTACGATTGTCCGCGCAGATAAGGGAAACGCCGCATTAGTCATGGATACGTCAGATAATAATTCTAAAATACAAGAACTTTTGTCGGATGTAAGTACTTATAAAAAGGTTAAAAACGACCCAACAAATAGCACACTAAAAACAACTAGTGACCTCTTAAATAAACACAAAATTAAATCTGGACGTAAAATGGATAATACCTACGTGCGCCAAATCACCAAAGTTGTATGGGTTACCAAAAATACACAAGGCCAATGCTCCATTACGCCCCATAGTGAGCCAAATCGATTCACCAACTTACTGATTGGCTCAACCCATAGCGAAAATACTCTCACCACTCAGGGGACACACAAAAGCACACATAAAGGATTCCTACCATTTTGTCAGCGAGATTAAAGACCTACGTCTGGCAGACAATGAAACTATGGTAAGTTTTGATGTGCAGTCATTGTTTACATGCTTACCTGTTGAAGACTGCATCTCAATTGTAACTAGAAGGCTGGAAGAAAACAACATGCCCGTAGAATATGCAGTATTACTCAGACACTGCCTTACATCTGGCTACCTATTGTGGAAGGAGGAGTTCTACAAGCAAGTAAATGGTGTGGCGATGGGCTCACCTGTATCTCCCATTGTCGCCGAAATATTCATGGAAGACTTTGAGGAGAAAGCCCTGCTTACTTTTCCCATAACTACTTTGTTGTGTTAATGTTAACAACTTTGTGATGATGAGATATGTGTTATACTCGTGTATGCCAAATGTAAAATTGCAGATTAAAAACTTACAGACGAAATTATCATCTAAGGTGACTCGATTATGATCAGTCAAAGTGGATTTTAGGTAGTAGAACAACGCTGCAGCTATATTGTAGTTGTAGCAAAAATGTGTCGGCTTGACTAAGGCAGGAGGCTCTCACAAAATACCAGCGTAAAATAGCAGATTAATGCTGCTGTATTTCGTATGGTGAGTGTAGAAAACCGGAGACCCTTTTTACTGGCATCGAGGCATTCCATCTCAGTTCTCAGGGATGACAACGCATTTGCATTTTGATTCTTAATCTCTCCGCCCCCAAGCGGGTGCATGACCCTAGCGGTCTCATGAGACCGCACCCACCCACAGTACTTTAACCCATACAAACTTATATTTAGAGAATACTTGTCTATGAAGAATTGTGGCATTATAAGCTCAATGTGAAATTTCCTATCCTCTAATGCAATAAAAATAGTTAGTTTATGGTTTTTTACTTATAATCTATGTTTGTTTCGCACGCGTATTTTATGTGACGTGTTATTGTGTTGATTTTTGGATTTTTGTAATGTTTTATTAGTGTTTAGTATAGTATTTTATTATAAAATTGTTATAAAAGTCATTGTGTGAATATAGTTTATCTTTTTACGTTAATAATTTCGAATAATTCAACAGACGTATATATTCATAGTCATTTGTATGTACTAATTATGTATCTATTTAAATATGTATACTTATTGTATGTATATCCATTTATTTATATATTTGTATATATGTAAGGATAGATCATATATGTATAGTTTATTTATTAGTAGTTTGTATATATTATGTAGTTAATTATCATTTGTATTTTGTTCTCTTATTCTATATTGCCACTTCTGCGTCAAATTCTCACCGCTCCATGGGTTTACTGGTAGAGAATGCCTCAAGGCATTAAGTCCACCCTTTGTATTAAATTTTTGTTAAAGGATGCAATAAAGAATAAAATAAATAAATAAACAAATTAAATATATATTTAATCAGCTCAACACCAGCATCAGTTGTCGAGCGACCCCTTGTGAAACCAAATTGATTTTTATGAAGTAAATTATTTACATTAAAAAATTTAACATTTGATCAAGAATAATTTTTTCAAAAATTTTACTAAGTGTTGGCAGTACAGAAATAGGTCTAAAATTAGCGGGGTCCAATGTACTACCAGATTTAAATAAAGGTATTACTTTACTATGCTTCATTAAATCAGGAAACACACCAGATTCGATACTAGTATTAAAAATAATAGATAGTTTAGATGCGATTGTATCTATTATAGACGCAATAACTTTAACAGAAATCCCCCACAGATCGGCGGTTCTCTTAATATCAATAGTCTTAAAATATTTTACAATATCTTTTGATGACACTTTATGAAATGTAAAATTCTTTGTACAGGCATTTACATTTTGTTTAAGTAATGATTCAGCGACGGCAGGAGAAGAATTCAGTGACTTAGTGGTTAAGATCGGAATATCAGTAAAATATTTCTCAAAAACCATTGCAACGTCTTGATCTAATTTAGTTAATTTATTGTTAAAATTGAACTGGTAGTTTGAATTGCGAGAGTTGACCTTACCAGTTTCACTGTTAATTGTACTCCATGTCATTTTAATTTTATTACAAGCAGTCTTTATTTAAGTGCTCAAATAGAATGACTTGGCTAAGGAGCACACTCTTTTGAATATTTTGGAATAATTTTTTACATATTCCCTAAATTCGACGCTAGGATTATATGACCTTTCATTGTAAAGTTCATATAACCTTTATCTACTCTTATGAACTCCTACTGTCGCCCATTCATTAAATGTCTTGCGATTGTACGAAAATACAATTAAAATCTATTTCTAATGACTTAAAAGTACTAAAACAAGTATTACAACATAATAAATAAACAGAAACAAGTATTATATTGAAATTTATAATGATTATTAGTGAAAATAAATGTATGACAAATTCAAGGTTAGATTATTTTTAGAAACGCCGTGCCACGCGAAGGAAGCGCAGGAATCATTTTTAGCTGGCGTGAGGATAAATGTGGATGTCTATGGGCTCACAGCATCCACTTGCCATCAATGGACTGTGTACTCATTTGTCACCTAATGCTATAAAAATAAGTGCTATGAACAAGAAAAACAAATAAATTGAATTAAGCCTATAATTCAATGTGGAAGTAATTACTTTGATATTATTAGCATTCGCAGCCGTATCTAAAAACGGTCTTAAAAAACACAGACAAATATAATTGTAGTTATTACTTCTTGTAAGTTTATTTATCTTAAATCATCAGATCGTTGACCTGACTTGAGACTGATATAATATACCTATTCATAGAATATTCTCCATTAGTAGTGGTTAACAATGCTGTTGACGATCCTCATTACCGTGGAAATGCCACAAAATTGAACGCATGTGACACGTTTTAAAGGTACCCTCGTCTATTTTCTGACACATATGACAGTTCAATGGCAACGTGTCGAGTGTGTCAATTTTTTACTCGCAGCGTTAGCTATTTCTTCTAGTACAAAAATAATTTGATGAAAGCTTCTTTGAAATATATATAGTTTTTATCGAAAAGGGGTATAATTAATTATATTTTTATTATAAAGGTGAATTAATAATGTTTAATTTAATATTATTTTACTATTACTATGAGAGGGGGGAAAATCGTTACAGGAGATATGATCATATTTGCGAAGCGCAAATATAAATCTATTGCATAAATTTTGAATGCGCTCAAGCTTATTAAGCTGCTCCTCGGTAATGTCAAGATAGCAAATATCAGCATAGTCAAGGATAGGCAGAGGTGGAGACTGGGAGAGCGTAACTTTAGTTGCTGTGGGAAGGAAATTACGTAATCTACGTAAAGAGCTTAACGCAGCAAACATTTTTCTACTGACCTCATTAACCTGTGAGGTCCAAGACATACAGGAGTCAAGATACAACCCCAGATTTTTAACCTTGTTACTGTAAGGGATTAGAGTGCAGTCTAGTATAATAGGGGGTAGGGAAGACCAGTCAATTTTACCAATTAATCTAGAACTACCGATGACAATGACCTGAGTTTTCTTAGGATTAATCGTTAAATCATAACATTTACTCCAGTTCGAAATACAATTCAGATCAGCGTTAATAGTTTCAACTGCTTTAGATAGATCTTCAAGAGAGGACTGAGTACAGATTTGGAGATCATCAGCATACAAGTGGTAGGAAGAGGACAAATTATGACTTATAGAGTTAATGAAAATTGCAAAAAGGAGAGGAAACAACACGCCACCTTGTGGTACACCAGCAGCTGTAGTAGTCCAGGTGGAAAAAACCTCTTGCACCTGAATTCGCTGTCGGCGACCAAACAAGTTACTTCGAAACCAGTCAACTACAGTTGGAGATATGTTGAGAGAGCGTAGGATGCTTAAAAAGATATCAAAATCTACAGTATTATATGCGTTACTAAAATCAAGCAACGTGAGAATGGTAAGCTTTTGTTTCTCCATACCATACCGAATATCATCAGTGATTTATACAAGTGCAGTAGTCGTACTATGGCCAGGACGTAAATCGAATTGTAAGGGATTTAAAAGATTGTGTTTTAAAAGATAGGTGCTTAATTGATTGTGCACAAGACGTTCTAGAACTTTGGAAAAGAAAGGCAAAATAGAGATAGGTCTATAATCAGAAAAACTAGAGGGATTTGACTTTTTCAGAAGAGGAACTACAAATGTGTCTTTCCAAGCTGAAGGGAAAAAAGCAGAATTCAGTGAATTATTCAGGATAGACGTGATTATAGGTAAAAGGAGATCAATGAGAGGGATGACCATTTTCCGACTAATGCAGTCACTACCAATCGAATTTGAATGGATGGACATAATGGCTCTCTTAACATCACAACTGTTAAATTGGCTAAAATTAAAAGCAGAGGTGTCCGGAGTGAGAGCTGTTGAAAGAGAGTCCAAAGTATTATGTTTTGCTTTATCGTTCAAAGTTATGGTGTGTGAGATTTTGTCGTAATTTCCCAACTCCTAAGGACTTAAGAAATTTCCAGACCCTAGCAGGGTCAGGATCTTGTACTGATTCATGGATATGGCGTCGTTGTGCTTTTCTACACATATTATTGCAACGATTCCGTACTGTTTTATACTTCTCTCTATTCAAATCGCTAGGAAGTGAATTGTATTTAGCTTTGGCACAATTTTTAATGTGGACAATTTTTTTTGAGCGGGAGGATGCTTAACACGCACTGGACGAACAGGAGCATGAAGATTTTTTTTATATCATCGGTCAGCCAAGGAGCGGGAGGATGCTTAACACGCACTGGACGAACAGGAGCATGAAGATTTTTTTTATATCATCGGTCAGCCAAGGAGAGAGAGGATGCTTTACACGCACTGGACGAACAGGAGCATAAACGTCATAAAGCTGAATTAACAGAGAGTTGAACAAATCAACCTGTTCATCAACGGTAGACGCATTGACGACTACACTCCAATCAATCTTTACAGCGTCATTTAAAAGCTGCTCCAAATCCAAGTCACTAAAGTTACGCTGAGGTAGTATCCTTGACTTAGCTTTAGGGGGACGGATTTTGTATGACAAGTATAAAAGGTCGTGATAGGAAAAAGAATCAGCAGCATGTTGCCTAAATTTAAGAACATGGTCAGGTGAAGACACAAACATTATGTCGAGAAGAGAAGGGGCACAGTTCGGGAAAAAGTGTGTGGCAGAAGTAGGTAGAAGTTTTAAATTTGCTGCTTCAATAATAGATTTAAGTTTTATTGATCTAGCGTTGTTTTTTAAAAGACAAGTATTAAAATCACCCATAGTAATACTGTGACAATAGATAGGTGTAAGATTGTCAAGAATATTTTCTAACGTAGTGAAATAGTCGACAGTGAGAGAGGGACTGTAAAAAATTCCGAGAAGTAGTTTTGTATGACCAAGAAGAACTTCGATAAAGAGAAATTCAGCTTCGCTTCCAGTCTGCGAACCATTTGAAACTTGAATTACTAAAAAAGGTATATGAGAGCGCAGATAAATAGCAACACCACCACCGCCCCGATCGGTAGGGTCGTTACGAAAAGTGCTACCAAACACACTCATTATCCCAATCCGAAATATAGACGACGCATCGCTATGCGCTACTACGCCGCCCACAAACGGTATGGGTGGGGAAAGCCGTATTGCTACAAAAAACCCCCTTACCACCAGCACTAAGATGTTAATCGTATACCTCCATCGACCAGAACCACAAGAATGCGTCGAATCAGGCGCAGCACATCCGCAGATCCATCACAAGACGCAATACCGCAAGTAGCAGTAAGCATCAATGCAACAATCATACGGGTGGCGCCCCCTCACAACACACCCACATGATCCCTATCGACTTTGGTAACAAAGTTGGTATTGTTGTTATATAAAAAATATCACCAGGGTATCATAGTAGTACGCTACTAAGACGCCAATGAACAAAACTCCACGTATCATAGCGCTAATGCACTAAGACATGAAGTTGAGTATGCCTGTTACACTTAAAAGTGCTACCAAACACACTCATCATCCCAATCCGAAATATAGACGACGCATCGCTATGCGCTACTACGCCACCCACAAACGGTATGGGTGTGCGATGTCCACGGGAAAGCCGTATTGCTGCAACAAACCCGCTTACCTCCGGAACTAAGATGTTAATTGTATACCTCCATCGACCAGAACCACAAGAATGCGTCGAATCAGGCGCAGCACACCCGCAGATCCATCACAGGACGCAATACCGCAAGTAGCAGTAAGCATCAATGCAACTATCATACGGATGGCGCCCCCTCACAACACACCCACATGACTCCTATCGATTTTGGTAACAAAGTTTTTATTGTTGTTATATAAAATATATCACCAACGTATCATAGTAGCACGCTACTAAGACGCCAGTGGACAAAACTCCACGTATCATAGCGCTAATGCACTAAGACATGAAGTTGAGTATGCCTGTTACACTTAAAAGTGCTACCAAACACACTCATCATCCCAATCCGAAATATAAACGACGCATCGCTATGCGCTACGACGCCGCCCACAACCGGTATGGGTGTGCGATGTCCACGGGAAAGCCGTATTGCTACAACAAACCCGCTTACCACCGGCACTAAGATAATATGTCTAGGACACATCGGTTAGCGAGTCCAAGTTTACCTCGGACCAATTGCTCGTGAAGCAGCACACACACCACTATAATATACCTTTTCAAGTCCCTAATAAGGACTAGTCATTTTGCTACAGTACTAGGAGCAGTCAGTCACCCGACCACCCCATACAATGCTTATGCATCAAGGAGACCTCCTATAATATTGCTTTTGTATCATAGACCTTACTTTCATAAGAAATGTATATATATGATTCGAACCCACGACCCTACTATTGTAATGCATATAATTCATAGAGACCTTCTATAGTAATGCTTTTGTATCATAGACCTTACTTTCATAAGTCATTCATATATAGGATTCAAACCCACGACCCTACTATTGTAATGCATATTAATCATAGAGACCTTCTATAGTATTGCTTTTGTATCATAGACCTTACTTTCATAAGTCATTCATATATAGGATTCGAATCCACGACCCTACTATTGTAATGCAAATTCATCATGGATACCTTCTATAGTATTGCTTTTGTAACAACAGTAATGTACCATATTCTGACAAATAAAGCATCTTATCTTATCTTATCTTATCATTGAGTTTAATATCATAAGTCCCTAATATAGGACTAGTCATTGTGCTACAGTACTTCAGGCAGTCGGGCTCCCGACCACCCCATATATATGTACAACTGCAGGAATGTATCTCCGGCAGCTCCTCCGTACAAGACATCTATACATGAACACCTTCCATAACTTAGGAAAATTTTCTTTTATACGTGAGCTCCTTCCACAACTTAGGAAATTTCTTTTATACATTTTTATACATCCCATGACTTAAACAATTTTAACAAATTTTCTAATTATCTTATATACGTTATTTATCTTTATTTTATAATATTTTTTAAATTGTATTTATATTATTTATCTTATTTTAAATATTTTTTCAAGTTTTTAAATAAATTTATTTATTACGAAAAACAATAATTTTGCCTTTAATTTACTATGTTATTGGGCTAATGTCTGAAATATATTAACTTTATGTTTATTAATTTAACTTAATTGCTTAATATATATCTTTTAAAACTATTTTTGACGCCCCTTTATATTGAATTTAATTATTAATAATAATATTGGGCTGTCACACTCCGAATTTCGCAAACAGCTCAAATGGCTCCCGATCAGCCTTCGCAGGAATACTCACATTCTCTCCGCGTTGTATAGTGTGCTCTTTAATCCTTCTACCCCTCTTTATTTAAAAAACCGTTTCCAGTATAATTCTCTTACCCATAATCGATTCCTTCGATCTTCCGTCAATCTTTCTCTCTCTACACCCTTGCACTCTTCCTCCTTTTTCAAGAAATCCTTCACCGTAACCGCTGTACGATTGTGGAACTCCTTACCTCTCCATATTCGTCGTGCTAAATCTCTTCACTCTTTCAAAATTCATGTTAAATCGTATTATTTAGAACGCTATTAGGTAAATTACTTTACCTTCCTCTTACGCTTTTCATTTAATCTATTATATGATATTTTATATATAACTTTCACTTACTTTTATTTGTATGTATTATTGTATTTTTTTATTACTATTTTGTATGCCCCCTCTATTTGTAACTTTTGTTTGCATCATTCCACTACGCAAAGGTTGTCTGGAAGAAATCACTTTCAGTGATAAGACCGCCTATAAAGTATGTACAATACTTTAATTAGTTTTAACTATATTGATGTTCCTGTATCGTGGTGTACAAAAAAAATAAATAGAAATAAATAAATTATCGATATAAAATAGTAGTGTCAAGTCATTGGGTGCGTTTGGCAGAAAAAAGCGCTAGCAAGTGCTTGTAAGCAAAATGGCGAAATTAAACAGTTTTTGGCCAGGACACGTTTGCTAACTTCAGTAGCGCTGACACAATCCGCCATTTTGCTAATTTAATTTGTTTGTTTTGAAGTAGAGTTTATAAGTTGTTTTGTGCAATATTAGTGTTACGGCCTAAAGTTACCCTGACAAAGGTCGTTGAACTCGGGACTACCAAGAGTCCAACTCAACGGGTAACAGGAGGTCGGGCCCAAAATGGCCTATGGATAATTAAACTAGAACGGTTAGGTAAGCAAACGCAAACTTACCGGCTTCCAGAAGTGTATGGTCTGCCACATGGTGGCGTCAGCGGCAAGTAAATGGTAGTTGGTGTGTGGTGTGGGAAGTGTATAGTGTAACCTGACGTTACCGGTAGGATCAGATAGCTGAACCACGTGCGCAAACAGCTCCACCAAACGCTCCCCGCTATCGTATCGTAAGGTTCAGCGTTTTCCGCGACAAGGTAGGAAGGGAGCACTAATAACTCGTCGATGCAATTAACGGCATAAGGGTCTTTTTAATTACTCTTCCCGGGCTTCGAAGCGGCAATTATATCAAAAACAACGCGCGACCTCTGAGCGCTACGGCTAGCTCACCAAGAAGGACGAGACCCGCCGACTCGGCAGTCCGCCGCACCGATCCGCCTCCCCCCGGCCCCGCCGTCAAACCGGTTTCCCGCTCGAAAACGCGTGCCTTCGCAGGTTGCAAATTGTTAAAATCATGCCTAAACAAACGTGCGTGAACAAACCCCCGTCTCGGACATAAGGACCTATGTCCACGAATAAATTGACAAACGGGATAGCGTCGCGACGGCACGTTGCAAAACCGAATCTCTAACCAAAACCTCGGACACCCTAGGCACCTCATGCGGTCCATACGACAACTTAACAATGCGCCCACGGCGCCAATACAAAGGCAATGCGTTAGGTTCTTTAACTAACATAAGGTCTCCAACTCAAGGAGGATCCGTCTTGTAAGATCACTTAACGTGCAGCTGCAAAAGATGTAAGTACTCCAGAGACCATCGGTGCCAAAAAATCTGAGTCATTTGTTGCAGCAGGTCAAATCTGCTCATCTGCGAAGAGCTTATTTCCCTGAAGGGGTACTCGGGCGGGGCGTTAAGCGGCTGGCTAATTAGGAAGTGGCCAGGGGTCAGAACCTCCAAATAATTCGGATCGGACGAGAGGGAACAGAGAGGCCAAGAGTTGAGGACCGCCTCAATTTTACAGAATACAGTGGCAAACTCCTCAAATGTCAAAATAGTTTCGCCAATAACGCGACGGAGATGCGTTTTTGCAACCTTAATCACCACCTCAAAAATACCGCCCCAGTGTGGTCAAGCCGGAGGGTCAAATTTCCACTGGATGCCCATTTTGGACATCGCAATAGCTAAATAAGTCCTGTTGCTGGACAGAAATTCGACGGCCTCCTTCAAATATCTATCCGTGCCCTTATAATTCGTTCCGTAGTCCGACCGGACGGGTCCGGTAAACAACGACGCGATACAAAGCAGCCCAGCGTGGCCACAAAGGCTTCAGTGCTGAGGGCACTTACAAGTTCCAAGTGAACGGCCTTAGTGGAGAGGCACACGAAAATGTACAGATAGGCCTTATGAGAACGGGTTGAAGGTAAAGAAAAGGTTGGAGGACTTGACGAGGAAGGGGCCAGCAAAGTCGGTTCCGACTCCAGCGAATGGTCGGATGGCCCTGACGCGGTCGGGTGGTAAGTCACCCATCATCGAGTGTGATATGGTGGCCTTCAATTTATAACAAGATATGCACTTAAAGATGACGCTCCGAATGGTGCGTCGGCCAGCCAAAATCCAAAACTCCCGCTGCAAAATAGCCGAAAGAGCGTTACACCCAGCGTGAGCATTCTGAACATAGTGGTGAGTTACCAGTAACCAAACAAAGGCGCCCTTCTTGGGGAGCTATAACGGGTGTCGAGCCCCGTACGGCAGATGAGAATTTTTCAAACGTCCGCCAACGCGCAGCATTCCCGCATCGTCCAGGAAGACGTTCAGGTGGGCCAGAGCGCCCTTGACAACGGAGCCCCGCTTCAAGGTATCAGTCACGAGTTCGTTTGGACCATGCGGGTCCAATGCATCAAGGCTTCGCGCCGCTCGCGACAAAACGGAATCAGAGATTCGGTTGGATGGGTCACAACTCGACGCAACTAAGCAGTCACTCCTAAGAGCTTATCGATCGAGCTGTACCGTTCTAGCAGGGAGAGATCCCGAGTGGGCTTATCCTTGTCCACTCTTACTCGGGCTCGTAGGCCAGGCATTTCAATCGGTTCAGAGTATTTATTCTGGGGCCACAACGACTGAGACTCAGACAACCAACTGGACCCCCACCACAGCGGGTGATCAAACAAAGAGGGGCTTCACAGCCGCGAGAAGCGCAGTCTGTGGGATTCAACTCCGTTGAAACATGTCTCCAGGTTAGAGGCGTGCCAGAATTCTGGATTTGGGACACGCGGTTCAACACAAAGACTTCAAGAGTGTGAGGTGCAGCTCGGAGCCAACAACGTACTATCTCACTGTCCGACTAAGCGTAGACGTCCGTAATGTCGATTACAAACCTCAAAGAAGAGTGAACGTGGTTGAGGATTCGCGTGAGAAGAGTGGCTCCGGACGGTTCCAATTTTGGGATAGTTAAGCGGGACCTAATGGGAGCAACCTTGCTTTTAGCAAGTACAAGATGGACAGAAGTATGGCCAGAAGAGCTCACAGTCCGCAGATATACGACAGCAGCATAGCCCTTCTCAGAGGCGTCTCAAAATCCATGCAGGGTAGCCCTGCATTTCCCTGGAGGGAGAAGCACCTTGGCATGGAGACCCGGTCAATGTCCGGAAGGGAGGACACAATGGAGAGCCACTCTCGCAAGAGAGCATCGCTTATAGGGTCGTCCCAACCCAACCCGGATATCCAGAGTTTTTGAAGAAAACACTTAGCCAAAAAAATGACCGGAGTGATCCTTCCATTAGGATCGAAGGTGCGAGCTACAGTCAACAGCGCAGAGCGCTTGGTCCATGATTTAGGAGGAGGATCGGGTTTGACTCGATACGTGAAGGTATCCTGAACAGGCTGATATTAAATGCCCAGCACATTCAACAAATTAGGATTGTCAGGGTGCTCGAATCCCCCCCGAACGGGTTCTCGCCTTGTCGTGGCGGGGGGGCTTAGAAGCCGTGGCTTGGTCACCCACGGCGAAACAAAGAGGAACCCATATGGCTGGTCCGAGGTGGAGGGCCGGCCCGAGGTGGCCACTCCGAGTGTGCTTGGAAAGCCCACTTCGGATGTGTGTTGGTGGACTGCGGTGAGAGGTGTGTCCTCCCCACCTACCGCTGCAGCCGAGGTGGAGTCGCGGAGGAAGAGGAGTGTTGGTATGGCGATACGCCACTCGCCCTATCCTCCGCGACTCAAACGGGGCCGCACCGTTGATGCGGTGGTGGTGGGGCTGCGGGGGGCGAGGATTGTCGGTATTGCGAGGCACCGCTCTCCCTACCCTCCGCAGCCGAATCTTGGTTGGCGGCGGAGCCATAGACCAGATCCGCCGCTGGGGTCGGGAAGGCTAGTACTTCTAAGTGCTCGTTTTTCCTGGCCCCATGGCCTTTGTGCATCGGACGCGGGGCCGTCTGTTGCACAGACGTAATTGGAGGCCGTGGAGGAAGGCGCGCCATGTGTTCTGGTGCGCCTTACCTGTGAAGGAGAACGGGGAGGAATTTTCCTCTCCCGAGGAGGTGCTGCCATGGGGCGGCAGGCGCTAGCAGGGCCGCGGATGTGTGCGAAAGCGTTCCCGTGGCCCTGCCAATATGCGACAAAGGTGGAACACCATGGGTTTTTAGTCGGTGCGAGTCCGACATAACCCGTCCTTGCCCCCGCGAGGCGGGTATGCGTAGGCATTTCCCCATGTACAAAAAAAAATGGTGCTCGAATAGACGAAAGTCTTGTTGATCCTCTTCTGGGATGTCCTTCAAAATATGAGGGGAGTTCGAAAACCATTTGCGAAGCTCTTAACCTCCTGATTTCGGGATGGCAATCAATTCGTCTCGCAATACAAGAGCCTCCTCGACGGTGGAGGCGCCCGTGCAAATATCGTCCATGTAGACCGAAGTCTCCAAAATAGAAGCCCCCCGAGCGTATTTTAGACGCTCTCTCTCAGCGAATTCTAGAAGGGTCCGCATGGCGATATATGGGCTGGACCAGAGTCCGTAAGTGGTGGTGTTCAACTCAAACACTGTCGGCTACAAAAACCACCTGGTGCTGACAGAAGTGGGTCAAAATGTTGGATATGTCCTTGATCAATTTAGGTCCAGAGTGGAGACACTGGTTCAGGGACACACCATTTACCGTTCTAGCAGGGAGAGATCCCGAGTGGGCTTATCCTTGTCCACTCTTACTCGGGCTCGTAGGCCAGGCATTTCAATCGGTTCAGAGTATTTATTCTGGGGCCACAACGACTGAGACTCAGACAACCAACTGGACCCCCACCACAGCGGGTGATCAAACAAAGAGGGGCTTCACAGCCGCGAGAAGCGCAGTCTGTGGGATTCAACTCCGTTGAAACATGTCTCCAGGTTAGAGGCGTGCCAGAATTCTGGATTTGGGACACGCGGTTCAACACAAAGACTTCAAGAGTGTGAGGTGCAGCTCGGAGCCAACAACGTACTATCTCACTGTCCGACTAAGCGTAGACGTCCGTAATGTCGTTCAGGGACACACCATTTGACGGGGGGGCGGAGCCGTCTAAAACCACCCGAATCTTATTCCCAGGGGTCCTCAAGACCGCATGGTAGGGGGAGGAAGTTGTGCTCCTGTGACCACCAGTCGACGTGGGACGGTGACATGTGACCCAGCTCTTGATACTCGCGCATGAACTCGACATATTTGTCGCGAAAAGCTGGGTCGCACCGCATACGGCACTCCATGGAAAGCAACCTCTTTTCGGCCAGCGCACGATATTGGCCCAAAGGGGGTCGTGAGTCAAGAAAGGGTAAACGAGTGACAAAATGACCGTCGACTCGGCGGGCGGTATTTTTCTGGTAGAACAACTCGCACTCACGGTCCAGAGGGTTGACTCGAGGCGCGTGTGGTGGCTCCTCAATTTCCCAGAATCGCTGGACGACGTCCGAAAGGGACACTCCCACCACAGAGAGCGGGTCGGACGTCTGAGGAGGTGGAGACTACAGAACCGGTCCAAAGAAACTGTGCCCAAATACAGTGGACATGGCTGACAAGCCATTGGGCTGTAGGGCTCGTATCTCGCCTAACAGGATGATCCCCAGCACGTCGGCCCCCAGCATTAAATCTATAGGCCCAGGTTGGGACCATTGAGGGTCTGCTGGTCTCAAGTCCGACGCACAACGAACCGTGCTGTCATTTATACGGACGTTAGGGAGAAAACCTACAACGTCGTCGAGGAAATTTACCATAACTAAGATATGAAGGTGTTCGCTTTTAGGACCAAACACCAGCACCAACCGAGTGGAGGCCACACAGCGTTTTGAACCCGAATCCAATAAACGCGAACGGTTAAACAGTCACCCCTCGGGTTGTACACCTTCACTGAGGCCGTCGGCAATGGAACAGTTTGACAAGTAGACTGTGGACGGCTCAAAGGATCGATGAAGGCGGCCGTGGTAGGAACTAGGGCGGCAGCTTCCTAGCTGGAGCTGCCTCCATCGGACCAGCACTCAAGGCAGGGGTCCGGAAAGCGGCATTCCGGCGGAATCTCACTGATCCATGGGTGGAAATGACCAAACCGGCAGACCTGGGGAGCTTCGGGGAACCTCGGCCTTAAGGCCGGGACAGATTCGAGGTCGAAGGAACCCCGTAGTACCAGTATCGGGCAAAGGGGGGGTTGTATTCCAGTCGCGGCCTTTCAGCCGACGGGGGTGAGAAGGGTCTCGCTGACCGCTGAGTGGCCGTAAAGTTCCTCTTAACCTGCTGATTGGGGGTGACGAACCCCCCGCCCCTGGGGAACGACCCCCGAGTGGTCGTGGGAGGGACCCCTCCAAAACTAGGGGCAATGTTGCCGGCAGGAGAGCGACGAGTGTCACTCGACAGAAGGCGTGGCTGAGCACCCCCGCTTGTGGGGTATGAGGGCCTGGCAGAGCCCCGAGAGGAAGCGCCATTCGCACCCAGGCACAAAACGGCATGGTGATTGCCCTGGCAGTGCGGACAGGGCCGCTGGTGTGGGCAGTCTCGTTGGAAGTGCCTTTTCAAACATGAGTAGCACCAGCGGCGCTCCTTTGCGATGATTCGTCTCGCTGGGACCGGCTTACCTAAGAATTTCGGGCAAATCGTCACGCAGTGATCTGATGCTCGACAGTAGGAGCAGGGCGGCGCCTCCCTGGCCACTAGGCCACTATAAGAGGGTAGGGGGCGGCGCCATCCCACGGGAGCTCCACTCGGTCTGAGGGTCGTTGACGACGAATTGCCCGTGGGGTTCCACCTCTCCCTGGGCGTGGTTTGGTTGGCAGTCCGTAGGTCGTCGATGGTGCCCGCTGTATTCTCAATGTGCCTACACTGCTTCTCCAAGAACCGCAGCAGAACCCTAAAGGGCGAAATATAGGAGGCGCCGTCCCCGCGGTACCTCTCCTCGAAATGGAGCCGAAGATCGACAGGACAGCACAATGTGGAGCAACAAAGAGGACCATTCGTCCACTGGTAAATCCAGCCGCCTCAAAGAATTGCAGGCCACTAAGACTGGATTTACGAGATCCGGCCGTAGTCTGGCCTGGTCCTTTAGCAGCGGGAGGTTCAACAGCTGCTTGACGTGCTCGTCCGCGATTCGCCGTACGTTGGCGTACCTTCCAGCAAGGAGGTCCTGAGCGGTCTGGTAGGCGTTGTCTGACAATTTCAGATGGCCGACGACGCCCAGGGCCTCCCCCTCCAGTGAGGCCAGGAGGCAAGTCATCTTCTGGCTTGGTGTCAAGTCCCTTCCGGCGTCCAATACGCAAACAAATAGATAACAAAGGTTAGTCATTCGGAGAGGACCCCGGAGAACCTTGGCAGGTCCAGAGTTGGGAGTCGTCCGAACAGATCTGGCTGAGTAGGCTGCTTCCGAGGGGACTCGAGCAGGCCACTCAGCCGAGCTTCACGCGCGTCACTAGCATACTTGGCCCCCGCCTCGATCAAGTCATAAGCTTGGTGCAAGCCTCCTCCATTACGGCCCTTCGGGCCATGACCTGCTCGAGCCGCTTCTCTAAACTATGGACTCGATCTGGTCTCCCTATCAAGCTGTGAGCATTCGCAGCACAGCGCAGTTCCACCTGCAAGTGAAGCGTCGGTGACCTGTGCGATAGCATCATTGCTAGATACAAGCACTACCAAATTAAATTCAATACAAATTACTACAAATACAAATTACGGTTAGTTAAATCAAACACAATTACTCCTCCGCGAGTACTAACTGCAGTCTGTCAACAAAACGCAACTCTAAGGCGACCGACACTTCGGCAATCCAATCAAAAATCCAAATGCGAATACTAAATTCAAATACGAATACAATAACGATAATACGAGAATTCCACGCTTATGTGATAACGATAATTACCAACCTTACACTACGCATGACGGTACCTAAACCTAACTACACTCCGCTTACGCTGCATACGGGCGTGGCTCTAAATTCTACCTACCGCTAACAAAGTAACCGAATGAAGAAAAGAAAGAAAGAACAGAAAAAAATATTTTTATAACACCGTTCTGTTAACAAACAAAAAAAAACTATTGTACGACGGCCGGGCGTGATTGCAAAGACGGTGAACCACGCTCTGCTACCAGAATGTTACGGCTTAAAGTTACCCTGACAAAGTTCGTTGAACTCGGGCCCACCAGGAGTCCAACACGACGGGTAACAGGAGGTCGGGCCCAAAATGGCCTATGGATAATTAAACTAGAACGGTTAGGTAAGCAAACGCAAACTTACCGGCTTCCAGAAGTGTAGGGTCTGTCACAAGGTGGCGTCAGGGGCAAGTAAATGGTAGTTGGTGTGTGGTGTGGGAAGTGTATAGTGTAACCTGACGTCACCGGTAGGATCAGATAGCTGCACCACGTGCGCAGACAGCTCCACCAAACGCTCCCCGCTATTGGATCACAAGGTTCAGCGTTCTCCGCGACAAGGTAAAAGTTTTATCACGCTATCAAATGAAGCACTAATAACTCGTCGATGCAATTAACGGCATAAGGGTCTTTTTAATCACTCTAAATATTCAACAGTAAAGTCAAAATGGCAGGCACAATTAACTCAGATTTGAGGCACGTTTACTTATTATTGTCCTTCAACTAAAACACGCAATTGGCAATTGTATCAAAGGACGAGACCCGCCGACTTGGCAGTCCACCGCACCGATCCGCCTCCCCCCCGGCCCCGCAGTCAAACCGGTTTCCCGCTTGAAAACGCACGCCGTCGCAGGTTGCAAATTGTTAAAATCATGCCTAAACAAACGTGCGTGAACAATTAGTTTTAAGTAATATAATGACATGAATAACCACATACAAGTTATTAAAAATTCGTGTTTGGTAAGTTTTTAATATGAATACTTTACAAACATATATTTAAATTAGGTTAGATTCCCCGGTTAAACTTACTTCGTGTCCTGGAGGAAAATAGCTACATATGATTTGACAGCGCTTACCGCTTACGTTCGCCATTTTGCTTACAAGCGCTTGCTAACGCTTTTTCTGCCAAACGCATCCACTAACTCGCGTTCAACTCCTGCAGCCGTGTTCTTGAAAATTTACTTAACCGACAATATTGTTTCTTGCCCATACTATAAATCCATCGCTGTTTTTAGCTGTCGTACTCGTAGACATGAACTAGCTTAAGAATCAATGGATATTGAAATTTGAAAACAGTTATATTTTCGTAGACAATCGTAGTACTGGAGGTAACTAGGAGGCACTAAGTACTTATTTATGAATTGTTATCTCTTTATTTGAAAACTTGCAAGTTGTGGATAAATTTCCGCAGTAATATATGCTTCAAAACACCATTTTTACGTCTCTGCATCCGAAACAACACTGGTGACCGAAAAAAACAATTCTCGCGCGCTTGTGGCCTACGAGTCACATGTGCGATGACTAAGTCATGCGCTTTTAAGATTTCTATTACCTTAATATTTAGATTTATGTGCTCGTGCTATTTGGAATATAAAGCGGGCGCATGAGCTACCATGGCTCCATTGCAAATACACTTACACGTATTTAATTATTAGTTGTGGAATTAAAATGTTGATGGTGTTGTAATGCTCCCCTCTCAGCCAATCCAGCCACAGTGAACGTATGACACACGGTTTAGGCAAATAGGCACACTGGCCGTAAACGCTCCGTCAGCGTCGCCACCACCTGCCAGACCGTCGCTCCTGCAGACGTGATGTAAGTGTATGGCATTACCACCAAATGCATGATTAGCACGGCTACTAGCCGCAGAGCGTGTCATGAGTCTACCGCTCACCTTAAGGGAATGGGGTCCCACGTCGTGCGGCTTTCGGCCGCAGCCTTGAGAGTCTCCTCAGATCCTCCCTCCAGCTACCACCCGCATGAGGTCGACACATATGCTCCACCAACCAATACAACGGCAGATATAACCAAAAGGCACTTATAAGATGTTAGTAATAATTTGCCATTTATCAGAGAGGGTTTGTGTCACTGACGTTGAGTAAATGCATTTTCGATCATGTTTGCCTCACCCACCAACAAGTTGCCTTCAATCATTCAAAGGTGGGAAAGTTAACTTTAGTATACTAATGTCCATCTATTATGCCCTATGTCAGTCTCTGCTAACGTATTGTATTTCTTGCTGGGGAAGCGCTTCCAAAACAGTCATGATAAGAATTGAGAGAGCTCACTGTTCGGTCCTGAAAGTTATGCTTAACAAGAAATACAGGTATCCAACAGTTAAACTGTACAGAGATATTAAAGTACTTACAGTTCGGCAGCTATTTGTTTTATGTGTGACTACTTGTGTTCATAGAAAAATATTAAGCTCAAATAAATAAAGTGAGCTGATGAAAAAACGTGTGTTTCAAATGCCATTACCAAGCGTTCGCACAGCTTTCGCAAAACGATTTAGACCATTCATTAAAATACTAATTTATAACAAAGTTATGAAGGCATGCGACAGAAGAGATTGCTCGACGAACACAGCTAGAATAAAAATAAGAATTTGGTTGCTGTACTCTTAGTAACGAACAAATAGAAAAGCTAATAATTTCTTATATTTACGCGAACACTACACATTGAAATAATACCAGTTG
Source organism: Parnassius smintheus behrii (assembly GCA_036936625.1). NCBI lineage: Eukaryota > Metazoa > Arthropoda > Insecta > Lepidoptera > Papilionidae > Parnassius > Parnassius smintheus. The sequence continues at coordinate 63,018,923 of JAUPFT010000002.1, read as the reverse complement.
TTACAGATTTTATCGCGTATATTTAACTATAAATACCCGAAGTTTCGAGCGCTTTACAGCACCCATGGTCACGGAAGGGAGGGGGGACTGAGATGTTCACCGTCCAAATGTCATAGTTAACAGCGGTTACCATAGATAAAAATTTTACTTTTGTTCCGATCTACACAGTACCCGAGACCTGCGCGACCAAGCCTTAACTGTGTTGGAAGCTTTCGGTAAGAAAGTGACCTACAAGCAGCTCCTTGAGGTATTGGAGGCAATATATGGCGACGCTCACCTGGAACACGTCTTTCGTGCGCAACTTAAAGATCGCGTGCAACACATCAACGAAAACCTGCATCAGTAGGCTCTTGAGGTGGAGAAGTTGGTGCAAAAATCATACTGGTCTATGCTCGCGGCCTTGCAGGCCGCGAGCTGCAAGGCCCTGAAGTCCCTGAAGGCCCTGAGTCAGACGAAGCTGTAAGAGTCGCATAGACTAACAGCACAAACATCTAGATAATAGACTGGTCTGTACCTGCACTCATTGAAGGGAACCTGGTGCAGATATTCATAGACGGCATCCGCGACATTGAAGTCAGAGCTGCTGTGAGGCTCTGGCACTACGAGGCATTTAAGGACGCCTTGGCCAATGCACTGGAGGTGGAAGCCATGCGGCAGGGTTTTCATTCCCATCGCGTCAGGAAGGTTGCTCCAGATACAGTTAACAACCGCAATAAAGGACTACTATATATAACCTATGCCCTAGATGCTATGGCTGTGGGGGAAGTGGCCATCTTCAATGCAGCTGCCCTAAGCGAACTGTAGAAAGGGAAGGTGATCTATCTCGAGAGGGTAGTGTGGCTAACAACACCACCAAGCAGCGACAGGGAAACTGGCGGGTGCTGGCTGACGTTAAAAGAGCCCCAAGGGTCTCGATCTCAAAAACCCATGATGGGAACAGTCTAATCGTCAAGGGCGAGATCAATGGAATGCCGTGTAAACTGACCATAGACACTGGAGCCTCTCATACGGTTGTAAGCTCCCAACTTATAAGTTAGTTCCTTGGGGACTCCGCAAACAATCAGGAACGCATTAATTTTGCAACAGCAACCGGTCAGCGGTAAGAATTGATGACACGCTGGACATGCTTACAGGAGTAAAATGGTTTAGCACGCTGGATCTAAAAAGTGGCTACTGGCATGTTGAAATTGACCCTAAGGACAAGGAGAAAATCGCATTCTCGACGGGAAAGGGTCTGTGGCAATTTAAAGTAATGCCGTTTGGATTGGGCAATGCTCCAGCAACGTCTGAAAGGCTGATGGAACTTGTACTTACCGGGCTAATTGGCGATGCCTGTCTGGTCTACTTGGATGACATCATCATCATATGCCGTACGTTAGAGGAACACCTTAAAAACCTTGAACGCGTGCTCATGAAGATTCAGAGTGTCAACATCAAGTTGAGTCCGAAGAAATGTTTACTATTATAACGGCAGGTTACCTTTTTAAGGTATGTAGTATCGGAAGAAGCTATTTGCACGGATCCAAAGAAAATCGCTGCTGTCAAAGATTGGCCGGTTCCAAAAGATAAGACGCAGGTTAGAGCATTTTTGGGTTTGCGAACCTATTATCGGTGACTTGAAATAGAAATAGAAATAGAAACTTTTTTATTCAATGTAGATTATAAAAATACTTATTGAAAGTCAATTTTTTAATTTACCACTGGTTCGCAAAAAAAACCTCTGTCCTGGGAAGAACCAGCAAGAAACCCAGCGGGACTATTTTTTTTAATAATAGCTTACAATCATGTTTACAATCAACAACACAAGACAAATTAGAAATAGCTTGGTAGCGATCACCCCTCCCAGGGGTTATTATCATCTATAAATTCCTTAATATTATAATAACCCTTTTTATACAAACTTAGTTTAATAACATTGTTGAACCTTGTGTATGACAAATTTTGTATATTTTCTGGGATTTTGTTGTAAAAGCGTATACATCGCCCCCAAGAATGAATCACTGACTCGGTGGAGTCGAGTAACTGGTACTACCAGCTTGTGTCTGCTCCTAGTATTTACAGAATGAATATTACTTATTTTCGCAAAACTACTTTTATATTTGTGTACGTACATTACATTTTCATAAATGTATTGAGAGGCCAGAGTTAATATATTAATATGCTTAAATTTTTGTCTCAGTGACTCTTTTGGTTTTAAATTATATATTGCTCTAATGGCCCTCTTCTGTAAAATATAATTTCAGTGTCAGTCGCGTGTCCCCATAGCAAAATACCATACGACATAATGCTATGGAAATAACTAAAGTAAACTATTCTAGCTGTTTCAACACTGGTAAGAGTTCTAATCTTTTTTACAGCATATGCTGCAGAACTAAGTCTGCCAGCTAGTTTTGATATATGGGGGAGCCATTGAAGCTTTGCGTCCAGTGTGATTCCAAGAAAAATGGTGGTATCAACAAGACTCAGTTCCTCCCCATTTAAAATTACATTAGTATTGACATGTTTAACATTAGGAGTTACGAATTTCATACATTTAGTTTTAGTTCTATTCAAATGCAAATTATTAAAATTAAACCAATTGACTAACTTAGCTATAGCATTATTTACTTCGTCGTAGTTTAATAACTGTCATTTTAATTTGAAAATTAATGAAGTATCATCAGCAAATAATACTATATCATGGTTATCCCCTACTATGTAAGGTAAGTCATTAATATATACGAGAAACAGAAAGGGGCCGAGAATTGAGCCCTGAGGCACGCCCATTTGTACAATCGACCCGGAAGAACTCATACTATTAATAACAACTTTTTGTGTTCTGTCACTTAAATATGAAATAATTAATTTAAGAGCATCATTTCTTACACCGTAGTGTTGAAGTTTCCTGATTAATGTTTCATGGTGAACACAATCGAAGGCTTTGGATAGGTCACAGAACACACCCAAAGCATCCTGTGAATTCTCCCATGCATTAAATATATATTTAATCAGCTCAACACCAGCATCAGTTGTCGAGCGACCCCTTGTGAAACCAAATTGATTTTTATGAAGTAAATTATTTACATTAAAAAATTTAACATTTGATCAAGAATAATTTTTTCAAAAATTTTACTAAGTGTTGGCAGTACAGAAATAGGTCTAAAATTAGCGGGGTCCAATGTACTACCAGATTTAAATAAAGGTATTACTTTACTATGCTTCATTAAATCAGGAAACACACCAGATTCGATACTAGTATTAAAAATAATAGATAGTTTAGATGCGATTGTATCTATTATAGACGCAATAACTTTAACAGAAATCCCCCACAGATCGGCGGTTCTCTTAATATCAATAGTCTTAAAATATTTTACAATATCTTTTGATGAAACTTTATGAAATGTAAAATTCTTTGTACACACATTTACATTTTGTTTAAGTAACGATTCGGCGACGGTAGGAGAAGAATTCAGTGACTTAGTGGTTAAGATCAGAATATCAGTAAAATATTTCTCAAAAACCATTGCAACGTCTTGATCTAATTTAGTTAATTTATTGTTAAAATTGAACTGGTAGTTTGAATTGCGAGAATTGACCTTACCAGTTTCACTATTAATTGTACTCCATGTCATTTTAATTTTATTAGAAGCAGTCTTTATTTTGTTGCTTAAATACAATGACTTGGCTAAGGAGCACACTCTTTTAAATATTTTGGAATATTTTTTTACATATTCCCTAAATTCAACGCTAGGATTATATGACATTTCATTGTAAAGTTCATATAACCTTTGTCTACTCTTATGGACTCCTACTGTCGCCCATTCATTAAATGCTTTACGATTATTCAAGGAGAATGTTTTAGAAGTAAAAGTATTATTAAATTCATTGCAAATGAGCTTAAATAATGTTGCATACAAAAAATTTGGATTATTTTGGTATGAAAGTAATGGAAGTTTTTTTACTATGTTACTTCTAAACTTCTCCAAGCGATGTGCATTTACTGGAACAAACACTACTTTTTTATCTACTTGCTTTTTGTGAACATAAGGTAATGAAACAAATTGTCCACAGTGATCAGAGCTCAATTTTTGAATTATACATTTATTGAACGGCTTAACATTTGTAAAAATGTTATCTATACATGTTGCACTAGATTCAGCAATACGTGTTGGCTCCAAAAATAAATTAAAAAGACCATAAGATTTAAACAATGATCTAAATTTAATATTAGTGGAGGAAGCTTCTAGGAGATTGATATTAAAGTCTCCACATATTACAACAGATTTATTCTGTTTATTAAGCTTAGCGAAAACTTCCTCCATAATTTTTTCAAAAGTATCATATAAAGAACATGGGGGTCTGTAAACGCTCACAACAATGAGGTGCTCAAACTCAACACATGCCATTTCTACAGTTCGCTCAACAGAGAGGCTCACAATATCTTTACGTTCTTTATATGATAATAATTTACTAGCTAAAATTAAGGAGCCACCTCTTAAAATCGTTTCTCTGTTGAAAGAACTGAGCACCTGGTAATTACTAAAGTTAAACATTAAATTATGAGCTTTTAACCAATGTTCAGTAATACATAAAATATGAATATTGTTGCTATTTAAAAACAATTCAATTTCTAGCTCTTTGCCTATCATGCCTTGTATATTCTGATGCACCAGGTGTAAACAATTTTTATTATCATTTTGTGGAGTTATACATTTGCAACTATTAAGTATTTGTAAGCTACATTCTAAATTATTTAAATTATTATAACTGCTAGAGATTACCTCTATTGTCTCATTTTCTAATTTAAATTACTTGGAACGGATTCCAAATTACATGTCAAATCATTATACTGCTCAATAGGAGCAGATGTCTGGGTAGCCAAGTCCTTGGCTGAGTTAATATATAAATAATAAGATAGCACATTTGCTATCTGTATTAAATTATATTTGGATAGGTAATACCTATCTGTAGTCAAAAATTTCTTAATTAAATTATTAATATCCATTAATATAATTCTATTGGTATAATTGTTACAATTAAATGTCAATATATATATATAATATCGATTTAAATTTATTCATTAATAAATTTAAATCATATCTTATTTTATTCTCCTGTGGCCAACCCTGTATGTAAAGCAATGTAAACAAGATAATTTTATGTACATTTAAAGTATTGAGGTAATCAATATATTTTAATAATTGATTTTTGTTTACATTGCCTCTTCTCCCAACAAAAATTATTAATGTGCTATTAGGAGAAAACTTACTGGTTAAAACTTTATTCATTATATGACTAAAGGATGCTCCAGGCATACATCATCATCATCATCATCATTACAGCCTTTCACAAGTCCACTGCTGAACATAGGCCTCCCCCAAGTAATGCCACAAAGCACGGTCCTGAGCCACCTGTATCCATCGACTCCGATCCAGGCATACAATAATTACTAATCAATTGTCCTTTTAAATGGTTATTTAACATCATGCCCAAATTTTTACCTATGTCATCACAATACATAATAACTTTATGTTTTTTAATATTTAAACTACTTTTTAAGTTTTTATTCTGTGTTATGGCACCGTCATAGAGTGTTGGTGAAAATAAGGAGTCATTGCTATTTACACATATTGTCCTCGATGAACATGGTATGGAGCGTTGATTCTCACTCTGATGTTTTATTAAGGAGTCAAAGCGTTCCTCATTGTATTTACATGACTTTACCAGATCATTCATGGCCAATATGTGTTCTTTTATCTCAACCTTAGCCGATGCATATTTATTTGAGATAAATTGTAAGGAGTTTTTAAGCGACAAAACTTCTGAATTGAGACACTCTATTTCAGTCTCATAACAGTTTTTCATATTTTCCACCTCAATTGCATATAATTTAAGTTTATTAATTAATACATGCTTTTCCTTACATATATTTATATAATTTTTTGTATTAATTTTTGTTTTAATTAACTTTTGTACTTTCCTAACATATTTATTAATTTTTATGTATTTCTTTAATTTTCTTCTACTGCATGTAATCCTTTCTGCCGTTCTAGATGTGACAAAATCATCACCAGTCAAATCGATTGTTGTGGAGGGATGCAATGTTTTTGAAGATTTACATTCTATGAGCTCATTGAACAGACTTTGAGTTTGGGACACTTTCAATTCATCTAAGTATTGTTTTAATTGCAAAATCTGCTCATTAGCCTCACTTAACTGCAACTGCAATGCAGCAATTATTCTGAGGGATTCCTCATATTCTTTGCTGCATCGGTCAAACTCATCGACTGTTTCCTGAAGCTGATCCCTTTCTTTTAAAACATTTGTGTAGTCTTTATGCAACTTAACCATATCACTTTTTAGTTGACTATTTTTGGCAATTATATTTATTATTTCCTTTTCGTTGTCATCCCTTTCTTTAAGCAACAGGTCACACTGCTCTTTTGACGCCTTAAGTTCTAGAAGCGCCATTTGAAGTTGGTTCTCCATTTGGCGCGTTTTGGCGTTGCGTGTATTCATTTTACTATTATGTATAAATAGCAAAAGAAAACAAAGAAAGAAAACCGAAGAAACAGAGTAAGCTAATATCTAGATCTATGGGTCTACTTACAGATCTCAAATTAAATTATCAGGTAAATAATTCAAATTGAAATCCGAAACTGCACTAATTTAAAAGGTAAATCTTAAAATATTAAAGGGATAATAAGAAAATTACAATAACTTACAGAAAGTTCAAACGATGTTCGTTGTAAAGAACTTTGCAGATATAGCTAAACCTCTGCACAGGCTAACCGAGGAGAAGCGACGTTTCTGCTGGGATGAAAGTTGTGATATCGCATTCCAGAAGCTCAAGGACCATCTGTGTAAAACATCAATTTTGGAGTACTCTGATGTGGGCAATCAATTCATAGATTCAAGCAAGTGATATAGGACATGGCGTTGTGTTTTCTCAAAGGAATGGCGATCAAGAGGTTGTGATAGTAGCAAGTCATTGTCAAAGCCACATGACCACAAAATGAACAACAAAGGGTTCAACGAAGGTTCACTAGTGTGGTTACACAATCCAGTCCACAGCAAAGGGAAATCTCCTAAGCTTCAAGCTAAACGGTCCGTACCCCATTGTGATCAGGATCAACGACGTAACCTACCGGATACAGAAAGGCGCAATAGGTACTCTTAAGATAATCCATGTTAATCGACTGGCGCGTTACTACGGGGTCGATAATGCTCGGAAGGAGCATGTCTTAGTAGGGGGCAGTGTTGCGCGCCACAGTTGATGGTACTAGCGCCATCTAGTATCAGTATCAGAAATTGGAGTGTCTTTCTAGAACACTTCCAACAGTGCAATCTAGTATCGTATAGAAGAAATAAGCTTTCTAGAAATGCCCACACTCGAACTTTCCGAATTTATTCGGTCGAGGCCGGTATTGGTTGGAATGAAACCGCGACCGGGAGCAGTATTCAATTGGCGATACGAGCGAAGCTTTCAGAGCGAAATAAAATGAACTAAAGTGTTAAGTGTGATTAATTATTAGTATCATTTAAGTTTTAATTGGTGTTGAGAAATTATAGTGTAAATTTTGGTCATTCAATCGGCAGTTTTTATTGTCATGAACCCTAAGCTCGTAAAAACAATAATAATAATTTATTATAACTTTAACTTGTAGTACATGTAAAATCTTATACGAGATAGCTATAAAATTAAGTGAAAAAAAAACACAAGTGAGGATGACGTTCTGTTCTCCTTGCTAGACTAAGAAACAGTCTGTATTAAGAAGTACAAATGTAATATATAATGACTTACAAAAGTGATCAGAAAGCAAAAATTGCTCTTAACATTTTAGTACTACAGATTGTGTATGTGAGTGCGCGTGCGCGTGCGCGTGCGTGTGTGTGTGTGTGTGTGCGTGTGTGTGCGCGCGTGTTTGCGGGTGTGTGCGTGTGTTTGCGTGTGTGTGCGTGTGTGGCCGATGAAGGAAAAGGGGAGATCTCCCGCCGGACAAGGTGTTCTGCCCGGGGAGCGGCCAACACTCCGTGTGATAGTTCGGAGATGTTTTATATATACTGTTTATGATTCGGAATGTTGATAGCGCGATTTAGGCTTCGGTGTGTTTTCGCTTGTGGCGGCGACGATAGCGCCGCTACATCACCCCCCCTGCTCAGACCGGAGGTTGATAGTGCAGCGTCGTTTGTCGATGAATGTGTAAGTGCCAGAAGATTACCTTGTAATCTGCGGTGAGTCGAGAAGAAGGCAAGTAATCTGAAGCAGAGGTGAGCAGTAAGGCTCAGAGCCGTGCCGAACACTGTATAGCGCAGAGAGTAGCTTGAAGGAACAGGAAGCATTATTATTCCAGTGCTGCGATGAACCTTGTGAAGCTAGCTGGCTTGCAGGATATGAAGACTGCAGACGATATCTGCTCGGGAGCGAATGGGTGGGGTATTCAATGACGATGATGAAGCTTGAAGTTTCCGAAGGTTCTTGGTTGCGTGTTGAGATCACGTCGGTTAGTCGCCACTGTGGCCGAGGAAGGAAAAGGGGAGATCTCCCGCCGGGCAAGGTGCTCTGCCCGGGGAGCGGCCAACACTCCGTGTGATAGTTCGGAGATGTTTTATATATACTGTTTATGATTCGGAATGTTGATAGCGCGATTTAGGCTTCGGTGTGTTTTCGCTTGTGGCGGCGACAGCGCCGCTACACGTGTGCGTGTGCGTGTGTGTGCGTGTGTGTGTGCGTGTGCGTGTGTGTGCGTGAGTGTGTGTGTGTGTGTGTGTGCGCGTGTGTTTGCGTGTGTGTACGTGTGTGTGCGTGTGTGCTCATGTGTGTGTGCGTGTTGGTGCGTGTGTGTGCGTGTGTGTGCGTGTGTGTGCGAGTTTGTGCGTGTGTGCGTGTGCGCGTGTGCGTGTGTGTGTATGTGTGAGAGTGAGTGTGGTGGAGCGACGCCTAAGGCTACCGAAGTCCAATTCCCCGGTCGAGCCTTAAACCTATTACGCGAGATATAAACCAAAGCGGACTGTATATGCGAAATGCTTCTACGTTTACATAAAATGGCGACTATAGCACGCGGTACAATGCACTCGCTCTTCCCTAAAACGAACTATTATTTGCCAAATCTATGAAAGGAATCCTGCTTGATTAGGAGAAAATAAAATTGGAGCGGATTAACTATTAAACACAATTATATCAAGCAGGAACTATTAGGAATGTTCACTCACCGGGGTGTTGCTTCTCTGCTGCTTGGGCACTATATAGCTGCGACTTCTGGAAGATACTCTGGGTAGACTCTCTGGGGCCCCAGAGATACGTCGGGAGAAAGGTGGTGTGGTTCCAACGACGAGCGCGGTGGGAAGAGAATGCGGTGCGCGACTATTTCTCACACGAGGTGAGGCGGGTTCGGCACGGGGGAGGCATGAGCTCTTTAGGACACTATTATCCTAGGCGGTGTGTGCGGGTGTGCGACAAAATTAGTACCGTTATCGCTGTATATAAATCGACACGGACCTCTTCGAGAGATAAATCTCTTAAAAGCGTCTAAAAAACTGCCGAACTTAGATCAGACGCTAATTCTAAATGCGCTGCCTTAGTAACGAGGCATATAAATAAACGTAAAAAAGCCTTCTGGCTTCGTATACCACGTTTACGCGTCAATGTGATATAAAGTGGGCCCGAAAAATCCACACCTGTGTGTGTAAACGCATTACACTGCTCTAGGCGGCAAGCAGGCAAGGCAGACATCATGGGGTAAATAGGTTTGGGTTTATGTCGAAAACATATGTTACACCTATGAATGCGGTATCTCACTACACGGCGAGCTGATAATATCCAATATTTCTCCCGTAATGCAGCAAGTAAATACTGAGGACCAGCGTGGTAATGTTTATAGTGATAATAATCAATTATAAGATCAACAATATGCCCCTTTTTTTGGTAGCAATATTGGGTGTTTTTAGGAATCCGATAAAGACGAATAATCTAACCGACCACCTACTCGAAGTACATTGTCCGTGATAAATGGCGATAACCTTCGTAATGTTGATGAACATAGTTGTCCTTTTTTAATATTTTTTATATCTTCGGCAAAAGCGATGCCTTAACTGATAACTGTGATTTCAGAAATCTCTATGTCGGATGCTGTTATAATTTTATTTATGCGAGGTAATTTTTTTAAAATCCTTAAAACGTAAAAAACGGATCGTACTAACTTATTCCAATTAGAAAATTTTAAGCTTAACGAGATAAATGGGTGTTCTTCCATGTCACCGACTCCAAGCGACACAGTTTTTTCTTCTGGTAAACTAATATGAGTTGATGCGAACCTTTGTACAGGCCATTCTTTACACGGCAAGGAAACCCATGAAGGCCCATGTAGCCAAAGGTCACAATTTAAAATTTGTGAAGGTGATATATATCGCTGCCATGTATTGACAATATTAGTGGGTGGAGTCTCATCCCAGTTAAGTTTAAGAACCCACAAGGCTTTAATTAATGATTTGGCGTAAAGTATTACTGGACCGACAAGTCCTAAAACATCGTACAAGCGAGCGGTTGCGGATAGGATAGCGCGTTTGGTACAAGTGACCGGTGGCGGCGAAACAAGAAAGGAAAACTTATCGGTAGCGGGATACCAACGAAGGCCTAAAATTTTTAAAATGTCATTATCATCAAATGATACCGAGTCTTGTTGACGATGTGCCGCTGGTATATGTTGTAAAAGCTCCTTGCAGTTACTTGTCCACTTAACCAAATCGAATCCACCTCAGCGAAACATTTGGATAAGTTGAGTGGCGGTGTTGACTGCGTTGTTGACACAAGGCGCGGAGGAAACGAGGTCATCCATATAAATATCCCTTTCTACTACAGAAGCAGCAAGGGGATAGGACTCCTTTTCGTCAGCGGCTAACTGGCGTAAAGTGCGAAGTGCGGGGAAAGGGAAAGAGCGTAATCCGAATGTGACGCGATTAAATTCATATATTCGTATAGTTTCTTCTGTAGAAAACCGATATAAAATGCGTTGAAAAGCGCGATGGGATTTTTGGACTTCGATACACAAGTACATTTGCCTAACACCTGCAAAGAAAGCGATGCGATAAACTCTAACGTTTAATAAAGTATTAAAAATGTCTGTTTGTAAATTTTACCCGGTGTGCAAAATGTCATTCAAAGAAATATCGTTATCCGACTTAGCACTAGCGTCTAAAACGATACGCAACTTCGTTGTACTTTTATCATTCCGTACGACAGGGTGATGCGGCAAATAAAAGAAGGCTGTATACAATCATTATCAGAAACAGCGGATAAAATACCCTTATTAATGTATTCCCGTATTACAACATTGTATTGATCGCGAAGAGCGGGATATTTGTTAAAGCGTTTTTCTAAAAGTAAGAGGCGTTTTTTTGGGTTCATTAAAGTCACCCAATATGTCGGGCCTTTTCTTAAATGGCAGGGCGACCACACACCGTCCGTCATTTTGGCGGTAAGTAGGAGAAGTATAAATGTCTTCACATTCTTGCTCATCACGGCTCAAATATATTTTTTGCGGAAGTTTTTCAATTTTCCAAAATTTTTCCATTATATCATTAAGACAATTTGAATTTAAATTTGTATCGTAAGAACAGGAAACAAATGAACGCGGGGAAAGATGTGAAATAGCGACTTCAGCATCACCCATAATAATATATCCGAGTGATGTTTCTATGGCACTAGGCCATTGCGAATGAATTAAGTTTTCAGGCGAAAAAAGTTTTATGTAGGTATTAACCCCCAATAAAATATCTATAGACCCAGGTTGATAAAACTGATCATCTGCTAAGCGTATTTTATCTAAATAGCGAATTTTTGAAACATCTACCATTGAATCTGGCAACTGACCCGTGATGATCGGAACAACCAATGTTTCAATGTGATAAAATTTGTTATCATTAAAACGAGACGTGAACTGCAGTGAAGTGACACCTAAAATCTTTTAGGACACACCACCAATCCCGTGTACTTCGGTAAAACGATTTTTATTCGAAACGGAAAGAAATAAGCGTTTACAACAATCCTTCGTAATATAGTCGCTTTGGGATCCGGGGTCAACTAAACACCGAATAAAATGTTCATTGTCATTTATCTACGACCTTTATTTTTGCAGTCCCCAATAAAGTAGTATAGCGCGGGAGAGTACTATAATCGCGAGAAATATTACACGAAGAAGTAAGTGTTTTTTCATCTTCCGCCATATTCAAATTGTGAGCGACAGAAGAATTTATCTACGACCTTTATTTTTGCAGTCCCCAATAAAGTAGTATAGCGCGGGAGAGTACTATAATCGCGAGAAATATTACACGAAGAGGTAAGTGTTTTTTCATCTTCCGCCATATTCAAATTGTGAGCGACAGAAGAATTAACCTTATTATCGTTAACTGCGCGGTAGTTAATCGAATGCGAGCTGCCTGCATTAGCGTTAGGCGTCCGCACAACCTCTGAGTGTAACTACGAAAAGCAGTCTTAGAACCATTCTGATGCGGGTCAGAATGAATTAAAGAATGGTGGCGCCGCGCGCAGTATATACACTTACGCTTCGATTTACAAAAAGAAGTCGAGTGTTTATTACTTAAACAATTAATACAACAATTGTTTTGTTTAATAATATTGTAACGTTGTTGTGTATTTAATTTTAAAAAGTGTGGACAAACATACAAGTGTTCATGATCATTTGATTTACAAAAGATACACGAATGCGAAGGATCTGTATTAATAAATATTTTACTAAATTTATTTGAAAGTGATTTGTTTCGATTATTATTGGATGTAGATAAAGTATGCGAATTATTAAATGTATGGCATATAGCCCTATTCTGTTCGTATAAAAATTGTACTAAAGAGGCGTAGTTTGGTATGCTAATTGTGCGACAAGACATTTCAAATGACTTAACAGTGTCATGATCTAATTTTCTAAGTTTAATATTTAAAAACAAAAAATCAGCTAAGTCCTCAAATTTTAATTGCTTTAGAGCATTAATTGAAGCATAAATTTGTCCATAAATTTATGATAACCTCCTGTTGTGTTTGCGTTCACTTGCGTTAAATCCAATAGTTGGTTAATATACGTAGATGCGAGTGTGCGTTCGTCACTATATCTTCTTATAAGCGCATTACAAATAATGAAATAATTTTCTGCAGTAGGGGCTAACCCGGCACAAACTGATAACGCCCTGTCACTCAACTTGATGACCAAATAATAAACACGTTCGGCATCAGTTAATTGTAAATTGTCGTGAATTAATGTCTTAAATTGTTGATAAAACATGGATGGCGGAAGTGAAGTTTTTAATTTAGTAGAAAATCTATTTTCTAACGTAACAGTGGAAGGCAATGTGGATATTTTCGTAATTTGGCACTTAATACGACTATATAAATCTTCAAATGAGTTCCAAGCCTCGTAGTCAACGTCTGCATTAGGGTTTAATTTTAAATGTTTAGTATTATAGTTATCTAGAACTTCTTGAAACTCACTACGTAATTGTTCTATATTCGAAGCGATGCTAAGAAATAAATTCTGCTCGTCCAAGGAATTAAATGCGCCCTTTGAGGTCTCGTAAATTTTTTGTAATCGTTCGTAAATATAATTACGTTTAGCGATAATAATTTTTAAACTAACTTCTTCATCCGAAACCAGTTTCGATTCTTTGCTTCTCGTCGTCATTTTCAATAAACAAATGCGGACTAAAATTATTGCGATAAGTGACGGTAGAATTAGTTAACTGGGGCACGAAGCAATCTCGCGTTACTAGTAAGATGGCGGTTAATCAACAAGAAAAATATCATTAATGGAATAATGAAGCGGTGTGGTATGCGTTACAAAGGTATTATAATACGTGTAATAAGCGATGCGGGACAAATATAATTGTAGTTAGTATAATTAGAACTACAATTTATTATGATTTAATAATATATACGTATATAATTTTTTGTAATATATAAAAAAAAAGGCCGAAAGGTTAATTCAATCCCGGCCGAAGTGACCAAAAAATATTTGGTGGGTTTGGCGTTTTGGCTTTCAACCACCAAACTGCTGGTTCAAATGTATTAAACGTGCGGCTATTAATTTAAATAGAGTAGTGGACTGTATATTAGCGCGGTGCGAGCGGTGAATGAAATTTAATTTATTCGTGATACTGCAAATGCCCTAAATTCGGGATATAGGAAGGACGTGAAGGAATGCATGTGAACCCACCTGGACTTCCGCTGATCTGCCTCGTGTCTCGATGGCTGCCAGCTTTCTTCACACTTATCAACTTCACAGATAATCACGAAATATAGCGTTATTGCAAACGTCTATACTTTTTACTATATGCTTGTATAATTCAATATCCAAATTACACAAGGGCGGGAGCGATGATGCGAGATATAAGCGATGCGGTTGATTGCATGTCTTCTCAACTTGTGTGAGCCCGTTAACACGAATACACATGCTGGGCATAAAAGGCGGTAGATAGGAAACCGGAAATGGGCTTTGCAGTAATCTTATTGGATAATAACTAACGAATCCTTTATAAGCGTTAAGCGATAGTGCAAAGTGACGCGAACGGGTTATATGCAAGGGACTTGTGTACCTTAAGAACTATATTTAGTATGTATAACTTACGAACTGTAAGAAGATCACACAGTGTGTATTGCTCTTGTGTTGGAAATTTGTAAGGTTTAAAATTCATAACCTTCAGTAACGATCTCTGAGCTCTTTCTAAATCTAAAAACTTTGTTTTTGTAGCACCTCCCCATATACTAATACAATATACCAGAACTGATTGAACTAAAGAAATATATACTTGTTTTAATATAGGTGGTGTTGCGAGATGTCTCAAAATTTTGAAAAACCATATGAATTTTCTAATCCTAGTCATTAACAGTTCAATATGTAGATGCCAAGATAATCGCTGATCCAATAGTAATCCAAGATATTTTGTACTTGATACCTTGTTTATGTGAGGGCATAGGCAGTTAGAGTTATTGAGGTCAACACAAGAACGAATTTTAATATGAAAATTAGGTTGAGTCCTATTGTAGTTAGTAAAACATATATAGTTAGCCTTAGATGTATTGATAGTCAATAAATGTAGTCTCAACCACTCTGCAACCTTGGCTAACCCCACTTCAGTGCTATGCCGAACATCTTCCCAGCTTCGATCACAGAATGCCAAAGCAGTGTCATCTGCATACGAGAACACGTGCCGAGTAAGATATGATAGAAAGGCAAAGTGCAAAATAAACGTTGATTAGTGACGTGACGAAGTGATTTGAAAATAAAGATTAATTTACGGACTCTGCTGGTTAAATCTTCAATGTGGGCTTTAAAATTTAGAGTTTTATCTAGAGTTATGCCAAGATATTTGGTTGTGTCGACCGAATTAACAAGGGGACAGTAGCAAGTTTGTTGATATTGGTAATGACATGAGTGGGTTACTAATTTTACTGGAATTTTAGGTTCATTCATTCATTCATTCATTCATTACAGCCCTTCACAAGTCCACTGCTGAACATAGGCCTCCCCCAAGTAATGCCACAAAGCACGGTCCTGAGCCACCTGCATCCATCGACTTCCTGCATATCTTACCAGGTCGTCACTCCATCTAGTGGGGGGTCGCCCTACACTACGCCTACCGGTACGAGGCTGCCACTCGAGAACCTTTCTTCCCCATCGGTTATCGGTTCTTCGAGCTATATGGCCGGCCCATTGCCACTTCAGTTTACTAATCCGTTGGGCTATGTCGGTCACTCTGGTTTTACTGCGGATATCCTCATTTCTGAGTCTATCACGCAGAGAAACTCCGAGCATAGCCCTCTCCATAGCTCGCTGAGCGACCTTGAGCGTCCTCATACGGCCAGCAGTGAAGGACCACGTCTCAGATCCGTAAGTCATCACTGGCAACACGCACTGGTTGTACAATCTAGTTTTTAGAGATTGAGGTATACCTGACGAGAAGATATGTCGTAATTTCCCGAACGCTGCCCAGCCGAGTTGAATCCGTCGATTGACCTCTCGGTCGAAGTTGGACTTACCTAGTCGGACTATTTGGAATTTTAGGTAGTGTAAGTTATTGCCGCTTATCATACAGACAGACCAGCATGCTGCTATACATAGCTGGCAGCATGCTGGTATTCTGTGCAAGTAAAATATTAATTTCTCATAGCTTATTTATGAAAAGATAATTTTGTTTAATTAATTACTGAGAGAATGATGCTCTCCGGGTTTATAAAAGGGATTAAAAATGAATAAGTAAATGACATGGGTTAGATGGTGGGTGACAATAATGTGAAAACAAAACCTTTAGTATTTACCTAGCTTGACGCGTACCGTTGAAACGATGAGGTCAAGTGTGATAGCGGCTGCTGGACCCATGTCACTCACGCAACATCCGCATTTCAGTAAGTGACACTGAAATTGGGAACTTCTATCTGTAATTGCATTGGTATTTTTTTAAATACTGAATTTTCTGATCTACCTATCTTGAAATCTTTATAATAATTATATGTTTTTATAATTAAAATTTTATTAATATAAATTCTTTTTACTTTGACTTTATCTATATATCAGAACTTGTAGGAATCTGGAAATGTTAGTAAAATAGGTAAATCTCTAGTATTTTCAAATAATTTTAGGTGGAAATTTATTTGACACTACTTTATTAAACGTTACTAGAATTAAATCTAAAAAAGACACAACTTATGCAATTTAGAAACTATAAAAACAAACCTCTTGCACTTTTTTATTACTCTCGATTACATTAATTGAAATATAAATTTTCATGGTGTGACAATTGACCAACTTTTAAAGCCATATTGAGAATATAAATAAAAAAATATATAGCTATTGTTACGCTCTCCCACTTCTAGTCGAAATTCCATCCACTAAAAATGCCAAGCCAGCTCATTTTGTCTATATTTATCCATTGTTAACATATGGAGCTACATATTGGGGTAACTCAATAGATATTCAATCGGCTTATGTTTTACAAAAAAAAAAATGTCTGCGGAAGATATACAACTTGCAAACCACTGACACTGCGAACTATATTTAAAGATAAAGGTTTTCACTCTCCAACAAGTATAGATCTACATTCTAGAGTTATGCCTTTTAGTAAAAAATAATTTGGAATATTTTGTTTTCATGTCGTCTTTAAAAACAATTATTCGAAGTAAATTTAAATATAATCTTAGTCTACCACGTATCAGTAATGTAATTTATCATAAGAGTTGTCATTGTTAACATATGGTATGCCAAATAGCATCGTAATACGTGTATACAATCACTTACATGTAGACATAAAAAGCTTGATATAATAATGTTTCCAATAGTATTAAAAAGTGGCGTATAAATATAACATTTTGTCTTAAAGCATTTTCTAGTTGGTCGGCGCACCCTGCTGATTGCTAAATGAGGGAAATTCATTTGCGAGTATTTTCCAGTTTTTTTTTAATGTCATATCTACAAATGGACTCATAAGGGCCAACGAAATGTGTTATGTAGTATCTCTCTGTATGTAGAAAGAGATAATAATGTACTTATTAAAAATAAGGTATTTTCTTAGAAGGTTGTACTTATTTCCGATAGTTTTAATTTGATTTATTACTCTCGAAATCATCTGGCTTTCAGTTAACTACTTTAAATCTCGTTGTTTTGTTATAAAAGGCAACGCGAATCATTCCTGAAAATTTTAAGATTGTGATCAATTAACAAATATTTTGACGAACAATCTTGATGTATTAACCGTATTAACTTGATGTATTAAAATGCGATACCCAACAAGTCGAGACTTTTCGGGTATCGCATGTATGCATTCGTTTTGGCGTTCTCTATGATTTTGAAATCAGTGTTATAACGACGACTCCTGTCTATTTCATTGGATTCTCAGTTTTGCTTTGTGATTTGGACTTTGTTTGGTAATATCACGACGATTTAGCTTGTATCTGGACTGATATTGTGTATCAAGATGCGACATATACAATATACGGCACAAGAACACGCAAACATGCATTTCATTTATGGTGAATGCAGCAGCAACGCAAGTTTTTTTCCTTTTATAGGGAATGATACCCTACCGCGCGTCACCCAGATTACCGCGTATTCATCAGAGTTCACAGACGTTATTCGGAAGGTAGAATACCTGGCATAGGCTTTGGTGGTATGAGCACTGGAAGACTAGCTAATATTAATACACAAGACATTGTGTTTAACGAAATTGGACAAGACCACCTCTACTAGAGTAATAGCTCGACGTACTGGAATCTCGAAGACGACCGTGCACCGTGTACTGATTTTTTCAAAAATTTCATCCCTGCCACATTACTTGCGTCCAAGCTCTGCAACCGAGAGATTACAACGCACGATTTTTTTGTCGATAAATGTTTGCAAAAATATAACAGGATCCACAATTCTTCGAAAATATTCGGTGGTACTATACTAGTTCCAAATTTTTTGGTCTGGGATATTAAACGGAAAAATCATTAGTATATTTGAACTGCCCGGAAACTGATCTGGACAAAATTATTTGAATCTTATACAAAATGATCCGCCAAATTTAATGGAAGAGGTGCCTGAGGAGGTGAGATAATCCCACTGGCTACAAAATAATGGTAGACCTGCACATTATGCTGCAAACATCCGTGTCTATTTAAATGCCACGTATACAAATAAATGGATTGGTCGTTTAGATCTCATTTTTTGGCCTCCGCGATCCTCGGACTTAAATCCCCTACATTTTTTTACTGAAACTGTCTAAAATAACAGGTGTACTTCAAGTCTATTTCAAGTTTGGAGGAATTGAGCAGTCATGTGCAGGAGGCCACTTCAAAAACAATTAAACAGCACTAAGCACGACTTCTTAGAAGAGCATTTATTAGAAGATGCCAAGCTTGTATCAGAGTCAGTGGCAGGCAATTCGAACACCTGTTATGAAATAAAAATTGATTTATGTACAACTTAACGCTTTTATTTTGACAATTTAAGACCAGGTTTTTTTCTTTCTTTAGTCGCATTTATTCTTTTTGCATCTTAACGTTAAATAAAATTATGTATTATATCATTTTGTAAACTGTAAACTGCGCATATTTTTGGAATAGTCACTTAGGTCTTTATAATTTTTTCACGAATGGCTCTCAAACTTTTGGCAAAATTATTTTTTATAAAATTTCATTCTAAAAATTGAAGTTTATTTTTTGCAAAAAAGCACAATAGATACTCATGTTCTTTACTGTATTTCTAATAGAATAGTCTGTGAGGAATGAGAAAACACCAAAAACGCAACCAATTTCATTAATTTGAGGCAGTGGTGTACATGAAAGTACAGTAAGATCAATAAAAACATTTTTTTAAACCTTCATATTTTTGGCACCATTTGAAATACATTTTTTTCTGTATTTTTATTTGAGCGCCTGATACCTGAACTATTAGGCATTTTGACATCCATTATTTCTGGTACAATCTGTATAACCCAAAATATTTTTTTTAATTTCAAAAACGAACTTACAGTCACCTGGCAAAAAGTGGCTACTACAGTGTATGGACACGAGCGACCAACTTTACACAAAGAAGGCTACTGATGCATTGTCACCCCCTGAGAATTAAAATGGAATGCCTCATGGTCACACATACATGCCCTGTACATAAAGTAAACCTGTACATAAAACTTATAGCTCTCTTATGTGATCTTATGGCTATATACGTATATGTAAACTTACAACTTCTTTTTGTTCATCCAGATCCGATTTTTTAAAAAAATTAGCTTATATATAACATTAATCTTAAAATGTTCTTAAGTCAGTTTAAGTCAATTTGTCCAACTTTTGAGTAAATTTTTGATGATATTGTAGTTCACTGTCATTATTTATTTTTACTTTTATACGTGGTAGAGCTATGCTGCAGTTATATAAGTAGTATAGTTGTAGCACGAATGGGTCGGCTCGACCGGGGAGGGACCACGCTCTCACAGAATACCAGCGTGAAATAGTAGCTTAATGCTGCTGTATTTCGTATGGTGAGTGTAGAGAACCGGAGACCCTTTTTACTGGAAACGAGGCATTCCATCTTAGTCCTCACGGGTGACAACGCATCTGCATTTTGATTCGTAATCGAGGATAGATGTAGATGTCTATGGGCCACAGTAACCACTTACCATCAGGTGGACTGTGTGCTCGTTTGTCACCCTATCCTATATAAAAAAACTTACTATTTTGAACGACTTGTACGATTTCGGTGCTACTTGCTATTTGTCTCACTATTTCAATATTTATCGGGAAAAAACTGCAGATAACGAAAGCCTATTGAAAAAAAATCTACAGGGCGATGCACTGATTGAGTACCATTGGAATGCTTTCATCTAATTGACTTGAGGGACGAGTCTGTGTCGACTGTATCATGTGCGTACTTACATTCATTTCACGAAATGGAAATATTGGCTCTCTTATCGAGCACTCGTACCGACTCGCTGAATGAATGAAGCGAGACTATTCATTGAATAATTAAACGTATGTTACAGAGGTTACTCTTGTGTCTAACTAGACATAATTTAGTTAAACATAATGATTTCTTAAATTTACGCAAACACTACACATTGAATAAAACTAAATTTGCGGATTTTATCTTGTTTATTTAACTAATTTTACTTATTTTTAATTTCCGCCGTTTCGTGTGAATTAAAAATAAGTAAAATTATATGTAATATATAATATATAATAATAATAATTATATATAATGTGTAGTGTTCACGTAAATTTAAGAAATCATTATGTGAACCAGTATGAACTGGTAATAGCAAATACAATTCGCCGATTAGAAGATCTTAAAACCAAGCGCGCAAGATATATAACATCTTTAAATTTCTTGAAGAGATGCAGAGACCATAATCTCCTTCTTACGTGTGTTAAAATATCAACAAAAGAGGACATTCGAGGAAGCGCTAAGATCTTAAATCAGGCAAGTAAAAAGTTGTTACGAACGGTGATTCAGCAGAAACAGTTCGATCTACATTTCATTTTTAACGACATTTGATTTTAATAATTGCATTGAAACTTTAAACAAACGAGAAACATCGAAATACAATGAATGCAAAAATAAAAAAATGGAAAAATACCAAAAATTAACAATCAAATCAAACACAACCGTTGAGCACAGACGCAAACAATAAACAACGCACGGTCTATAATCTGTTAAAACATACACTGGACGAATCGACAATAAAGGTATTAGGGAAGGGAATGAACTTCGCATTATCACCGCGAAAAATCCCGTACGAAGATATTATCTGCAGGTTGAGAACTGTCTGTTTAAGAATAATATCGGTAAGGAAGATTTGGAGGCTATACGTCAAGATATTTCTCCTTGTTATGCCGTGTTCGGCACTGCCGAAACCAAACCTTCCTAAAGACGAATTTACAGCGTTGGTTAACTTATGGAACAGACCAGAGCTAACGATTCTCCGCGCGGATAAATGAAATGCTACGGTAATAATGGACACGTCAGAGTATAATTTTAAAATGCTACAGCTTTTATCGGACGAAAGTACAAACAAAAAGGTCAAAACAGACCCCACAACTAACACGCTTAAAGCAACTGGCGATTTAATAAAGAAATATTTTGTATCATGTGAATTCGCTTATACCATCATGTACCAAGCCACCGAAATTGTATGGGTTACCGAAGATACACAAACCAAACGCTCCATTACGTCCTATAGTGAGCCAGATCGATTCACCAACTTATGAGCTTATAAGCTGGCACAACCCTTGGCAAAAATACTGTCACCACTGAAAGGACATACCAGAGCACACACAAATGATTCATACCATTTTGTTAGTGAGATAAAAGACCTAAATCTCGCTGACAATGAAACTATGGTCAGTTTTGATGTTCAGTCACTATTCACATGCCTACCTATTGAAGACTGCATCTCAATTGTAACTAGGAAGCTAGAAGATAATAACATGCCTTTTGAATATGCAGTATTACTCAAACACTGCCTCATATCTGGCTATCTATTGTGGAAGGAAGAGTTCTACAAGCAAGTAGATGGTGTGGCGATGGGCTCACCTGTATCTCCCATAGTCGACGACATATTTATGGAGGACTTCGAGGAGAAAGCCCTTCCTACTGCTCCTGTAAATCCAAGATTCTACAAGCGGTACGTAGATGAAACTTTCACAATTTTACTATCTGACAAAGTAACTGCATTTTTAGATCACCTTAACTCTATAAACTCTAAAATATAATTCACAATGGAGTTAGAGGCAAATAATTCTTTAGCTGTCCTAGATGTTTTAGTCATTCGAAATCCTAATAACTCTATTGGTCACACTGTGTATAGGAAAAAGACCCATACCAATCGATATTTAAATGGTGAATCTCACCATTATCCTTCACAGTTAGCTACCGTGGGTAAATATTTGTTTCAGAGCGCACGAGGGATCTGTGACAGAAAACATCTGGCCGCCGAGCTTCAGCACGTCAAGCAAGTATTGCAAGACAACAAGCTTCGGGACCCGCGCCTACGTTATGTTATATATGTTAGAGGAGTCATAGACAAGGTTGGCTACACCTTGAAGCAAACTTCCATTCAAACATACCACAAGCCGCCGAAGAAGATTAGTCAATTTTTACCATACATCAAGTGTAATATCCTTCTACAAGATGCAGCTTCAAACAAAAAGATCGATAAAAACCCGCGTGAAAGAACATATAGCTGACGTGAAGCACCGACGCTCTGGGAAGTCTGCAGTCTGTGAGCATGTTCAAGATCGTCCCCACCATTACATCAGATTTGATAAACCACAAATCCTCGCAAAAGAAAACCGATTCCCACCAAGCATGATACGCGAGGCTATTGAAATTAAAAAACATCCTAATTTTAATAGAGAGGATAGTTAGGTGCTGCCGTCTGCTTGGGATCCTATAATTAACAAAATTAAACCCAAACCCAAGCATACCACTGCAAGACTTCAAGATACTGTAAGCTCGTTTTGCGTAAATCGGACCAAAAATTAATAATAAAAAATAAAGGTAGCAGGGTTAACTATGACATTAGGACGTCAAACATCTCAGTCGCCCCCGTGACCATAGGTGCTGTAAAGCACCCGAAACATCGGGAATTAAAAATAACTAAAATTAGTTAAATAAACGCGATAAAATCCGTAAATTTTGTTTTATTCAATTAGATATACATGTTAATTTGGATAATTAGGCATAACTGATTAGACAACAGTTGTTTTCAAAGTGCTTTATAGGGGTTTGACGTGTGATGTCTATGATGTCGGGTATGAGAATCCACTACCTCATTATAACCCATAGGCGTCTTAAGCGGCTGCTATGATAAATGTTACAAAGATTTTAAGACTTCCAATATATGGCGGTAAACTCAACTCGTCAACACCAGATGTTATAGCAATGGGTAGCAGCATAATGAAGGAAGTCAATTAAGGTCCCGACTGAAAACCAATCGGTACCACACCCACGGATTATCACTAAGGTAAGATCTTTTTTCACATCATCATTACCAATTTGTAATATGAATTCCTATATTTCACTATGTTGTGTGTTAGTTATATAAATGTTTCTTTCTTTCTTTTCAAAAAGCTGCAAGACCTGGTGCTGATGTCATCAATCTGGCCGCCAAGCGTGACAAGTGAAGCAAATCCGCTCTCCTGTGAGATATATATCTATACTTTATCCAAACGCAACCTAGCCCGCACGCGGAACATAGGGATGAGGGTATTAATACCGGTGTGAGAGTTTCGGCTTTATGCGTACCAAGCCGCGCAGCGAGGTGTTGGCAAAATACACTTGGGAGCCCAGCAGTGGACTTATAAAGGCTTGTGTGTGTGTGCAAGGCGTGCCGTGCGAGCAGTGGTAGCTCAGTTATAGAAGGGTCAATTATCATAATTGCCGTGCTTGGCATGTGCGTCTTCAACCATAGTTTTTTTAATTAGTTCTATTTTATACACGTTTTAAAACATTACTTCCACACTATTATTTCCTTGGGGCAATATACATACATACATTTCTCAAAAACGAACATCGGGATTCGAACCCACGGCCTTTAGCATTGATATCGCTAAGTCACTGCATCACGGAGCTGTCAAAGTTTAAGTATTAACTTATTATCACACTACTGCCCAACTCCTGGTTTAGTTGCTCTTTGTCGCAAATGCCGCCCATGGTGTAACTTGGCGTAGCGGCAGTAGATTATACATAGCTTATTAAATATACTATATGGAATTACCCCCATACTAATAGAAAAACGTTAATCATCGTATAAAGAAATATTTAACCAAACACTGAGGAACAATAACTTAGCAAAACTTTTATTTTACCTGGTCAAGCTATGCAGGGTTCGTAGGATCATTTAAAAGTATTCATTTATTAATCAAAAGTTTAATTGCTAAAAGTATTCGCTTAAAAGTAACTTAAAAATCTAAGCTTAAAATTATTGCATGAGAGCCCACGCAAAAAATAAGCGATTTCCGTTTGTCACCTCAGTATCTCCCTGTGGTCTGTATTCAGGACATTATGCAGACGCGGACATATTGGTGGTTACTAAATTAGTCTCTATGTTACATAATTAGTTTCTAAATGAACGCAGAAAAGAAAGAAATAAAATATTTTTATTCTCTCACTGAACGAAAAATTGAATGACATAAAGAAAGTAAAATAATATTTTCTGTATCTAGTTGTATATTAAATAAGTGTCACTGTCATTTCATAAATTATTACAGTGAAAGTATTGCCGGTACAATATTACTGTCATTCCACGATAAATTTATATAGCATCTATTAACACTGTTTGTATATAACATAGACAAAAGTGCTTTCGATTACGATATGTTTGATAATTGGAACGAGGTAGAGGAGCTATTACAAATAGCAAAATATAGATTATGTACCTACTACTAGCGACATCTCGTACCAAAGTGTGAACAAATGTTTTCTATGTGATTCTTTACTTTTGTCTTTTGAAAATATAGTTCTGTTCATTGTTGTACTCGCTTAGTCACGTTGTTTTATTATAGGTTATGAGCCCAGGCCGCTCCTGACTCAAAAAAGGTACTTAGTTCTCGCGACAGTATAATTATTGATTATCAGGACATTATCGATAATAATAATTCGTGGCAGAATAGGACTAAGTGTGTTGAGTTGTTCAGATTTATTGTTTCGTCAGGCATCAGTAATGGCGTCCAGTTCGAACTATCACATTAGTGTGCCGAAACTGTAAGGGCGCGAAAATTACAGTAAATGGTGTTTCGCAGCAGAAAATTTTCTTGTCTTAGAGGGAATAGTTGGGTGAATCAAACCTGAGCCCAACGTTGCTCCAAACACGAAGTTGTAACAAAAGCGAAGTTGATTCTAACAATCGACCCGGCTCTTTATGTTCATATAAAGAATATAGCAACATCGAAAGAATTGTGGGATAAATTGAAGATGTTATTCGATGACTCGGGATTTACAAGAAAAATAAGTCTTCTGAGAAATTTAATATCTATTCGATTAGAAAATTGCACTTCGATGACGTCATATGTAACAAAGTCTGTTGAAACTGGTCAGAAATTACAAGGTACGGGATTTGGCATAAATGACGAGTGGTTCGGATCTATCATGTTGGCTGGATTATCTGAAAAATAAATGCCTATGATAATGGCAATCGAGCATTCCGGCATGGTAATCACAACCGACGCCATTAAAAGGATATTGATGGACATGCAACCGGAAGACAGTGATGCCAACAATGCGTTTGCTTGTTTTCGCAAGAATCAAAAATCAAAGAATGTAAAGAGTACACAGTCTATTCAAGAAAGATGGTGGGAATGAACGAATGTCGACATCTGTCAAAGGAAAACAAAACGTCAAATGTTATAAATGTAAACAACATGGCCACTACCGTAATCAATGCTCTAATAAAGATAAATCTTACAAGAATTCTGAAAATAAATCATCAAAAACAAGTAATGCATTCAGTGCCGTGTTTTTAGCAGAATATTTGACAAGGGTGACTGGTATGTCGACTCTGGTTCAATTTCGCATTTGACAAGCAATAAAGATTGGATGGTCGACGAATGTTATTCTGGGTTAAGCAAGGAAATCATGGTTGCAAAGCGGAATAAAACACACAACACAAAACTACCCAGTGTTGTGTTGTGGAAACGTAAACATTACAACGTCAACTGAAGGATGTGACTTTAACATAACTGTTGAAAAAGTGTTGTGTGTGCCCAAATTATCTACCAACTTATTTTCAGTAAGCCAACTGATAAGGCAGGGTAACAAGGTGTATTTTACAAGCGAAGGATGCGAGATATTTAATAAACAGGACACTCTAGTAGCGACTGCATCACTTGTAAATGGAGTTTATAAACTAAATTCTTCATCTTGTTTGGTGGCAGCAACAGCAGAGTCTCCAGAAGTTTGGCATCGTAGATTGGGACGTGTTAACAGTTAAAACATGAATAAAATGCGGGATGCTGTGGAAGGGGTCAAATTGACTGAGAAGGCCGACATAAACAAGTCCAACTGCATAGTGTGCTGTGAAGGAAAGCAAAGTTGGTTTCCCTTCGATAATAAAGGGAACAGGAGTACTAAGCTATTGGAAATAGTACACAGTGATATATGTGGCCCAATGGAGAATGTATCCCTAGGAGGATTAAGGTAAGAAAATGGGTATAATTTATCAAAGAACAAATCCCTACACTCTTAAGCAAAACGGGCTTTTTGAACGTATGAATAGGACTCTGATCGAGAAAGGACTAGGCAAGGAATTTTGGGCTGAAGCCATTAACGCAGCAGTCTATTTACAAAATAGAATTGTAAAAAGTGGATTGAACCACTGTACACCGTACGAGTTGTGGACCGGAGGAAAACCCAACCTCAGTCATTTAAGGTTTTTTGGTAGTACTGTCATGAAACATATACCCAAGGAGAGAAGACGTAAGTGGGACAAGAAATCAGAACAATGTATACTGGTTGTTTACCCTGAGGATGTCAAAGGGTATAGGTTATACAATCCTTCAACAAAGGCTATTATAACCTGTCGAGATGTTGTCTTCATAAATGAAAAGTTATCTCATCAAGAAAATATGATTGAAATTTAAGTGATAGAAGACAAACCAGCAGAAAATAGTCCACATACATCTTCAGTGGGAGAGGTGTCAGACCAAGATGGGGAGGATTCATTCATTTCGACGAATGACGTGGATGAAACCTATGTACCAGAGGAGGAGTCCATGACATCTGAGGAAGAGCAGCAACCAGAAACCACATCAAAACCACAACGGGTGAGACAAAAACCAGAAAGGTTTAGATATATGTGCACGGAACAGTGTAATTAATATTTTAGTGATGAACTGACATTAGAAGAAGCACTAAGAGGACCAGAGAAGGAGCAATGGGAACAGGCAGTGAAAGAAGAGCTGAAAAGCTACGAAGACAACAAAGCATGGGAAATTGTTGATATTCCTGCAAGTGGCAATATAATGAAGTGCAAGTGAGTTCTAAAAAAAAGTGTGATAGTGAAAATTGTCTGCTATCGAGCCAGACTTGTGGCTAAAGGTGTGGTGTGGACCATAGTGAAACATTTTCTCCAGTAGTACGGCATACAACACTTAGGTTAATATATGCATTATCAGTGCATTTGAACCTAGAAGTAACACATCTTGATGTGAAAACTGCTTTCTTAAATGGAGATCTGTCTGAGACAATATATATGCAAAAGCCTTTAGGTTATGTCTGTACAAATAATAAGGTTTTAAAATTGAACAAAGCTATATATGGTCTCAAGCAGGCATCTCGTGCATGGCATAAGAAAGTGAATGGTTGCATGTTAGCTAATGGTTATATTAAGTCCCAAATAGTCCCAGTAGTATAGTATAGTCCCAGTGAGTGCGGATTCAGATAGTCAACAGCGCGAACGTGTCGCTGGGCGCTTTCAATTGCTAGTTTTATGCGTAGCAAAATAATCCATAAGTTAACAGTAATTATTGCTAGTTTGGTGTGCAGCGTGATAAATATCTAATTAATCTAAAGGTGTAATTTCAAGGTTCACGTGGCTGAGAAACGCCCCATTACTCCGGGTAAAATAGACGGACAACGCAAGCAAAATAGTTCATCCTTTTTCAACAATTCGGTTTTGGGCGACGGCGGGTGGAACGAGATTGCATACGTGAGTAATCATTGTACCTTTGCTTCTGAATAGTATTAACTTTTTACAACTGACTCACAAAGTAGAATATCACAAACTTTGTCAATATGGTAAATTGCGCGGCTTGTAATAAAATTTTAAGAGGAAATCAACTAATGAAATGCAGTAAGTGCGATTACCAATACCACCCCTTGTGTGTAAACATATCCGAGTATCGTAAGACTACAGAGATTACAAGATCAACATGGGTATGCCCACAGTGCCGCTGTACGACGCCGAAAACCGATAACACAAACAAACCCATACGCTCACCCAACTGCAACGAAGATATCGACAGATGCAGTTCAGCTGTGGTTGAATCGCCCTCTCTAACAGAAAATTCATGTCAATTATCCTTGCTGGCTTCGGAAATAAAATTACTCCGCGACGACGTTGGAGAATTAAAAGCCCACCTCAAGTCACTGACCGATCACCTGTTGCAGTGCAATATACGTCTCGATGACTATGAGATCAAGTTATCGCGTGCAGAGGAAAAAATCCGCGCACTTGAGAAAAATGAATTGGAGGTCCTTAGTTTGAATTCCACTATTGCCCAGCTCAACCAGGAAATTAACACTCAGGCACAAATTCACCTAAAGAACGAAGTCGAAATCACGGGCATAACAGAAACCTCCAACGAAAATCCGGTGCACATTATTTTAACAACTGCTGCAAAAATTGGGATCAACCTCGACGCCAACGACTTAGATTACGTAATGCGAGTGGGCTCCCGTCAAAAAGTCAGCGACACAATAAACAGTGCCAATAAGTCCCCAGCGGACTGGCAACCTCGTCCACTAGTAGTTAGATTTTTACGTCGGAATAAGCGGGATGAGTTCTTACTCGCAGGAAAGTCTAGACGCAACCTTAACAGTAAGGATCTGGACTTACCTAGCAGTGCAAGAAATATTTACTTTAATGAGCGGCTGACTAAAGAAAATCGGCAGTTATTTCGAATTTCAAGACAGAGAGCCAAAGAATGTGGCTTCAGATTTTGCTGGATTAAAAATGGAGCTATCAGTATTCGTAAACAGGAGGGAAGCCCTTCAATTACGATCCGGAACTCCTCCGACTTGTTGCGTCACTGCCCGCCTGCCCCTGTTCCTCAACCACAAGCAGATGTCTAATAATGCGCAAAATGTTGTTTACTTACCTTTCACTACACCGGCTGTTACGCATATTTTATGTTTTATATTAAATCTAGTTTTAAACTACCAGTGCATTCTTATACTTGAATTCTTCTCAAATTATTCACGGAAATATAGTTCTGGGTTAATCTTATACACACACAAACTTAACACACAACTCATTATACTATACATAACATACACTTGCACAGAAACACACAACAGTAAAGAATTAAAGCTATTTTACCCAATTAATAACATTACCACTCTTGCAGCTGTAGGTATCTTCAAAAATAGAACAATATTATCTTCTATCTTAATATTTATGTTAATAAGACATGGATTTACTTAGCATTACTAATGATATAGACGAATCACTGGCTATAGACTGTCGTAGTGTGGACTCCTTGGAAAAATGCAAGAGTATTCTTAATAATAATAAGAAATATCTAAAAGTTCTGACATTCAATATACGAAGTTATCAACGTAATTTTGACGATTTCGAACTAGCTCTTAAACGCTTAGACCTGGATATCGATATTATTGTATTGACGGAATGTTGGCTATATAACGGTATCATTATTGAACCACTGGAGGGTTACAAAACCTATCAATCCTTATCACAAATCAACAAAAGCGGTGGGATCGTCGTATACGTCAAACACTCATGGAATAGTGAAATTGCACCTCAAACACAAAAATTGGATGATGCTGATAGTCTCCTCATAAATATAAATAACGACATCACAGTCTTAGGGATTTACCGCTCCCCTTCCTTTTCAAATACAGATCGATTTATTTCCTCTTTAGATACTGTACTCTCTGACATACAATGCAAATGAACTCTCGTAATTGCAGGCGATATTAATATTAACATAAACGATCCAATTAATGCACAAGTGGGCAACTATTTATGCTTAATGGCATCTCATGGTCTATATCCAGTGATATCAAAGCCGACTAGAGGAGCCTCATGCCTTGACCACATCTTCATAAAATCAGAGTCAATATCCTCTGGTCTCGTCTGCAAATCATCTATTACAGATCATAACTTAGCCCTGGCTGAAATTCCTTTGCAAATCTACCAGCATAAAAGTAAAAAACGCACGATACGGAAAACAGACTGGGAGTCGGTTGCCTTATATATTAACAGTCTGAACTGGAACGAAATAACAAGCGATAATGATGTTAACACCGCCTCAGACAAATTTAACGATGTTATGACACACGCCATCAATAATTACACGCATGAAGTTAAAGTAGGTCGTAGAAAGAGCAACATAAAGAGCTGGATCACTCCTGGATTAATAAGATGCATGAAACACAGGGATAAGCTGCACCTTGAGTGTAGAGCTGATCCGAATAACCAATGTAAATTACTGATCTACACGCGGTATAGAAACTTTTTTCGCACTCTACTACGGAATATTAAAGCTGAATATAACAGAAAGGAAATTACGAAAAACAAAGACAATGCGCGTAACCTTTGGAAGAAAATTAAAAGTCTATGCTACAATTCCACGTCGGAGTACCACTCCATGAGACTCATTAAGGATCTGAACAACCCAACTTCATCCTTAGACCAATGTAATCGCCATTTCGCAACCGTAGGGGAGGTCTTCGCTAAAAAAATCTTAAAAAACCTAGGCACGACTCAAGACCTACTAATCAAGAATCACAGATGTTCAAAATCTAACCCAAACTCTTTCTATCTGCACCCTACTGATGAACAAGAAGTGAGCCGTATTATTTATAACCTAAAAACCGATAGTTCTCCAGGATTAGACCATGTCACTGTTACACTGCTTAAAAAGACCTGCAATAATATTATTATTCCCCTCGTTCACATATTTAATTTAAGCCTAGAAACGGGAGTTTTTCCAGAATCCTGGAAAACTGCAGTAGTGTCACCTATTTTCAAAAATGGTTCTCCGACCTTGCCGGAAAATTACAGACCAATCTCTTTTCTTACTATAATATCAAAAATTCTAGAGAAGATAGTGAATAAGCAACTTGTCTGTTTTCTACATAAAAATCGGATAATTACAGATAAGCAATATGGGTTTCGTCAGGGAAAATCGACCGAGGATGCTGTAGCAGCATTAGCTGATCAGATATCACAACACGTGGAGAATGGTCAATGTTGCATAGGTGTTTTTCTCGACCTGTCACGAGCTTTTGACACAGTCTCTGTTGGCCTCCTCTTGAAAAAGCTAGAAGCCGCTGGAGTAAGGGGAAATACACTTCAATGGTTTGAAACTTACCTAAAAATGAGAAAACAATGTGTAAAAGTAGGAAATTACACAAGTAGGCAACTGGATGTTCATTTTGGCGTTCCACAAGGCAGTACCCTTGCACCCACTCTCTTCATCCTGTACATGAATGATATTCTGGAACAAAACTTGTCTAATTCAAATGTAATTGCTTACGCAGATGATACAACCATATTATTTCATGATACGACATGGAGTCGAGTATACAGTACCGCGGAACAAGGCCTATCTCGTATTGCCATGTCCTTAAACTTAAATCTTCTTACACTTAATAAGGAAAAGACTACATACATATGTTTTTATAAATCGAGACGAACAAGTCCTCCGACCGCTACGCCCTTGAAAATTCATTACTGCAAAAATGATTATACCAATCTGCATGGCTGCAACTGTGAACCGATAGCACGCTCTAGAATAACTAAATATCTTGGAATTATCATAGATGAAAACCTAACGTTTGATGCTCAAATTTCTTATTTATCTTCCCGTGTGCGAAAGTTCATTTACATCATGAAAAAATTGCGAGTTTGCACTCCCGTAGATATAATACGTCAGGTATACTTTGCACTCTGCCAATCTACACTGCAGTATTGCATTTGTGTATGGGGCCGCGCTGGGAGGACTGCATTTATGACATTGGAAAGGGCTCAACGTGCACTAATTAAAGTAATTCTAAGTAAGCCATTCACATACTCCACAGACTCTCTATATAAAGAATTTAAAGTACTACGGGTGCGACAGCTGTTTATTTACAATGTCACACTCAAAGTGCACAAAACCGTAAGAGGTCGCCCGGACTACAATGAATTAAGAAGCAAACGCACTTTTAGAATTCCTGTTCCAATCGTAAAGTCAAACCTGGCCAAACGTTGCCCCACCTTCTCACATCCTTTCATCTACAACAAAATATTAAAAATAATTGACCTTAAAGACCAGCTACTTTCCTCAAGTAAAACCCTATTAAAGAACATGCTGTACACTCTTACATATAATGATACTGAAGAGCTAATTAAATAGCACATAAGATACACACACACACACACACACACACACACACACACACACACACACACACACACACACACACACACAAAACCAGACCCGGACGTAATCATTCCTATTCCAACTATTGCGGAATCATCCCTTGCAGGCGCTATTATTTATTTTATATTTATTTATGTAGTAAAACAATACTTCCTTAGTTTTTGTATTAGAAGCATTAATTTTAAAAGCCGATGACAAGCACGCAATATTAACACTATCTCGATGTAAATGAGGTCCAGTGACAAACCGTTTTGTATCGCATGCCAGGGTCCTAAGATACAAGCTGCGCTTAGTTTAGGACCCGCAGCTACCTGTGTTCTTTATAATGTTACTTATTGTTAAAATAAATAAATAAAAAAATAAAAATAGAGCCATGTTTATATACAAAATTTGCTGGCAGCAGTAAAACCATCGTGACATTATATGTCGATGATTTCTTTGTATTCTCAAATGATAGAAATGAAACTAGTAATCTTAAGAATATGTTAAATAAGAATTTTGTATTAAAAGACTTAAGAATTGTAAAGGAATCTCTTGGCATGTCAGTTGTATTTGATAAACAAAATGGTACTGTGACTTTGAGTCAAGAGAAATATATTGATAAATTGTTGTCTAAGTTCAATATGGTTGATTGTAACACTGTGAAACTTAACTTAAAATGTAAGAAGGAAAATGATTGTAATAATGAAAATCCCTATCAGCAGCTTATCGGGAGCTTAATGTATTTAATTGTGCTCACACGACCCGATACAGCTTATGCAGTATCATATTTAAGTCAATTCAATAATTGTAATACTGAACAACAATGGGTTTATGCCAAAAGGTTTAGGACAAAAGATTTAGGTTTGAAATATAGTAAGGGCAAAAATGTAAGCATTGAAGGTTATGTTGATGTAGACTGGTGCAGTGATGTTAATGATATGAAATCATATTCAGGATTTTGTTATACTTTGTCTGGGTCTGTTATATCTTGGAGTTGCAGTAAACAAAAAATTTTTTACACTTTCTAGTACCGAATCTGAATATGTATCCATATCAGAAGCCTTTGCAGGCTTCTGATATGGATACATATTTGAGAAATTTACAATTTGAACTTACTAAAAGGCAGTTTATTTGAGAAATTTACAATTTGAACTGACTAAAAGGATGTATAAAATTATTTTATATGATGATAGTATGAGTGCACAGAAATTGTTGTGAAACCCTGTATTCCATAATAAAACGAAGCATATTGATGTCAGATATCACTATTGTAGAGAATTAATTAATGAAAACATTATAAGTGTTAATTATCTATGTACATCAAATATGCCTGCAGATT
Organism: Parnassius smintheus behrii; assembly: GCA_036936625.1. NCBI lineage: Eukaryota > Metazoa > Arthropoda > Insecta > Lepidoptera > Papilionidae > Parnassius > Parnassius smintheus. The sequence goes on along the minus strand of JAUPFT010000002.1, from coordinate 62,984,982 downwards.
TGTTTACAAAAAGTCTAGCTGCTGTAAAACATTATAAAAATTTGAATACTTTAGGAATTGTTAAAGTGTAATTATTTCTTTTATTTATATAGTTTTTTATGTCTATATTTTGAGTGGGAGTATTATAAATAGCATAATATAGATTATGTACCTACTACTAGCGACGTCTCGTACCAAAGTGTTAACAAATGTTTTCTATGTGATTCTTTACTTTTGTCTTTTGAAAATATAGTTCTGTTCATTGTTGTACTCGCTGAGTCACGTTGTTTTATTATAGAAGCTGATGCAGGGAATGGGTAGCGCAATATTCTTGAGAACAGATAAAAATAATTTGCTTTATAAAATTTAATAATTAACGAAATGGGCGTAAGGACACATATACGAGTACACATTCACTTGAATCCACTGGATTATCAGCTTATTTGCAAAACTTAATCAACACTTTGTAAATTGATGATATTTATTCAATTTTTGTAAAGGAAAACTGTTCAAAACGAGGAAGCCAATAACGGAGTTTGATAACAAAGTAATGGCTCTTCGAGCGGCGAACCCTCGCTTTATCCAGTTACTTATATTCAATTGGGTTTCATTGAATAGGGCTCAAGATAGCCGATTGTCAATTTACAGATTTTTTATTAATTTTCGTAGAGATTTCGTGAAACAATATATTATACACAAATCATTTTATTAGCTCCAAATCCAACGTTATGTTGTGATTTGTATCATTTATATACTAGAAGGGCTAATCTTTCTGGAAATTATCAAAAGATGCAACTTTCGAGTTAGGCGGATATTATTGTCAAATAAATCAAATATTAGCCTATAATAAAGGTGACGAATTTAAAAAAAAAAAACTCACGTGATTGATCAAGTAGTGAAGAAAACGCGGAGGATGAAGTGCCCGTCTACTTGTCCCGAGCTATCAGTTCGATTTCTTGACGGAGCGAGTATTTGTGACAATTCTATTATAATTTTGCTATTATTATTTTTTTGTAATTATTACCTTGATGTTGGGCACGAATTGCCTTAAATTTAAGCTGTTTTAGTTTATTAATGATAATAGCACCTGTAAAGGTGATGTAAAGGTGACGATAAAGCGACAGTAGCCTAGTGGCAGGGCGCGGACCGCGAACTCAAAAGGTCGCGGGTTCGAATCCACCATTAGACTACTGTCGTGAACCACTCCTAACACAAGCATTTTCATCTTACCAGGAGTGGTTAAAGGGAATATTAGTAATGTTTATTAATAGGATTACTAATATTTTTTTGTAAAAAAAGGTTTTATCGTGATATTTTAATAATTGGACATGTTATTTAAAGATCATGTTATTTAAAGATGTTATATCAGAAATAAGCCCACTACGGGAAATATGTTAAAAATTTTAAGAAGCACTTGTAGTATAAAATAATTTAAACAAGTACATAAATATTAATACATATGTTAGGAAAGGGAAAAAGTTAATAAAACTTTAAATTAATATTAAAAATTATATAAATATATGTAAGCAATAAATACTCTTAATTTATATTCAATTTAGGTTGAAAATATGACAAAAATTTTGAGACTGAAACAGTGTCTAAATTCAGAAGTTTTATTCCGTAAAAACAGTAATTCATTCTTGGGGCGGTCTATACGCTTTTACAACAAAATCCTGGAAAACATACAAAGTTCGAAATCATCATTAAACTAAGTTTGTATAGAGTTATTATAATATTAAGGAATTTACGGACGATATTAACCTCTGCGAAGGGTGATCGCTAGCAAGCTATTTCTAATTTGTTCCGTGTTGTTATATGTAACATATATGGTTGTATGCTTTCATTTTTTAAGTCCCGCGGGGTTTCTTGCTGGCTTGCAACCTAGGAGGGACGTTTTTTCCGAACCAGTGGTAAATTAAAAAAAGTGACTTTCAATAAGTATTATTTATAATCTTTATTGAATAAAGAAGTTTCTGTTTCTGTTTTTGTTTCAAATTAATAACAATAGCGTGAGAGAGGGTGTTCAAATTGCTTATGTAGTTAATTAATTATTACAATCATTATAAATGCGTACGGCACTTTACATTCACTATAAAGCAATCACAACTCGACCATAGTGTAATACATCCCGTCGTTATCACACGTTAGTGTAACGTGATAGACGTTATTACATGATAACACCGACATAGATTGAGTATGAAAACTGCTTATGTGAAAGAACAGCCTCTCCGCATCAAAGCCTTCTTCGCTTGTACTGAAAAAATAAGCGCATCTGAAAGAATAACGACACCAATTAAGACTCGAAGAATGCCTGATCTCAGCTGGTTACTAACATTGTCTTTATACAGCTAGGACTAGTGAGAGCTTAGAGTTCTACTCTCACTTCTTCGTATTTCCTTTATTGTCAACCCTCATTCCTAACAATAAAATAAATTGACTAACATTTGGTTGTTAGGTATACTTCATATTTAACGATGTAATAAATCGGGACGAACGTTTCTTGGTAGAAAGCGAGCGGCACGGGGACACAAGTGCAGGCACTCGGCGGAAATTGCAAACTCACTGGGACAGAGATAATAGCTTTGGAATGAGTCACTATTATGTAGAGATATTTTTCAATATCCTGCCGCACTATTATGGCTGAAGAAATAAAATATGACATAATACATTCGAAAATTCAATATTCTTAAGTTAAGTGCCTTTTATTTACTCCTTCAACAATTCATGTTTCATTATTTTCAAGAACTACACATATCAAAAAAGTTTTCGATCGGTTTGAAAAATCGAAATATTTTTTATTACGGTAGACTATATTATAATTTCTTCTTTTGTTTAGATTCTTTACTTAAAAATATAGAATTAAAATATAAAAGAAATTCAATTGTTTTGCCATATTCACGGATTTTAAATATATTTTCAGGGAAAGTTGTGATTGAAAAAATGCCGAGAGGATTATTATAAGTTTTATAAGCAAGAATTGTAATTTTGAGGGAAGAAAGATCCACGAGAGAAATGTTAGCGGTAGAGCCACGCTGCAGCTGTAATATGTTTTTGGCACGAATGGGTTGGCTAGATGGGGGTAGGGGTGGGTAGATCACGCTCTCACTGAATACGAGCGTAAATAGCAACGTAATGCTGCTGTATTTCATATGGTGAGTGTAGAGATCTAGAGACTCTTTTTTACTGAAAACTAGGCATTCCATTTAGTCCTCGGAGGTGACAACGCATCTGCATTTTGATTCTTAATTGAAGATACATGTAGATGTCTATGGTCCACAGTGTCCACTTACCATACGGTGGCCTGTTCGTAGGTCATCTTACACTATAAACAATACACACAGAATGATTTCTTATATTTACGCGAACACTATACATTGATTAAAACTACGTTTACGGATTTTATCGCGTTTTATTTATTTTTAGTACCCGACGTTTCGGGTGCTTTCTAGCACCCATGAGTTCCCCATGACCATGGGTGCTGGAAAGCACTTGAAACGTCGGGTATTAAAAATAAATAAAACGCGATAAAATCCGTAAAAGTAGTTTTAATCAATACACACAGAATTAGCTATAACCCAATCCTGTGTGAAGGCCACGTTGCGAAGGTACCGCGGTGTAAATAATTTTGCTGACCGACCACGCAATGGTCACCCTACTAAACAGTAAAAACTAACTGTTAAGTTGGGCGATCACAACGTGTGACCTATGTGGCGCTTCTGAGCAACAGTAAAACTGACTCCTGCTAAGAAGCACTATATAAGATTGCTGGCAGCTCGTAACCCATCATTTAACGCCACTACAATAAAATCAGAAGTGCGGGCTGCTTATAGACTAGAAGCTGGAACTCAGACCATTTGGAATTGCTTACACCAAGCTAAATTACGAGTACGGTCTTGACAAGCACCTCTGCATTCACGGCAACGTCAGCGACTGAGATTGCAGCGGGCTAGGCGCCGGAAAAATGAAGAAGATAAGTAGGAATATATTGCTCTCCTCGTGGACAAATTGCGAATCATCACTCATCCAGATAACCTAAATGTGCGTGTCTGGAAAAGCCCTATAGACTCTTAAAGGCAAAGAACTGTCACTGGAACCGTTTAGCAAGACGGAAAATCGGTGTCATTTTGGGAGTGAAATCATGATTGAATCTAGAACGCCTTTGATCCCGTATCGAGGCTCCATGACGGCAGATAGGTACACAACAGTTGATATTGATGAAATCGTGAGAGCATTCCAAGTAAACCATGGGCACCACTTTGTACTGGTCAATGATAATGCACCAATACATTGTACTCAATGAGTCAATGCTGCTCTCCGAGAATATGACATCACAAGGTAAGACTGGCCTGTTGGATCGCCTTACTTAAGCCTAATAGAGCACGTGTGGGATGCTCTTAAGCGAGCTGTTTGAAACCACCAGCCACCTTCCCAGACAGTGTCAGAGATCAGAGAAGCCGCTATTCAAGAATGGGATGAGGGTGATCCACGGGAGGATTCCAGCATTTGTTTGAGCCAGTTGAGGATTTATATTCAAATTCAAATTCAAATTCAAATTCATTTATTTGCCAGAATGTATGTGTACAATAAAGTATGATCTTAAATTATGAATAATGGCCCATTTACATTCTACCATTTTATATGGTGTGCAAATATTTAAGTAGTATAGGTACATGCAAAAAAAAAATTACAAGTGGGAATTCAATTAAAATGTCTTTTTGTTTAATGGTAGTTCCTAAGTGTTAATGTCCATACTTTCATTTTGTTTGTAATTAATTAATTATTAGATATATATCAATATTACTGCCTTCGGATTTATTTTCCACTAAAAGACATAAATTCGTTTAGATCGTAAAAACATTTTTCTTTTAACCATTGTATTAACTTTTTTTTAAACGTGGTTAAAGGTAACTCTTTAAAGTCGTTGGGTATTTTGTTATACACCTTTATAGCATTTACGTAAGAGTTCCTTTCATACAATTTGAGCCTGCATTGAGGTAAGTATAATTTATGTTTATTTCTAGGAGCTACATTTCGTTCAGTTACATCTATTTGCCTTTCAAAGTGTTCAGGATGCTGTTTTACAAATATGCATATTTCTTTAATGTACAAGCATGTTAGTGTTAAGATATTGTACTTTTTAAACAAGGGCTTACAGCTATCCGTATACCCTGCTCCATAGATTGCACGCACACATTTTTTTTGTACTCTAAATACTTTTATTATATCTACTGAATTGCCCCACAATAAAAGACCATATGATAGTACTGACGAAACATATCCGTGATATGCACATAGAGCAGCATCAGTTGATACCGTGACTCGTAATCTCTTTATTGCGTAGACAAATCTGTCGAGTTTGTCACAAACGTAATCGACATGTGTTTTCCAGTCGCAATTTTGATCCAACATTATACCCAGAAATTTAGTACTTGCTACTTGTTCGATGATCTTATCATTATATTTAACATTAATATTCAATAGTTTTCTCTGGTATGTCTGAAATTGGATCATTTTAGTTTTTTCCATATTAATCTGTAAATTATTACAATAAAGCCAGTTTATTATGTTTTTGATTGCTTTATTTATCTCTGTTTCATATGTATCTGCATTTTCGCATTTCACGATAAGGGTTGTGTCATCAGCAAACAAGATTGTGTTATGGCGAGTGATATTAGGGAGATCATTAATATACATGAGGAATAGGAATTGTATTAAATAAAATCTTCTATTAATAAATTGTTGCATAAGTTTGGATAAAAAATCTTTTTGTTTTAAATATCTGCTAAAATTAAACTACTATTGAATTTAAAATAATAAATTAATATATTTTATAAAAATATCAAATAAAAATAAATAAAATTATATATAATAAAATAAATATAATTTATGTTTTAAATAATAAAAAGGAGCTTATTTTTTAATTTCAAACAGTGTATTTCTATTAAAAAAACATACATAAAAACTCACGCCTGTCACCCACAGGGGTAGGCAGAGACTACAGACTTCCATTTAGCACAATCCTGACATACGCTTCCTCCACATCCATATACCTACGCACATATGCTAGTCGGTTAACGGTACTCTTAATTTGGTCCATTCTTAATATATCGCCAATTTGGTTGACAAACTTTCATCTAGGACGTCCCTTTCCGACTCTTCCGTTCACTTCTGCAAAATACGTTTGCTTTGTCAGACTTTCCTCATTCATTATTTCTATGTGATCAAACCACCGAAGCATTCCTTTCTTAATTTTGTTCACAGTATCATCATGCAAACCACACTCATCTTTTATCACACTGTTTCTAACCCTGTCACTCAGGGTGACCTTTTTTACACATTCTGACTTTTCATAATAGAGTGTAGAGTCCTAATTACTTTATTTCCTGCGTGCATTCATCGTTCTATATCCTTATCATATTTCTCATCCCTGCTGAATACACATCCTAAATATACAAACTCATCTACTTGCTCGACCATCTCCCCTTTTATTCTTATTTCACATATCGTTTTACTTTCTTCTCTTTCAAAAATCATAATTTTCGTCTTACTTGCATTCACTTTCATTCCCCTTATTTTAATGATCTTTTCATTAATGTAACTATCATTTGCAGCTCGGCTGCCGACGACGTAAACATGACTTGATCATTGGCGTACAAAGACATTTCACGGTTAACTCACCCATTAAATTTTATATATTTATATTTTATTTATTATAATTTTTTTACATTAACCCTTAACCCGCACTCTTCAACTTTCAAAATTTCCAAACAACTGTCCATAAATAGGTTGAACAGCCACGGGAAAGCCACACAGCCCTCTCTGGTTTGGCATCCATAAAGGAGTCACTTTATGGATGCCAAACCGGTCCAAGTAGGCCCCGTTGATCCTAACACAAGAACTCGAGTCCCTATACAGAGACTTTAATGCTTGCATTAACCCAGCGCAAAACCTAATTGAGTTCAGCGTTTCCCATAACACATGCCTGTCCACTCTGTTATAAGCCTTTTCCAAGTCCATGAACGCACAAAAAACTTTATGGTTTTTCGCCAAAAACTTCTCCGCGATAATGCGCATGGAAAAGACTTGATCTATACACCCCGTTCCGTTTCTAAATCCCTCTTGCACATGCCAAATTTTTCCATCAGTTTCTTTCATAACTCTTTCAATTAGTACATAAGTGTACAGTTTTCTCACAATGCTAAGAAGGCTGATACCACGGTAGTTTTTACAGCCCTGGTGCGACCCTTTTCCCTTATTTGGGAAACTGAGACTATTACGGCTTTGCACCGGTTTAGTTCCCAAAATAAATTAAACAAGGTGTACAGCAGGCCTGCCATCACTTCTTCTCCAGCCCTTAGCATTTCGCGTGAAAATCTTTCATATCCGGCTGCCTTACCTACTTTCATGCTTTTCATTGTTTTGATTATTTCATCTATAATTATCTCCCTATCTCTTTCCTCTTCTTTCGGAATTTCTATTTCATTTGGTTCACACGTCTCCTCACACATAAATACGCTTTCAAAATATTCCTTCCATCTCTTTAGACTCAACACTTCATCATTCAGAAAAAAAAAGATACAACATCAACACTTTTTCTTGATAAAATTAAATTTTAAATATATATTATCTTTTGCTAATGATCACTTTTTTATGTGTATATATAATGTAAGAAACGAAACAAAACAGTTAATTAGGTTTGCTTCCTTGTTAACATTTATCACTCAACCGTAAAGTTAACATTTTATTGGGTTAAAAGCTAAATGCAAAAAAAGGTTTGCAATGTTTAAAAAATGGAGGATGATCACTATACTACGAAAGAAAGAGAAACGCAAGAAGTTACTTTGAAATGAAAAATTTTAAACTTACGACACCCACGGGATGATACCCCATGGTAGTAGATATTGTTCGGCGAATCAGACTTATAATCACAGCCGATGGTGTTTTAAATTTAAATAAACATTAAATTGATAAATAAATAAATCTTCAAACTTTTTAAAAGTTGCAAATTACTTCCATTTCCGTATCTAAGCCCTCGGTAGGTTCGTGACGGGCTCAGCCCCGACAGCTACAGTCGAGTGACCTGATTGCTTTTTTGTTAGTTTTTCATTGTATTTGCAAGGTCCAGCTGGCGAGCGGAGACGGCTCATCAAAAATTGTAGAGTTTGTTTGTGGTGTTTGACAGATGTTTTATGCATGTAGTAGAAAACGTGGTAGAGCCATGCTGCAGTTATGTTAGTAGTATAGTTGTAGCACGAATCAGTTGGCTCAACCGGGGAATGACCACGCTCTCACGGAATACCAGTGTTAAAGAGTAGATTAATGCTACTGTTTCGTATGGTGAGTGTAGAGAAACGGAGACCCATTTTACTGCAAACGAGGCATTCCATCTTAGTTCTCACGGGTGTCAACGCATCTGCATTTTGTTATATGATCGAGGATAGATGTAGATGCCTATGGGCCACAGGAACCACTCACCATCAGGTGGACTGTGTGCTCGTTTGTCACTCTATCCTATAAAAAAAAACAATAGAAAAGTACCAAAAATTTGAGCTCCTATTTCTGTTCTCTGAGCGTATACAGGAACACGAATATATCGCTATCTATAAAAACCCGCGTGAAAGAACATATAACTGACGTGAAACATTGACGCTTCGGGAAGTCTGCAGTCTATGAACATGTTCAAAAGCCATTACATTAGATTTGATAGACCTCGTATCCTCGCAAAAGAACATCGATTACTAACTAAGATCATTCGCGAGGCTATTGAAAGTAAAAACATCCTGATTTAAATAGAAAAGATGGATGGGTAGTGCCATCTGCTTGTGATCCTATAATTACCAAAATTAAATCCAAACCCAAGCATACCACTGCAAGACTTTAAGATACTGCAAGCTCGTTCTACTTAGCTCGGTACAAAAAATTAAGATTTAAACTGAAGGTAGTTGGGCTAACTATGACAATGAGACGTCAAACATTTCAGTCCCTCCTTGACTATGGGTGCTGTAAAGCACCCGAAGCGTCGGGAATTAAGAATAATTTAATTAAATATAAGTAATCATTTCGTAAGTTTTTTTAAACTCATAAAGCATTTGATAATATTTACTTATGTTAAGTATTGGTCTCCGTAGAGACCACAATGTCTTCGTTTTGTGATTTACCGCAGTTAAATTAAATATAGAGTCGGAAGCCGCAAGCAATCAATTGTTAAGGCAACGTATCACCTGACCTACATTCCTATATATTAATTAATTCAACAATATACTATAATTCACGCCTTCTACCTGCATTATGTACAATTTATAGATAGAGATGCATAGCAATATATCAGTGACGAGAATTGTGTCTGTCGATAAAAAATGTTCGATAACAAATCATGCCTTGGTCATTTATCGTTATAGGAAAGGTTAGCTTGCCTGTTGGATTGATAATCGCAATAGCAAGCGTATCGCATTGCACCCAAGCAACAAGATTGGGTTATTGATTCTTTTACTTCGCGTCCACATATGGCATTTCTAATATGTCTTCTATATTTAGTATGCTTTTTTGAGTAAAGCAAAACTTTAGGACATCATTAGTACGTTGTTATTATTGCACCTATTAAGGTGTTAAGGGTTGTATTTACTGGAAATCGTTCCTTGTATGGGTAGTCCTATATTCTACAGTGGATTGTTTTCAAGCTAATTCAGAGGAAGAAAACTCTTATGGCAATTTCAATACCTGATAGTTACGAGATAAGCTTTAATAACATGCATGGCTACATTTTTTATATAGACTAATACTAAAACTTATTATTGGGTGCATACTGTCTTATATATTTCTTTATAAAGTTAAGACTTCTCATCACATTGATAAATGTTGAAATAAACATCAAGCAAAAATCAAAGTGTAGTGCATATTAAAGAAGATTTCTGCTTTGATCCGGTTTCACTACTATTTGTTTTAGAAACTGATATAAGTTTATTGCATATTAAATATCGTTTTTGAAGACTATCTGCATCGCAAACTGTCGCTTGCCGCCGGAGCTACAATAAAATAGTTCAGTTCACAATAGCCGTAGCGGCGAAGTGGAAGTACGAGTATTGTAGCGACGGCGCTGCGTGCTACTTTATTCGAGCACCGCAAACGCTCGCATCAGCCAGACTCATGACGTTTGTTCGCATGAACTGATACTTTGATTGTTTTCAGCAACATTGTATATTTTCCTTAACGAATTGACTGCCATAAAAAATTGAGTCGTACATCAATATTCATAAGTTGCTATCTATTTGTTTAATAGAGAAACATATACATAGACACCGCACTAAAATGAAACCTTTATACTGGATACAGAGAATTCTATCTTACTCCTCAGGTGTGACAATGCATCTTTATTTTGTTTCTTATTTATTAAAAGTTCCTTAGTATCCACTTAACATTAGATGGACTGTGTGCTCGATTGTGTTTATTTAATGAAATAATAATTATTAATAATAAAATATTAAAATACATAATACATAAATACATAAACACTTACGCCTGTCACCCAGAGGTCCACCTCTCCCGCCTCTTCCACATCCATATACCTACGCATACATGCTCGTCGGTTAAGGGTACTCTTAATTTGACCCATTTTTAATACATCGCCGATTTGGTCGACAAACTTTCGCCTAGGACGTCCCTTTCCGATTCTTCCATTCACTACTGCACTAAAAATGTGTGAAAGTGAATGCAAGTAAGCCAAAAGTAATGGTTTTTGTAAGAAAAGAAAGTTAAACGATATGTTAAGTAAGAATAAAAGGGGAGGTGGTCGAGCAAGTAGATGAATTTATATATTTGGGATGTGTATTCAGCAGAGATGGGAGATATGATAAGGATATTGAACGACGGGTGAATGCAGGAAATAAAGTAAATGGGGCTTTACACTATTGTGAAAAGTCAGAATGTGTCAAAAAAGCAAGTGTGGCAATTCACAGTGCTGTATTAGTCCCTACTTTAACGTATGGTAGTGAAAGTTGGGTGTGGCAGAAGAAGTACGAGAGTAGAATAAATGCAGTAGAAATGCGGTCGCTAAGGAATATGTTAGGGCTGAATCTGAGTGACAGGTTGAGAAACTGTGTGATAAAAGAAGAGTGTGATTTGCAAGATGATGCGGTGACCAGGATTAAGAAAGGAATGCTTCGGTGGTTTGGTCATGTAGAAAGAATATTAAAATGTTTATCTTTATATATTAGTTTAAAAAGAAAAAAAATAGCTATGTATGTTGTCATCCGGACAACATTGAAGTTTACCCCTTGTAACACCTATTCGTATTGGTTCACTTCATATTATGTCCTCGAAATATTATTAATATTTAATTTGACAGGTTTCCTTATAACGTTATCCTTTATTTCGAAGAACACGGTAAATCGATGCCTAAAAATATAATAAAAGTGCAATGTTCCCGGCAGGGTGCGATCTTCGTTGCGCACCTTAGAATAAAAAGCGGGTGTTTGTCTACTCAGATATCAGGGCTCGGTGTTTTAGCATTTTATTTATTACAAATTAAATAGTATTTAATTAAGTTTATTAATACAAAATTACATTAAATTTTGCAACAATAAGGACCAATACAGAAAAGATATTATTGCAATTGATGTTAGAATCAAGTACGTGACATCAACTGCATGTGTGCGGAATGTAGTGACAATAACCGCTAAGTCAACATGAGTACAGTTGCCAATCAAATCATAATTTGTTTATTTTTTAGCATTTTTGATTAAAAGCGTAAATATCGCACCAAGTATGAATTACTGAATCTGTGGGGTCGAGTAAAGCAGCTTGTCTATGTTCCACTAAAACGGCATTACATTATATTTTTTATTTATTTTATTTGTGGAGCTTACGGCTACATTTATAATCTATATCACTATATTAAAAATTATGTATCACTTAAAAGCTTTAATATATACGAGTAGGCATAATACATTCGTAACAAATCTTTACTTAGACACACTATTTACGAAATCTATTGTAAGTGTAGTTTTAATGTTCGTAGAGCTATCACGGAATAAGTCGTTGTTTCCAGAATACTTATTAAATAAAATCAAAGCTATTGGTATAAAACTATAATTATATATATAGTCTATAATTAGTATGACAAGTTGAAACATGGAGTAATACATTTTTGCGAAGTTTTTAACAGGGGCTCTTCGTAAGATTTTACTGAGGAGCTCCAGACAATCCTTTATAGTTTGTGCTATTTTTGGTAGAAAACAGACGTCAGCTATATCCCTGAGTATGTTTAGAGGCATTTAGGTATTTAACAAATCAGACGAGTCGATGAGTTACTGCGAATCTTTTCAGTTACCCTGTGCATAAGAGAATACAGTACACTTGACTAATTTAAGTGGTTGTAATTCCAAGAAGGTAGGCTGAACTAGTAATGTTTTATGATAAGGGTTTTCATGCACAAAATGATCTGGGCATTTAAAAACTTCAAAATAATTATTACACAATACAAGATCTAATATTCCATCTGAATTTTTTTACAGTAATTGAATTGTTGTAAATTAAAATCATATAATACCTCTAAGAATTGTAATATATGGCAATTTGTGATAGACAATGGATGAAAGCAAGAATCAGTTAATATCCATTTCATATTGCTCTAATTAAAGTCCTCGATAATGATAATTTATCTTCAGAGTAGCAATCAACAATAATACGAAGCTTGGTTAAGAAATTATTAAGTTGGAAATGAGTTGCCTTTATTTTAATCACAGAGATAGATCGTAGGCTAGAGTTCCGTAGAGGATAAATCAATGCGTAGAGGTAGGATCCCTATCTCTACGGAATTCAATATATCTGTTGTCAAAAAAATCATTGATATCTATAATATTAAATGTTAACAAACGGTTCAGTTAACACAATGATATCGTAATCATTTAAAGTCACACTACGTAAGAAATCGTTAGTTTCAGTCCGGAGTCCTCTGCACTTTTATTCGTTGTTATAATGACTATTATTCGTTGTTATACATTACCAAAAAACTATAGTCATAATCACTATAACAAACTATTCGTGAATAAGCCATGTTTCACATTTAAAACTAATGACCTTTTGAATCTAACAAACATTATAAAATTATAAAATACAATAATTGATTCATCGCGTAGTCTTCACTAAATTACCTAAAATATAATTTTTAAAAGAAGGCGGTTTCAAAACAGATAGAAGTTGCAATAATTATTTAGTAATCGAGAGTAGCATATTAAACTCATAATAGCCAAGCGAATATCTGTACACATCGAAGCATCATAACAACAGGAGGTTCTCAAACTTATCAAGCAACAAGTGAATGCTTTGCAAATAGATGAATTTAAGGAATATAAATTTATCAATAAAATCATGGTTAAGTCGCTCTCGTTTTTTATTACAATAACCTTTGATTGCTGATCTTTTATTGCAAATATTTTAGAGTATTTTTTTTAACCAAACGAGATTAAAATCATGTTCCTTGTCACAGTTTTTGGCTTTAATCTAAAGAAATTTATTTTTAACAGTTAAATGATCATTTACAAATATTTTGTTAATACCAAGCAAATCTATATCAGCAGGGCATAAAGTTTTACAACAACGAGCAGCAGCAATAAAGTCTTCTTTTACGTGACGATTTAAGAAAGACACTATAATTGGCTTAAATTTGCTATCTTGGGAGGAAATTCTGGACGATATTCAGTTTATTAATAGGATACATAACCTTGGAATATTTTAGCAATAATTTCATGCATATTTTTATTGTATTTCGTAACTCTCTTTCGGAACTCTCTTCATTTCCACGTTGCTAAGCCTCAACCATTGATTTTTTTCATTAAGATTCTCTTCTATCTGGGCTACTTTGTCTTATAAATTAGAGAACATCTCGTGTAATTTCTCCAGACGTCGTACTCAATCTTCTAGGTTTTGAATTTTGCCATATTACGTCAATTCCCCAGTGGTCTCATGAGGTCGCACCCACCCACAGCACTTTAACCCATAAAAACTTATATATAGAGACTACTTTTCTACGAAGAAGTTTAGTATTATATAATTAATATGAAATACTCTATCCCCTAGTGCAATAAAAAAACTGTTATCCTATGAATATTTATTAATAATCTTCTTTAATTTCATACGCCATTTTCGCATGAATGTTATTGTTGACGACGCTGACGTTGCTTCTCGGACATCTGACATATAAATAATATTATTTAGTGAAACATAAAATATATAAAACATATTATACACATAATAAATTGTTACTTACCTTTTGTACTTGTTGTTTTTCTATAATAAATAAGTACGTGTGCATACGGGGACGGTGGCACTTACCGCGATTTTTATTGTAGGATGAAGGTAATTTTGCAACATCGGTGTTGAACCGCGGTGTTCATGATCCCGCGCTTAGTCAGTTGCACTAGAACATCATACGGGGTGACACCTTTGTCTCCCTCCTCGCGGATGTACACGCGCCCACCAAAAGTTTTTAGTTTATTTTACTTCCAGACAACCAGTGGCCTACTTCACCAAAAAAGTGGTCCTTCAGCCAAATCCTTACGTCGTCTGTAAACAGTATAATAATAATAAGTACCAGTTATGTTCAACACGCCGGCTACGCAGCATAAAAGGCGACGACCACGTGGCACCGCTGCAATATCGGAGTGCGAGAACAACCAAGATGTGTTACCATCGTTTAGTTTAAAGGACGAAGTGCTGGAAAAACCTGGAAATGCGCAAAGTGCCTGTAGTAAGAGTAAAAAGTCGTTGAAGACCGTAGGCACATCGTCAGGTATGGCACGCAAGCGGCAATTGGAATACGAAACCGCAAAAACTATGGCTCTCGTGGAAATACAAGCAGTGGAAGCTGAAGCAGAATCCAAGGTTAAAAGTGCTCAAGCAGAAGCTACCAAGATTAAGGCAAATATTCAATCGAAGCTGCTAAACAAATAGCTTGCAGCTGAGGTGGTAGAGTTGGAATCTCGATCACGCTCCTCCCACAAACACGGCTGTAGAATCTTCAACCAGCAAAGTTGAAAATTGGCTGAATGCACCAGGAAGTCAGCATGAGGGGAACCGGGAGGATTTCTCTCGGGAAACAATCGGCTTAGAAAAGCTGGCATATGCCTTGAAAAAGGCAGTGGCTGCCTTATCCTGTAAAAAACAGAACCAGCTCTTAACAAGATTAGCAACGTCTAAAGACCTGGCTTTATTTTTTGGAGATTTAATAGAGTGGTTGCAGTTTAAACAAGCGTAACAAGAATCAACCCAATTATGCAAATATAGTGACACAGAAAATATATGGCGGCTACGTAAGTGTCTTCGTTGCGATGCTAAAGAAGCGGTGACTTCACTCTGGATTGGTGGAACTATACCCGATTTAATAATTTAGAACTTGGATGGCAAATCGGAAACAATTATGTGTAAAATAGTCTTACAGCTAAAAAAATTAAGCCCACTGCCGTTAACTTATCATAATGATATTATTATCTTCATATAATCGGGTGCTTTCTAGCACCCATGAGTTCCCCATGACCATGGGTGCTGGAAAGCACTTGAAACGTCGGGTATTAAAAATAAATAAAACGCGATAAAATCCGTAAAAGTAGTTTTAATCAATACACACAGAATTAGCTATAACCCAATCCTGTGTGAAGGCCACGTTGCGAAGGTACCGCGGTGTAAATAATTTTGCTGACCGACCACGCAATGGTCACCCTACTAAACAGTAAAAACTGACTGTTAAGTTGGGCGATCACAACGTGTGACCTATGTGGCGCTTCTGAGCAACAGTAAAACTGACTCCTGCTAAGAAGCACTATATAAGATTGCTGGCAGCTCGTAACCCATCATTTAACGCCACTACAATAAAATCAGAAGTGCGGGCTGCTTATAGACTAGAAGCTGGAACTCAGACCATTTGGAATTGCTTACACCAAGCTAAATTACGAGTACGGTCTTGACAAGCACCTCTGCATTCACGGCAACGTCAGCGACTGAGATTGCAGCGGGCTAGGCGCCGGAAAAATGAAGAAGATAAGTAGGAATATATTGCTCTCCTCGTGGACAAATTGCGAATCATCACTCATCCAGATAACCTAAATGTGCGTGTCTGGAAAAGCCCTATAGACTCTTAAAGGCAAAGAACTGTCACTGGAACCGTTTAGCAAGACGGAAAATCGGTGTCATTTTGGGAGTGAAATCATGATTGAATCTAGAACGCCTTTGATCCCGTATCGAGGCTCCATGACGGCAGATAGGTACACAACAGTTGATATTGATGAAATCGTGAGAGCATTCCAAGTAAACCATGGGCACCACTTTGTACTGGTCAATGATAATGCACCAATACATTGTACTCAATGAGTCAATGCTGCTCTCCGAGAATATGACATCACAAGGTAAGACTGGCCTGTTGGATCGCCTTACTTAAGCCTAATAGAGCACGTGTGGGATGCTCTTAAGCGAGCTGTTTGAAACCACCAGCCACCTTCCCAGACAGTGTCAGAGATCAGAGAAGCCGCTATTCAAGAATGGGATGAGGGTGATCCACGGGAGGATTCCAGCATTTGTTTGAGCCAGTTGAGGATTTATATTCAAATTCAAATTCAAGTTCATTTATTTGCCAGAATGTATGTGTACAATAAAGTATGATCTTAAATTATGAATAATGGCCCATTTACATTCTACCATTTTATATGGTGTGCAAATATTTTATTAGTATAGGTACATGCAAAAAAAAAAAAATTACAAGTGGGAATTCAATTAAAATGTCTTTTTGTTTAATGGTAGTTCCTAAGTGTTAATGTCCATACTTTCATTTTGTTTGTAATTAATTAATTATTAGATATATATCAATATTACTGCCTTCGGATTTATTTTCCACTAAAAGACATAAATTCGTTTAGATCGTAAAAACATTTTTCTTTTAACCATTGTATTAACTTTTTTTTAAACGTGGTTAAAGGTAACTCT
This sequence comes from Parnassius smintheus behrii, assembly GCA_036936625.1. Classification (NCBI taxonomy): domain Eukaryota; kingdom Metazoa; phylum Arthropoda; class Insecta; order Lepidoptera; family Papilionidae; genus Parnassius; species Parnassius smintheus. The sequence goes on along the minus strand of JAUPFT010000002.1, from coordinate 62,968,035 downwards.
TTAAAGTCGTTGGGTATTTTGTTATACACCTTTATAGCATTTACGTAAGAGTTCCTTTCATACAATTTGAGCCTGCATTGAGGTAAGTATAATTTATGTTTATTTCTAGGAGCTACATTTCGTTCAGTTACATCTATTTGCCTTTCAAAGTGTTCAGGATGCTGTTTTACAAATATGCATATTTCTTTAATGTACAAGCATGTTAGTGTTAAGATATTGTACTTTTTAAACAAGGGCTTACAGCTATCCGTATACCCTGCTCCATAGATTGCACGCACACATTTTTTTTGTACTCTAAATACTTTTATTATATCTACTGAATTGCCCCATAATAAAAGACCATATGATAGTACTGACGAAACATATCCGTGATATGCACATAGAGCAGCATCAGTTGATACCGTGACTCGTAATCTCTTTATTGCGTAGACAAATCTGTCGAGTTTGTCACAAACGTAATCGACATGTGTTTTCCAGTCGCAATTTTGATCCAACATTATACCCAGAAATTTAGTACTTGCTACTTGTTCGATGATCTTATCATTATATTTAACATTAATATTCAATAGTTTTCTCTGGTATGTCTGAAATTGGATCATTTTAGTTTTTTCCATATTAATCTGTAAATTATTACAATAAAGCCAGTTTATTATGTTTTTGATTGCTTTATTTATCTCTGTTTCATATGTATCTGCATTTTCGCATTTCACGATAAGGGTTGTGTCATCAGCAAACAAGATTGTGTTATGGCGAGTGATATTAGGGAGATCATTAATATACATGAGGAATAGGAATTGTATTAAATAAAATCTTCTATTAATAAATTGTTGCATAAGTTTGGATAAAAAATCTTTTTGTTTTAAATATCTGCTAAAATTAAACTACTATTGAATTTAAAATAATAAATTAATATATTTTATAAAAATATCAAATAAAAATAAATAAAATTATATATAATAAAATAAATATAATTTATGTTTTAAATAATAAAAAGGAGCTTATTTTTTAATTTCAAACAGTGTATTTCTATTAAAAAAACATACATAAAAACTCACGCCTGTCACCCACAGGGGTAGGCAGAGACTACAGACTTCCATTTAGCACAATCCTGACATACGCTTCCTCCACATCCATATACCTACGCACATATGCTAGTCGGTTAACGGTACTCTTAATTTGGTCCATTCTTAATATATCGCCAATTTGGTTGACAAACTTTCATCTAGGACGTCCCTTTCCGACTCTTCCGTTCACTTCTGCAAAATACGTTTGCTTTGTCAGACTTTCCTCATTCATTATTTCTATGTGATCAAACCACCGAAGCATTCCTTTCTTAATTTTGTTCACAGTATCATCATGCAAACCACACTCATCTTTTATCACACTGTTTCTAACCCTGTCACTCAGGGTGACCTTTTTTACACATTCTGACTTTTCATAATAGAGTGTAGAGTCCTAATTACTTTATTTCCTGCGTGCATTCATCGTTCTATATCCTTATCATATTTCTCATCCCTGCTGAATACACATCCTAAATATACAAACTCATCTACTTGCTCGACCATCTCCCCTTTTATTCTTATTTCACATATCGTTTTACTTTCTTCTCTTTCAAAAATCATAATTTTCGTCTTACTTGCATTCACTTTCATTCCCCTTATTTTAATGATCTTTTCATTAATGTAACTATCATTTGCAGCTCGGCTGCCCACGACGTAAACATGACTTGATCATTGGCGTACAAAGACATTTCACGGTTAACTCACCCATTAAATTTTATATATTTATATTTTATTTATTATAATTTTTTTAAATTAACCCTTAACCCGCACTCTTCAACTTTCAAAATTTCCAAACAACTGTCCATAAATAGGTTGAACAGCCACGGGAAAGCCACACAGCCCTCTCCGGTTTGGCATCCATAAAGGAGTCACTTTATGGATGCCAAACCGGTCCAAGTAGGCCCCGTTGATCCTAACACAAGAACTCGAGTCCCTATACAGAGACTTTAATGCTTGCATTAACCCAGCGCAAAACCTAATTGAGTTCAGCGTTTCCCATAACACATGCCTGTCCACTCTGTTATAAGCCTTTTCCAAGTCCATGAACGCACAAAAAACTTTATGGTTTTTCGCCAAAAACTTCTCCGCGATAATGCGCATGGAAAAGACTTGATCTATACACCCCGTTCCATTTCTAAATCCCTCTTGCACATGCCAAATTTTTCCATCAGTTTCTTTCATAACTCTTTCAATTAGTACATAAGTGTACAGTTTTCTCACAATGCTAAGAAGGCTGATACCACGGTAGTTTTTACAGCCCTGGTGCGACCCTTTTCCCTTATTTGGGAAACTGAGACTATTACGGCTTTGCACCGGTTTAGTTCCCAAAATAAATTAAACAAGGTGTACAGCAGGCCTGCCATCACTTCTTCTCCAGCCCTTAGCATTTCGCGTGAAAATCTTTCATATCCGGCTGCCTTACCTACTTTCATGCTTTTCATTGTTTTGATTATTTCATCTATAATTATCTCCCTATCTCTTTCCTCTTCTTTCGGAATTTCTATTTCATTTGGTTCACACGTCTCCTCACACATAAATACGCTTTCAAAATATTCCTTCCATCTCTTTAGACTCAACACTTCATCATTCAGAAAAAAAAAGATACAACATCAACACTTTTTCTTGATAAAATTAAATTTTAAATATATATTATCTTTTGCTAATGATCACTTTTTTATGTGTATATATAATGTAAGAAACGAAACAAAACAGTTAATTAGGTTTGCTTCCTTGTTAACATTTATCACTCAACCGTAAAGTTAACATTTTATTGGGTTAAAAGCTAAATGCAAAAAAAGGTTTGCAATGTTTAAAAAATGGAGGATGATCACTATACTACGAAAGAAAGAGAAACGCAAGAAGTTACTTTGAAATGAAAAATTTTAAACTTACGACACCCACGGGATGATACCCCATGGTAGTAGATATTGTTCGGCGAATCAGACTTATAATCACAGCCGATGGTGTTTTAAATTTAAATAAACATTAAATTGATAAATAAATAAATCTTCAAACTTTTTAAAAGTTGCAAATTACTTCCATTTCCGTATCTAAGCCCTCGGTAGGTTCGTGACGGGCTCAGCCCCGACAGCTACAGTCGAGTGACCTGATTGCTTTTTTGTTAGTTTTTCATTGTATTTGCAAGGTCCAGCTGGCGAGCGGAGACGGCTCATCAAAAATTGTAGAGTTTGTTTGTGGTGTTTGACAGATGTTTTATGCATGTAGTAGAAAACGTGGTAGAGCCATGCTGCAGTTATGTTAGTAGTATAGTTGTAGCACGAATCAGTTGGCTCAACCGGGGAATGACCACGCTCTCACGGAATACCAGTGTTAAAGAGTAGATTAATGCTACTGTTTCGTATGGTGAGTGTAGAGAAACGGAGACCCATTTTACTGCAAACGAGGCATTCCATCTTAGTTCTCACGGGTGTCAACGCATCTGCATTTTGTTATATGATCGAGGATAGATGTAGATGCCTATGGGCCACAGGAACCACTCACCATCAGGTGGACTGTGTGCTCGTTTGTCACTCTATCCTATAAAAAAAAACAATAGAAAAGTACCAAAAATTTGAGCTCCTATTTCTGTTCTCTGAGCGTATACAGGAACACGAATATATCGCTATCTATAAAAACCCGCGTGAAAGAACATATAACTGACGTGAAACATTGACGCTTCGGGAAGTCTGCAGTCTATGAACATGTTCAAAAGCCATTACATTAGATTTGATAGACCTCGTATCCTCGCAAAAGAACATCGATTACTAACTAAGATCATTCGCGAGGCTATTGAAAGTAAAAACATCCTGATTTAAATAGAAAAGATGGATGGGTAGTGCCATCTGCTTGTGATCCTATAATTACCAAAATTAAATCCAAACCCAAGCATACCACTGCAAGACTTTAAGATACTGCAAGCTCGTTCTACTTAGCTCGGTACAAAAAATTAAGATTTAAACTGAAGGTAGTTGGGCTAACTATGACAATGAGACGTCAAACATTTCAGTCCCTCCTTGACTATGGGTGCTGTAAAGCACCCGAAGCGTCGGGAATTAAGAATAATTTAATTAAATATAAGTAATCATTTCGTAAGTTTTTTTAAACTCATAAAGAATTTGATAATATTTACTTATGTTAAGTATTGGTCTCCGTAGAGACCACAATGTCTTCGTTTTGTGATTTACCGCAGTTAAATTAAATATAGAGTCGGAAGCCGCAAGCAATCAATTGTTAAGGCAACGTATCACCTGACCTACATTCCTATATATTAATTAATTCAACAATATACTATAATTCACGCCTTCTACCTGCATTATGTACAATTTATAGATAGAGATGCATAGCAATATATCAGTGACGAGAATTGTGTCTGTCGATAAAAAATGTTCGATAACAAATCATGCCTTGGTCATTTATCGTTATAGGAAAGGTTAGCTTGCCTGTTGGATTGATAATCGCAATAGCAAGCGTATCGCATTGCACCCAAGCAACAAGATTGGGTTATTGATTCTTTTACTTCGCGTCCACATATGGCATTTCTAATATGTCTTCTATATTTAGTATGCTTTTTTGAGTAAAGCAAAACTTTAGGACATCATTAGTACGTTGTTATTATTGCACCTATTAAGGTGTTAAGGGTTGTATTTACTGGAAATCGTTCCTTGTATGGGTAGTCCTATATTCTACAGTGGATTGTTTTCAAGCTAATTCAGAGGAAGAAAACTCTTATGGCAATTTCAATACCTGATAGTTACGAGATAAGCTTTAATAACATGCATGGCTACATTTTTTATATAGACTAATACTAAAACTTATTATTGGGTGCATACTGTCTTATATATTTCTTTATAAAGTTAAGACTTCTCATCACATTGATAAATGTTGAAATAAACATCAAGCAAAAATCAAAGTGTAGTGCATATTAAAGAAGATTTCTGCTTTGATCCGGTTTCACTACTATTTGTTTTAGAAACTGATATAAGTTTATTGCATATTAAATAACGTTTTTGAAGACTATCTGCATCGCAAACTGTCGCTTGCCGCCGGAGCTACAATAAAATAGTTCAGTTCACAATAGCCGTAGCGGCGAAGTGGAAGTACGAGTATTGTAGCGACGGCGCTGCGTGCTACTTTATTCGAGCACCGCAAACGCTCGCATCAGCCAGACTCATGACGTTTGTTCGCATGAACTGATACTTTGATTGTTTTCAGCAACATTGTATATTTTCCTTAACGAATTGACTGCCATAAAAAATTGAGTCGTACATCAATATTCATAAGTTGCTATCTATTTGTTTAATAGAGAAACATATACATAGACACCGCACTAAAATGAAACCTTTATACTGGATACAGAGAATTCTATCTTACTCCTCAGGTGTGACAATGCATCTTTATTTTGTTTCTTATTTATTAAAAGTTCCTTAGTATCCACTTAACATTAGATGGACTGTGTGCTCGATTGTGTTTATTTAATGAAATAATAATTATTAATAATAAAATATTAAAATACATAATACATAAATACATAAACACTTACGCCTGTCACCCAGAGGTCCACCTCTCCCGCCTCTTCCACATCCATATACCTACGCATACATGCTCGTCGGTTAAGGGTACTCTTAATTTGACCCATTTTTAATACATCGCCGATTTGGTCGACAAACTTTCGCCTAGGACGTCCCTTTCCGATTCTTCCATTCACTACTGCACTAAAAATGTGTGAAAGTGAATGCAAGTAAGCCAAAAGTAATGGTTTTTGTAAGAAAAGAAAGTTAAACGATATGTTAAGTAAGAATAAAAGGGGAGGTGGTCGAGCAAGTAGATGAATTTATATATTTGGGATGTGTATTCAGCAGAGATGGGAGATATGATAAGGATATTGAACGACGGGTGAATGCAGGAAATAAAGTAAATGGGGCTTTACACTATTGTGAAAAGTCAGAATGTGTCAAAAAAGCAAGTGTGGCAATTCACAGTGCTGTATTAGTCCCTACTTTAACGTATGGTAGTGAAAGTTGGGTGTGGCAGAAGAAGTACGAGAGTAGAATAAATGCAGTAGAAATGCGGTCGCTAAGGAATATGTTAGGGCTGAATCTGAGTGACAGGTTGAGAAACTGTGTGATAAAAGAAGAGTGTGATTTGCAAGATGATGCGGTGACCAGGATTAAGAAAGGAATGCTTCGGTGGTTTGGTCATGTAGAAAGAATATTAAAATGTTTATCTTTATATATTAGTTTAAAAAGAAAAAAAATAGCTATGTATGTTGTCATCCGGACAACATTGAAGTTTACCCCTTGTAACACCTATTCGTATTGGTTCACTTCATATTATGTCCTCGAAATATTATTAATATTTAATTTGACAGGTTTCCTTATAACGTTATCCTTTATTTCGAAGAACACGGTAAATCGATGCCTAAAAATATAATAAAAGTGCAATGTTCCCGGCAGGGTGCGATCTTCGTTGCGCACCTTAGAATAAAAAGCGGGTGTTTGTCTACTCAGATATCAGGGCTCGGTGTTTTAGCATTTTATTTATTACAAATTAAATAGTATTTAATTAAGTTTATTAATACAAAATTACATTAAATTTTGCAACAATAAGGACCAATACAGAAAAGATATTATTGCAATTGATGTTAGAATCAAGTACGTGACATCAACTGCATGTGTGCGGAATGTAGTGACAATAACCGCTAAGTCAACATGAGTACAGTTGCCAATCAAATCATAATTTGTTTATTTTTTAGCATTTTTGATTAAAAGCGTAAATATCGCACCAAGTATGAATTACTGAATCTGTGGGGTCGAGTAAAGCAGCTTGTCTATGTTCCACTAAAACGGCATTACATTATATTTTTTATTTATTTTATTTGTGGAGCTTACGGCTACATTTATAATCTATATCACTATATTAAAAATTATGTATCACTTAAAAGCTTTAATATATACGAGTAGGCATAATACATTCGTAACAAATCTTTACTTAGACACACTATTTACGAAATCTATTGTAAGTGTAGTTTTAATGTTCGTAGAGCTATCACGGAATAAGTCGTTGTTTCCAGAATACTTATTAAATAAAATCAAAGCTATTGGTATAAAACTATAATTATATATATAGTCTATAATTAGTATGACAAGTTGAAACATGGAGTAATACATTTTTGCGAAGTTTTTAACAGGGGCTCTTCGTAAGATTTTACTGAGGAGCTCCAGACAATCCTTTATAGTTTGTGCTATTTTTGGTAGAAAACAGACGTCAGCTATATCCCTGAGTATGTTTAGAGGCATTTAGGTATTTAACAAATCAGACGAGTCGATGAGTTACTGCGAATCTTTTCAGTTACCCTGTGCATAAGAGAATACAGTACACTTGACTAATTTAAGTGGTTGTAATTCCAAGAAGGTAGGCTGAACTAGTAATGTTTTATGATAAGGGTTTTCATGCACAAAATGATCTGGGCATTTAAAAACTTCAAAATAATTATTACACAATACAAGATCTAATATTCCATCTGAATTTTTTTACAGTAATTGAATTGTTGTAAATTAAAATCATATAATACCTCTAAGAATTGTAATATATGGCAATTTGTGATAGACAATGGATGAAAGCCAGAATCAGTTAATATCCATTTCATATTGCTCTAATTAAAGTCCTCGATAATGATAATTTATCTTCAGAGTAGCAATCAACAATAATACGAAGCTTGGTTAAGAAATTATTAAGTTGGAAATGAGTTGCCTTTATTTTAATCACAGAGATAGATCGTAGGCTAGAGTTCCGTAGAGGATAAATCAATGCGTAGAGGTAGGATCCCTATCTCCACGGAATACAATATATCTGTTGTCAAAAAAATCATTGATATCTATAATATTAAATGTTAACAAACGGTTCAGTTAACACAATGATATCGTAATCATTTAAAGTCACACTACGTAAGAAATCGTTAGTTTCAGTCCGGAGTCCTCTGCACTTTTATTCGTTGTTATAATGACTATTATTCGTTGTTATACATTACCAAAAAAACTATAGTCATAATCACTATAACAAACTATTCGTGAATAAGCCATGTTTCACATTTAAAACTAATGACCTTTTGAATCTAACAAACATTATAAAATTATAAAATACAATAATTGATTCATCGCGTAGTCTTCACTAAATTACCTAAAATATAATTTTTAAAAGAAGGCGGTTTCAAAACAGATAGAAGTTGCAATAATTATTTAGTAATCGAGAGTAGCATATTAAACTCATAATAGCCAAGCGAATATCTGTACACATCGAAGCATCATAACAACAGGAGGTTCTCAAACTTATCAAGCAACAAGTGAATGCTTTGCAAATAGATGAATTTAAGGAATATAAATTTATCAATAAAATCATGGTTAAGTCGCTCTCGTTTTTTATTACAATAACCTTTGATTGCTGATCTTTTATTGCAAATATTTTAGAGTATTTTTTTACCCAAACGAGATTAAAATCATGTTCCTTGTCACAGTTTTTGGCTTTAATCTAAAGAAATTTATTTTTAACAGTTAAATGATCATTTACAAATATTTTGTTAATACCAAGCAAATCTATATCAGCAGGGCATAAAGTTTTACAACAACGAGCAGCAGCAATAAAGTCTTCTTTTACGTGACGATTTAAGAAAGACACTATAATTGGCTTAAATTTGCTATCTTGGGAGGAAATTCTGGACGATATTCAGTTTATTAATAGGATACATAACCTTGGAATATTTTAGCAATAATTTCATGCATATTTTTATTGTATTTCGTAACTCTCTTTCGGAACTCTCTTCATTTCCACGTTGCTAAGCCTCAACCATTGATTTTTTTCATTAAGATTCTCTTCTATCTGGGCTACTTTGTCTTATAAATTAGAGAACATCTCGTGTAATTTCTCCAGACGTCGTACTCAATCTTCTAGGTTTTGAATTTTGCCATATTACGTCAATTCCCCAGTGGTCTCATGAGGTCGCACCCACCCACAGCACTTTAACCCATAAAAACTTGTATATAGAGACTACTTTTCTACGAAGAAGTTTAGTATTATATAATTAATATGAAATACTCTATCCCCTAGTGCAATAAAAAAACTGTTATCCTATGAATATTTATTAATAATCTTCTTTAATTTCATACGCCATTTTCGCATGAATGTTATTGTTGACGACGCTGACGTTGCTTCTCGGACATCTGACATATAAATAATATTATTTAGTGAAACATAAAATATATAAAACATATTATACACATAAGAAATTGTTACTTACCTTTTGTACTTGTTGTTTTTCTATAATAAATAAGTACGTGTGCATACGGGGACGGTGGCACTTACCGCGATTTTTATTGTAGGATGAAGGTAATTTTGCAACATCGGTGTTGAACCGCGGTGTTCATGATCCCGCGCTTAGTCAGTTGCACTAGAACATCATACGGGGTGACACCTTTGTCTCCCTCCTCGCGGATGTACACGCGCCCACCAAAAGTTTTTAGTTTATTTTACTTCCAGACAACCAGTGGCCTACTTCACCAAAAAAGTGGTCCTTCAGCCAAATCCTTACGTCGTCTGTAAACAGTATAATAATAATAAGTACCAGTTATGTTCAACACGCCGGCTACGCAGCATAAAAGGCGACGACCACGTGGCACCGCTGCAATATCGGAGTGCGAGAACAACCAAGATGTGTTACCATCGTTTAGTTTAAAGGACGAAGTGCTGGAAAAACCTGGAAATGCGCAAAGTGCCTGTAGTAAGAGTAAAAAGTCGTTGAAGACCGTAGGCACATCGTCAAGTATGGCACGCAAGCGGCAATTGGAATACGAAACCGCTAAAACTATGGCTCTCGTGGAAATACAAGCAGTGGAAGCTGAAGCAGAATCCAAGGTTAAAAGTGCTCAAGCAGAAGCTACCAAGATTAAGGCAAATATTCAATCGAAGCTGCTAAACAAATAGCTTGCAGCTGAGGTGGTAGAGTTGGAATCTCGATCACGCTCCTCCCACAAACACGGCTGTAGAATCTTCAACCAGCAAAGTTGAAAATTGGCTGAATGCACCAGGAAGTCAGCATGAGGGGAACCGGGAAGATTTCTCTCGGGAAACAATCGGCTTAGAAAAGCTGGCATATGCCTTGAAAAAGGCAGTGGCTGCCTTATCCTGTAAAAAACAGAACCAGCTCTTAACAAGATTAGCAACGTCTAAAGACCTGGCTTTATTTTTTGGAGATTTAATAGAGTGGTTGCAGTTTAAACAAGCGTAACAAGAATCAACCCAATTATGCAAATATAGTGACACAGAAAATATATGGCGGCTACGTAAGTGTCTTCGTTGCGATGCTAAAGAAGCGGTGACTTCACTCTGGATTGGTGGAACTATACCCGATTTAATAATTTAGAACTTGGATGGCAAATCGGAAACAATTATGTGTAAAATAGTCCTACAGCTAACAAAATTAAGCCCACTGCCGTTAACTTATCATAATGATATTATTATCTTCGCTATAGAAATAAAGAACTATGTGGCTGCTGCCAAAGCTATGCAACGAAGTGATTATCTTCGCAGCCCGGAATCCATTGTTGTATCCAAGTTTCCAACTTTACTTGTCGCAAAATGGACCTATTATATTTATGAACGTCGAGAGTGTAATTCACCGATATTAGAATTGCTTAGTGGTTTTTTATACGAGGAAGCCGCTAAAACAGCTGCATCAGGGGCGTCATATTCACGCCCAATATAATTTAAAGAAGCTTGATGAACGTAAACACCGTTTACACTCGCTGTTACTGTGTAGAAATAGTAATCAGTTAGAAAACTTAGAAATCTGTAAATTTTGTCGAAAAGGGGCTCATGATCTCGCTAATTGTTTACGTTTTAAGCACGCCTTACGCAAAGATCGCTAGCGATTTGTACGCGTAAATAAACTTTGCTTCAAATGCCTTGACGTAACTGCGACATTGAAGGCTGCAATGAACCGCATCATCATTTACTGCATTGGACCAAGCCATCAAAAGAAAGCTTAAAAACTGCGGAGCAAGGTGAGGATGAGCATCCCAGCACCAATGAAACAGTGACTCATACGGTGGCATCCCACTGTCACAAGGTGCCTTTGAAAGTGGTGCCGCTTACACTTCACGGACCGAATGGCAGTTTGCATACGCATGCCCTACTGAATGATGGAGCTACCGTGACGGTGATATCTGCTGATATCGCAGATGAACTCGGATTATACGGTGAAAACGTGATAATGCGCGCGCGCAGCACATGGGACTTGGTCAAGCTTGTGTGTGAATCTCAAATAGTGAGTGTTAGTGTTACTAATTCGTATAACGAAATGTTTACTTTCCGTGCGAGTAAAGTTAAAGAATTAAATTTGCCGTCACAAAAGGTGCCGAATATGGACTTCAATAATTATGGAATCTTAAGTGAAGATTTTATGTTATGTAATTATAATGCAAAGCCGAAATTGTTAATTGGTCAGGACAATCATTATTTAATTCCTATTCGTTGTGTTCGTGGTAAGCAGCGTGAGCCGTATATAACTCAAACTGCGCTTGGATGGTGTGTGCACGGACATATGGTAAGTGATGTTAATTGCACTGATCGCTTTGTCTCTTTCATTAATAGTTGCGTGGATAAGGCAGAACTGTCATATTCTGTTTTTTACTTACACATGGTAAAATGGATAACTAGCTATCCCTCTCTCGCTAATGATAACAGTGAATGCACCTGCGCGCCGCGTTTCGTAGAACGTTTGCGTTAGAATCTATTGGTGTAGGTTCGAAGCCGCGCAGCAACCCAGAAGAAATACGCGCTTTACAAATTATGGATGATGCTGCAGAATTAGTAAATGGAAAATGGACTGTCGGCTTACTGTGGGAATACGAGGAGTTGCATTTTCCTGACTCTTACCCTAACGCTTTTAATCGGTTAAAGTCGATAGAAAAAAATTTCAGCAAAACAAAGAGTATGCGACTCGTTACTGTAAAAGAATGATTAGACTTATTTTTGAGAAATACACAGTTATTCTTGTGTAATAATTAGAGGTACGATTTAAGTTAAAATTTTCCAGGCCTTTTCTAAATCAAGAAATTTGCACTAAAGTTGATGGTGAGTGAGTATACTTCTTAAACTTGTAATTAAACTGTGTAGTTAAGCTATAACACCTAAGTATAACCACTACTTATTCCCTTCTTTAGATCTTCATACCAGTTTTTAAATAAAAAAATATTGTTCATATAAATATATTTATTTTTTATCATTTTTATCAATATTAGGACGACGTGTCGATAGGTCTTTTTAAAATTAAGATTTCATGTGACAAAGTATTATGCATTTCAGTGTCTTTTTTTATAATATTTTGATATTTTGACAAGCCTGTTGGTCTAGTGGTTAGTGACCCTGACTGCTATGCCGGAGGTCGTGGGTTCGATTCCCACCCAGGACAAATGTTTGTGTGATGAGCACGATCATTTGTTCTGTGTCTGGGTGTAATTTATCTATAATATTTATGTATTTAGAAATATATAAATATGTTTATCAGTTGTCTAGTACCCATAACACAAGCTCTGCTTAGCTTGGGACTAGATGGCGTTGTGTGATAGTTGTGGAATATTATTATTATTTTTATTATATTATTATTATTATTATATATTGATAACTACAATTACATACAAATACAGCAGGTATTGTAGAGTGAGGTATCTAAGAGGCAAATAATCACTGCGGAACAAGAAAATAAACCAGAATTTGAATCTGCAAACCATTTCTAGAACAATATCCATCCAATTATCACTGAGACTTGTTCCGGACAAATGTGAGATATCGTATCATTCTGCACTGGGATTACCTCCGTGTGATGCCGACGAACAATTCTTCGCTCTAAATATTCTCTTAGATAAAGTTGCTTCAATCCAAATTGAAATCTAGAGACACGAGCAGCGTTATGAACAAGATTTTTGTTACAGTGAGAAAATAATAAACATTTCTACCAAACTGTATTTCTATAGTTAACTAGCTTGCCAGGCAGACGTTGTTCTGCCCTTTTCGATGACACTTTGTCATGTTCTGTTAAAAATTTTCAAATTCACAAAACAAAAATTGTGGGTCACCACCCATGGGCAAAAAAATTATCCTATCTCTCAAGTTAGGTCAAACTGCCGACGGTGTGCAAATTTGATTAAAATCGGTTAAGTAGTTTAGGAGTCCATTGCGGACAAACAACGTGACACGTAATTTATATATATATATATATATATATATATATATATATATATATATATATATATATATATATATATATATATATATATATATATATATATATATATATAAACATTAATGTTAAAGGATTTTTAATGGAAGACGTAAAAAATTGAGGATTCAGAACTTTCTGGAACATATTTTTCAAGAATAATAATCGAGAATTATTGTTATGCTAAATTAGTTTCATTTAATGAATATACACATACAGTATATATTCATTAAATGAAACTAATTTATCACAGATTGTATCGTATTTTAATTAACTTTTTAATTTCCAACTTTTCGGGTGCTTTACAGAACTCATGGTCACGTAGAGGACTGATGTGTTTGAGGTTCCTAAGTCATATTTAGCCCGGCTAGCTCTAGTATTTGAATATTAAATTTTGATCCAATCTACGCAGATTGAGCTTACAGTATCTAGAAGTCATGCAGTGGTGTAGATTTGGACTTAATTTTATTAATTATAGAATCCCATCTTCTCTATTGAAATAAGGGTGGTTTTAATTTCAATATCCTCGAGAATGATCCTAGTTAAGAATCGAAGTTCTTTTGCGAGTCTATCAAATATATCGTCGTATCACGAGGTCTATCAAATATATCGTAATGGCGGGGTCCATCTTGTACACGTTCACAGACAGACATACAGTGCATCGGTGCTGCACGTCAGATACATAAACACTCACGCCTGTCACCCAGAAGGGTAGGCAGAGACTACGGACTTCCATTTGGCACGATTCTGACATACCTCTTTCGCCTCCTTTACATCCATATATCTACGCATACATGCTCGTCGGTTAAGGGTACTTCTAACGTGGCCCATTTTCAAAATATCGCCAATTTGGTCGATAAACTTTTTCCTAGGGCGTCCCTTCCCGACTCGGCCGTTTACATCTGCCTATAAATTTGCTTTGTCACTCTTTCCTCATTCATTCTTCCCATATGACCAAACCACCGTAGCATTCCTTTCTTAATCCTGGTCACAACATCATCTTGCATACCACATTTATCTCTTATCACGCAATTTCTCACCCTGTCATTCAGATTCAACCCTAGCATATTCCTTAAAGACCGCATTTCTACAGCATTTTTTCTACTTTCGTGCTTCTTCTGCCACACCCAGTTTTCACTACCATACATTAAAGTAGGGACTAACACAGCATTATGAATTACCATACGTGCCTGCTTTGACACATTCTGGTTCTTCATAATAGAGTGTAGTGCCCCATTCTCTATATTCCCTGCATTTACTCCTCGTTCTATATCCCTGTCATATCTACCATCCCTGCTAAATACACATCCCAAATACACAAACTCATCCACTTGCTCAATTAACTCTCCTTCTATTCTTATTTCACATACCGTTTTGCTTTCTTCTCTTTCAAAAACCATCACTTTCGTCTTACATGCGTTCACTTTCATTCCCCTTTCTATTGAAATGATTCTAAAATGATTCTATTCTATTCGAAAAGCCTTTAACTTAATAACCCTACATTACACATTAATTTATAACTATGTACCTTCCTACATCAGAAGTGAGATTAAAGCTACAACACAAACTACAATTAGAACTGCCTTTCTACATATATGTTGGAGTGGAAACCTCGGGGTTGTTTTTTGGTGAAGTAGCATTACTGTTCCCATTTGACAAGGGTTTAGTTGTGCTTTTTTTTATAGAAGAGGGGGCAAACGAGCATGCGGCTCACCTGATGTTAAGTGACTACCGCCGCCCATGATTAACCGCAACACCAAAGGAATTGCAGGTGCGTTGCCGGCCCTTTAGAAAGGAGTAAGCTCTTTTCTTGAAGGTCCCTAGGTCGTATCGAGACAGAGAGGTTGTACGCGGAAGAAAACTCCTCTTGAAACGTACAGTGGTGGACCGCCAAGCATCCAGATGGTGTGGATGGTATCGGGACGTTTGCCGCGTAGTGCGTTCACGAAATTTGGCGGCTGGGATTAATCCGAACAATTCCTCAGAGCACTCTCCATGGTATATGCGAAAGAAAATGCAAAGAGATGCAACATCTCTTCGCAGTGCCAGTGAATCGAGCCGATGGGAAAGCACTCGGTCGTCGACGATTCGAGCCGCTCTGCGCTGGATGCGGTCAAGTGGAAGGAGCTGGTACTGGGGAGCCCCAGACCAGAGATGGGAACAGTATTCCATGTGCGGCCGAACCTGCTCCTTGTAAAGTTCCAGGCAGTGTGCCGGCATGAAATACTGTCCCGCTGTGCTGAGCACGCCAAGCTTTTTAGAGGCCAATTTGGCCTTCCCTTCCAAGTGACCACGAAACTGCACGTCACTCGATATGTCGACGCAGAGGATTCTGATACTGGCTGAGGCAACAAGGGGAGTGCCTTGAAACTGAGGAGATACGACAAAGGGGTTCCTTTTAGCGGTTAACGCGCAAACTTGTATCTTCTGGGGGTTAAACTGGACTAGATTTAGTCACCCCTAATCCGAGACTCTGTTTAGCAAAGACTCGACTTCAGACACAAGTTTGTCCCAGCACTCGGAGACGTTTTCCCGAGAAATGTTGGCTCGGCCGGTGTAAAGAACATCACCAGTGCTATCATCTGCATAGCAGTGAACGTTACGGGTTTGCAACATATCATTGATATGCAGAAGAAACAGCGTTGGCGATAGCACGCAGCCTTGTGGAACACCAGCGTTAATAGGCTTGCAATCGGAGCTTGCACCATCTACAACGACCTTGATGCCCCGATCTGCAAGAAAGCTGGTGATCCAATCGCACAATTTCTCGGGAAGCCCATAGGAAGGGAGCTTCGAAAGAAGCGCTTTGTGCCAAACCCGATCAAAGGCCTTCGCAATGTCCAAACTAACGGCCAATGCCTCCCCCTTGGACTCTACTGCCTCCGCCCATCTGTGAGTTAGGTAGACCAGAAGATCACCAGCTGACCGAACACGGCGAAAACCGTATTGGCGGTCACTTATCAGCTGGTGATCCTCAAGGTACCTCATGAGCTGGCAGTTTACAATGCACTCCATTGTTTTGAAGAACAAGGAGGTGATGGCGATAGGCCGGTAGTTGGACGGGTCTGAGCGGTCGCCTTTTTTAGGGATCGGGTGGACGAAAGCCGTCTTCTGCCGCGAAAGACGTGTGTACTGCACTTCCCGCATGGATCACTCACACCGCGGGATGGTCGGAGGCGTACACCCCCCGTCATTGAGGGTCGAGTTGGACGCAAAGAAAGAGCCTAGAAGATTGGCTTTTTCCTTTGCGGTATGGGCCAGTGAGTCGTCCTCACTGTGCAGAGATGGAAGAGATGGCTGACAGAAATTCCCATGGGCAGCCTTGGCGAGAGACCAGAATGCACGGGTTCCAGAAGGAAGGCGAACTAGTTTCTCGCCAATTCTGCCTATGTGCTCTGACTTTGCCTTGGCAATGACTCTTTTTAAGGACCTAGAGGCCGAATTGTACTTCTTTTTTAGAGCGCTGGTGTTTACATCGCGGAACGTTGATGCATCAGCCCAGGCTTGGTAGTACTCCCGATTATAGCATGATGCTATTTTACAGGAGCGACCAAACTGGCTGAGATTTGCCTCCAATGGGCACCAAAGAGGAAGGAATAAAAAGTTCCATACCCTGAAGACCACATCAGTGACAGAATCCGCAACAACGTTGGGATCGTCCGGCGAGAAGCAAACCCGCCCCAAAGGTTAGGATACAAAGAAAGACCGCATCCCATCCTATAGTGCCAAACACGGCGGTAGCCTGCAGAATGCAACAGCGATTTCAGCATGAGTGGCACCACACTCCGAACAAGACAATTGTCCGAGGAGCCTAAAGGGGCGTCGACGGAAATCTGATATCCGTCCGCGTGAGAGGTCAGCAGAAGGTCCAACAGGGAAGGTGCATGATCCTCCATCTGGAATTCGCGTAGGCGAAGTAACCAGCCACATGTCAAGGCAAAATCATGAACAGATCTCCCCGCATGATCGGTTAAACGTGAACCAAGCCATTCGGCGTGATGGGCGTTAAAGTCGCCGAGGATCACGATCTCTGCGGAGGGGATCTACTGTAGCAACGAATCTGTAGCCATTTGGACGTGATCGAAGAGTCTGTCTGTTTCGGCATTACCGCTATGGGACCTATAGAGGCACCCGTAGACGCGCGGATGGTCGTCGCTGTCTACGCGTAGCCAAAGGATGGACAGGTCCGAACCTTCAAGTCTGCCGAGGCGTCAAGAACAGATGTCCTATCTGACGTAAACGCAAACTCCAGCCCGAGGCACAAAGGAGTGTTCCAGTTTGTACCCCGGATAGGAGAGATACGAGACATCAGCCGGAGAGGACACCTGCGTCTCGGTACGTCGTCTACCGTATATTGTATCCATTATAATGAAAGAAAACTAAGATCACACGCTTTTAATTTTATACCACATTAACTTTATTCTACACTTCTTTCTATAAAAACTCACAAATAATAATCACAAAGATTTACCAGGAAAATAGTACTACACCGACGAGCGTAGGAACTGAAGTGAGTCTATTCCAGCGTTCATACTGTGGCCGTGGAAGGAAAAGGGGAGATCTCCCGCCGGCCGGTGTTATGCCCGGGGAGCGGCCAACGCTCCGTGTGATAGTTCGGAGATATTTTATACATGCTCTTTATGATTCGGAATGTTGATAGCGTTATTTAAGCTTCGGTGTGTTTTGCTTGCGGCGCGACGACAGCGCCGCCCACATCACCTCCCTGCTCAGACCGGAGGTCGATAGTGCAGTCTGATTTCGGGTGTGTCCTTTTAATGCCGGTGGGGAATGCATGCTGTGTGCGTAAGGGCAAGTGATACCGGTGCGAATAATATGCCGATGTGTAATGCATGCCGTACTACGCACTGGCAAGTGATGCCGGTGAGAACGATGTGCCAGAGCAAGCGCCAGAATTCTGCCTTATAAATCTGCGGTGAGTCGAGATGAAGACAAGTCGGACTGGCTTGCAGAAACTGAAGACTGCAGAAGACGATTCTCAGTAGAGAATGGTAGGGGTTCTTGAGGATATTGACGAAGGCTTGAAGTTGTAGTTTCCGAAGGTATTTGGTTGCGTGTTCAGATCACGTCGGGTGGTCATCACTGTGGCCGTGGAAGGAAAAGGGGTGATCTCCCGCCGGGCAAGGTGTTATGCCCGGGGAGCGGCCAACGCTCCGTGTGATAGTTCGGAGATGTTCTATATATACTGTTTATGATTCAGAATGTTGATAGCGTGATTTAAGCTTCGGTGTGTTTTGCTTACGGCGCGACGACAGCACCGCCACAATACAATAAGAAAAACGTAATAACGACAGGAGTGCTCTGATTGGTCGACGATTTCATTGTTCAATATTTCACTAAACAATAACTTTTTATTGAATTTATTTGGTTACATAAGTAATTTCAATTACCAAGATTAATAATTAAATCGACAATTATTTATTTCTACGATTGAAAACAATATTTGTGAAACAATATTGAGTGGTCGCCTATGTAAAAACTACTCTGGTAGCCAACGTATCTGAGGTCTATTTAAAATGCGTCTTGCTTGCAGATATCCTTACCTCAACTTACAGTTATTGGTATTTATCGCTCACCCTCTAATCGTAAAGCCGAGCAATTTGTTGACTTATTATGTACTCACCTGAAACTTATTAAAGGGACTAAAAATGTTATCGTTACTGGAGACACAAATATAAATCTTTGTTTTTCTAAAAGCGTCTATTACTGAGACATTTTCAGTTAATTAGTTATATCTTGGCGTGACACTCCTGGATCATCATCATCTCATTACTAAGTCCACTACTGAACATAGCTCCCCCCCCCCCCCAAGGTACGCCAAAAAGCACGGTCCTGAGCCACCTGCATCCACCGACTTCCTGCATGTCCTACCAGGTCGTCACTCCATCTAGTGAGGAGTCGCCCTACACTTTGCCTACAGGTACGAGGCTGCCACTCGAGAACCCTTCTTCCCCAACGGTTGTCAGTTCTTCGAGCTATATGGCCGGCCCATTGCCACTTCAGCTTACTAATCCGTTGGGCTATGCCAGTCACTCTGATTCTACTGCGGACATCCTCATTTCTAAGTTTATCACGCAGAGAAACTACGAGCATAGCCCTCTCCATAGCTCGCTGAGCGACTTTGAGCGTCCTCATACGAACAGCAGTGAAGGATCGCGTCTCGGTTCCATAGGTCTTCACTGGCAACACGCACTGGTTGTACAATTTAGTTTTCAGGTTTTTAGGTATACCTGACGAGAAGATGCGTCGTAATTTCCCGAGCGCTGCCCAGCCGAGTTGAATCCGTCGATTTGCCTCTCGGTCGAAGTTGGACTTACCTAGTCAGACTATTTGTCCCAGGTATACGTACTCGTCAACTACTTCGAGCTTAGTGCTCCTAACAACTACCGGCATAGGTGTGACATGGACATTAAACATGATCTTTGTTTTATCCGTGTTCATCTTAAGGCCTATCCGTTGGGAGACACCATTGAGGATATTGAGCATAGTGCTTTTATCGTCGGCAAATAGAAGGTGAGTGATGTTCTCGCCATTGATGTTAATGCCGTATCCTTTCCAGTCCAGTAGCTTGAAAACGTCTACCAATGCAGCGGTGAAGAGTTTCGGGGAAATAACGTCACTCTTTCTTACAGCTCTCTGCAGTTGGATAGGTTTCATACTGTTACGCGCCTAAGTCTACGGCACTAGCGCCATCTAGTCTCGAACCGAAGAACTAAACTTCTTGAAGTTGAAACTCGACCTCTCGGTACATTGTGTGTGTTTACTTGAATATTCTGGATATTTCGGTGCTAATTTATATTTATAGGTGCTGCAAGATGCGATGGGGGAAGTATTGAATTTGGCGAGAAAAGCGAACTTCGGAGTGGAATAAAGTGAATCAGTGTGATTAATTATTAGTGTTTTAAGTTTTAATTTGTGTAAAGAAAATTAAAGTGTTAATTTAGGTAATTCTATCGGCAATTTTTATTGTCACGAACCTCAAGCTCGTAACAATTGGTGTCAGAAGTGGGATAAAATCATGCCGATTTTACCTAAGGAGGAAACGGAGGGTGTCCGTACTCGAAGTCAACGCCAGCAGGAGACGGACCATAGAAGATTTGGTGGTACAACGCCGCAGAAGTCGCAGGGCCAGCCACCGCCTGCAGGCCCGTCAGTAGTCCCTACATCTGCAGCACCTGACTTAGGTGCTCTGATGGTGATGATGCAGGAGCAGGCTCGCCGACAGGAGGAGCAGACTCGCCGACAGGAGGAACAGGCACGCCGATTGGAAGAGCAGCTGCGGGGCGGACAGTAGGAACAGGCCCTTTGGTTGAAAGAGCAGCAGGAGGAACAGGCTCGCCAACAGGAGGAACAGGCTCGCCAGCAGGCGGAACTGGCACGCCGATCGGAAGAGCAGCTGCGGGGTGGACAGGAGGAACAGGTCCGTCGGTTGGAAGAGCAGATGCTCCTCACGAAGGACCTTCACGCTACCTTCGGGAAGGAGACACAGGAAATGAAGGATGCTCAGCATGACAACCGCCTGTCGGAAGCTGAAACCCAAATCGCGAAAGCTGAAAACCGAATCGAGAAAGCTGAAACCCGAATCGACCAAGTAAACAATCGGGTTGACAACGTAGCTGACATGAAAAAATCACTGGACGAACTCAAACTTGGAGATGGAGCTACAGCTCCCGTAGTAGCTACAACACCTTCGCTACGTGGGTTCAAGGTGCCACCGTTCGACGGTACCTCTTCTACGGCGGTTTTTGTCTTCTTCTACGGCGGGTCTTGCAGAACTTAGCTCCGACCGCATGAACAGTTTCCACGAGCTTGTCATTCATATCGTCCACTGAATTGCAATCTTCTAGGCACCGAAAGTGGTTACGTAACTCGAGCTGAAAGGTTTCGGGATTCTAGATTAGAGCACGAGGGGGCGGAGCGTTGACTTCATTAGACGAGACCTCTCCAACTTAACGTTTAGGTTCAGTGTGCCTTTAAACATTCGGTGATCGCTGCCAGTTTTCATCCTTGCAATCACTCAGAAATCACTGAACAGTTGGCGTCTGGTCGTCATAATGAAGTCAATCTCATTTTTTGTCGAACCGTCGGGGCTCGACCAGGTCCACTTCCTGTGGGGCCGCTTCCGGAAGAAAGAGTTCATCATAAAGAGTCCCTCTTTCTCCATAAAGACAGCCAGCTGCTGGCCCCTACGGTTCCGTTGCCCTACTCCAAATTTCCCTATCTTCAGCTCACCGCTTTCTCCTGTGCCTAGTTTAGCGTTGAAGTCTCCCATCAACACCGTGTAGTGGGTTTTGGAGGAATGCATGGCTTTGGAAATATCTTCATACATTTCCTCCACCTCCACATTGAGATGTGCCGACGTTGGTGCGTTAGCCTGTATGACCTTCAGCGAATACCGTTTGATGATTCTGAGTATCAGGTACGCGGCCCTCGTCGACACACTCCCAATCTTTACAACGTTGTTGACGAGAGACTTGTGGACGGTAAATCCGACACCTCCTTGGGACAGGTGGTCGCCCTCCTGGTGAATTAACATGTTGTTGGACTCGAGGATTACCGTGTCCTCCCCCTATCTTCGGACCTCTGATAATCCAATAATATGCCAGCGCAACTTATCTACCTCTTCTTTCAGCTCCTGTATCTTCTCGTCAGTCCTCAGTGTGCGTGCGTTATATGTTGCCAGGTCGAGTCGTCGTAGGTGGCAACCGAACCTCCACCGGAGATTCTTAGCACCCCCTGCCCCGCCGTTACCATGGTCGCCACCGTAGCCAGGAATAGCGCCGGGGACTTGGGGCCATTTCTTTGCATCGTTACTCATGGGAGGATAATTGCCATAGTTGCCACGCTTGGCGAGCGGGTTTGCAACCGCAGTTTTTTATTATATTAGTGTTGTTATTTGGTAGATGCTGTTGCCATCTCCTGTCTGTCTCCCTCTGTCGCCTCTTACGACAACCACGGGAAGATATGGGGTAGTGGATATTCTCAACCGCCACTACAACCTGGAAGAAATAACGACGCTTCATAGAAAGTTATCGAAACGTGCGTTGCGATGCACTATGCCCATGTGAGAGCGAGCGCGCAATGTCATTCTCTGTTTTTCGCACACTTTAATTATTGGACCGAGTGAGATTTTGCGTTTGTATAAAATATTCCTTAACGCAATATTTTATAGATTAATCTTTTTTGCATGAATGCTAAAGGTATTTGTATTTATTGTTTGTCTATTTGTGAGAGCTACGACCTGGTTACACGCGTCGCGATATTAAATGACAGTATAAGGCATTTCTATAGTCGTATTATTTAGATTTTTATGGAATACACTGACCTTAATGTCATAACTGTACTGTTTTTTAAAAAAACTGCCACAGTGCTTAAAATTAAATACGACTATTACTTTCACCTCAGCGAACAAAAGGATCTTAAAACCTTGGGTTACTCCAAGTATGCTACGCTGCATTAGAAGCAAAAATGACACGCAAAAAAGGCTAAAACCTGGCCCATATAATCAAACTTTAAATACAATTTATAAAAG
Organism: Parnassius smintheus behrii; assembly: GCA_036936625.1. Classification (NCBI taxonomy): domain Eukaryota; kingdom Metazoa; phylum Arthropoda; class Insecta; order Lepidoptera; family Papilionidae; genus Parnassius; species Parnassius smintheus. The sequence continues at coordinate 62,945,156 of JAUPFT010000002.1, read as the reverse complement.
GTACCGTAACCAATGAAGTTGTATTTTAGAAAAGTTAAAAAGGAACTATAATCGAGACCAGCTGACCAAAGTTCAAAAAACCCTAAAAAGTTATGTGATACTATAAACGGAATAACCGAACGTAAGTTCCCCAAAACCCATAACCTTGAACTCCTGCATGCAGCTTCGTTTCCACAATCACCAATAGATATGACTAACACCTATTTCACAAATATTGGTAAAGAGCTAGCAAAATAAAATTATAACTTCAAATTCTCCGTCAGTGAATCATAACACAAGCATAAAACAAGTTTCATCATTCTTCTTATATAAAACTGATTGTACTGAAATATGTGAAGTTGTTAAGTCTATGTAACTAAGTAGCTCCCCGGGAGGGATAATATCCCTACTTCTTTTCTAAGGCTCACTCCAAAGAATTGCGCCAATTATTTCCCATATGGCCAACTTGTGTTTTGAATAGGGAATTTTCCCTACTCAAGCAGGCTTTAATAACACCTATATACAAGGATGGCAGCAAAAGTGACCCCCGTAACTAACGATAGATCTTCGTTCTCTCATCAGTATCTAAGCTTCTAGAAAAATGAATTTACATGAGACTAACAAAATTTTTTACAAAATATAGCATCATAGCAAATAATCCATTTGGTTTTCAATGAAGCTTATCGACTGAAAATAGTAGTGGTATGGCAATAAACGAAAACACAAGTTATGTGGTGCCCAAACGGTCAGATCGAGTTATAAAGCCATGGATAACTCCAGGCTTAATGAGATGTCAAAAACACCGTGACAATCTGCATCTCGAAGCCAGGAGAAACCCTAATAATACAATTATCCAAATCACTTATAAACGATACAGAAACTTCCTTTACGCGCTACAACGAAAATTAAAGACCGAATACGAGAATAATCAAATTCAGCAAAATAAAGATAACCCAAAAAAGTTGTGGAAAACGCTCAAAAATATATGTAATCTCACACGTAACACTACTGAGGCTACTGAATTGTTGTCCGTAGACAAAGAGCCTGATTCCTCTCTAAACGCTTGTAACGAGTACTTCACTAGAGTTGGCAGAGAACTGGCTGATGACACGCTCAGAAGATTAAACACCCAAGAAGACCTGTTAGCTGCAGAATACAAACCAAGAGTGCTTTGCAAGGACTCCCTCTTTCTGCAGCCAACGGATCCTTATGAAGTTGGTACGCTTATTGACCAGCTAAAAAACGATACTGCACCGGGTATAGACAGCTGCACCCCAAGGTTGATTAAACAGATAAAACACATAGTTCTGCATCCACTTACCCACATATTTAATCTTAGCTTGTTATGTGGCGTTTTTCCTAATTGTTGGAAATTAGCAGTTGTTACTCCAATACACAAAGATGGGGATAAAACTGTCCTAGTAATTACAGGCCCATATCTTTGCTAAGTATTTTTTCCAAGTTATTGGAAAAAATTTTAAGCAAACGTCTCACCAACTTTATAGAAAATAATAATCTGCTCTCTGTAAATCAATTTGCCTTCAGGAGGGGTAAGTCCACGGAGGATGCGGTAGTTCTACTGACAGATGCTGTGTCTAGACATTTGGACAATAAACGCAGCTGTTTAGGTATCTTCCTAGATCTTGCTAGGGCCTTCGACACCGTCTCGGTCCCTATTCTGCTGCGGAAGCTTGAAACAAAAGGAATTAGAGGAGTGGCGTTGGCTTGGTTTCGTAGCTATCTCTTAAATCGGCGTCAATGCATAAGAGTGGGCTCACATACAAGTAAGCAATTAAAAATCAGTATTGGAGTTCCTCAAGGAAGTATTCTTGGTCCAATCCTTTTCTGCATTTACATTAATGACATCCTAGAGTTACCCATACAAAGAGCAGACGTCATATGCTATGCGGATGATACAGCCATTATATTTAATGATTTAAGTTGGGACAGCGTACTCGAGACGGCTCAAAAAGGCATGGTAGTGTTGAATAAATGGTTAAGTTCCAATTTACTAACTCTAAACTATAAAAAAACTAAGTTCATAGCCTTTCACAAAACTCTCGCATCAAAACTACTTTCGCTGGTAAACTTAGTAATTCACACTTGTGTATCTGAAGTACCCCCTTGCGGATGTAATACAATCAGCAACACAGATAACATCAGGTATCTAGGAGTGATCATTGATGATAAGCTATCATTTAAAAACCATCTAAGCCGCTTGTCGGGTAAGGTTAGGAAAACCATTTACATAATGAAAGCTTTACGACGTTGTGCTACTAAAGAAATAATGAAAATGGTTTACAAAGCACTAACCCAATCCCTACTATTCTACTGCACGCTGGCTTGGGGTGGAGCTATCAAATCAAAAATGCTTGAAGTCGAGAGGGCCCAGCGAGCAGTACTAAAAGTAATGCTGTCTAAAAACTTTAGATTTCCTACTGACGAACTGTACAAGGAATGTAAGGTACTACGGGTTCGCCAAATCTACATTTTAAAGGCAGTAATACTAACCCACAGAAAAATTATAAATTCCCCGAATTATCTTAGCCTGTGCCAACGTCGGATCTTTCGAGTGCCGATTCCCAATTCACACAGTAGCTTTATCAAACGCCACTCACCATTTCTTCTGCCTAGCATTTACAACAAATTCTGCTGTCTCTTCCCAGATTTGAGGTCTTTGACCACAAGTAAAGTCAAACACAAAATAACAACCTGGCTGCTACATGCTTCTTATCAGGAAACGGAAAATTTACTTTCCTTTCATAGTTGACCCTATACATGCACACGCGTAGACTTACACTCACTCACACACACGCGCAAGCACGATCCCCCCCCCACACACAAACACACTCACACAGACACACACACCACACACTCACACGCACGCACACACACACGTTCGCACGCACACAAGCACTCCTAGAGTAAATTAGCGAAAAAAGATTTATTTTTCGCTTTATTTTAATTTAATCGGAGTTCTATGTATTTATCGGTGTAAACGGTGTCAGTCAATGTTCCTGGTTCCTGCGATACAAGCCTAGAGCTTAGTGCAGAAACCAGTGTATTGCTTAATTATGTAATGTTTTTTGGTTAAATAAATACATTTTCTATTTCTATTTCTATTTCTATTTCTATTAAAAGAAGTGGATACTGAAGACAAATGTATGGCAATATTGCTCGATCTTAAGAAGGCATTTGACACAGTATTGATGCCCATCCTGTTTAATAGACTAGAGGAAGTAGGGGTGAGAGGTACTCCCCTCAAATAATTAAAAGATTACCTTACTAACCGAAAGCAGCGTGTTCGAATAGGCAACCACACTAGCCAGGAAGCCACTTTAACATTCGGTGTCTCACAGGGGAGTGTGCTAAGACCAACGCTTTTCCTGGTGTGTATAAATAATCTCTGTCTTTTAAAACTATCAAATGGTACTGTATTTTCTTACGCAGATGATATATCTATCGTATTCCCATCTGGTTTAAAGTAAAAATATCGGCAGAAATTGCCCTGGTAAAGATAGCATTCTGGTAAAAAAAAGCCTGCTGACTTTAATGCAGCTAAGACTCAATATATCTGTTACAGAAGAAATATTACAACTCAACCCCCTCCAAACTTTAACATAAAAATTCACAAGTGTGGTGTGGTCACCCTTCTATTAATTACTGCTAGTGTACTGGAATAGATATGGTCGCTTATGTAAAATACTTAGGGGTTCTTGTGGACCAGCGTCTTTCTTGGCACCTGCATGTAAAATTGACCATGAAAAGAGTGAGAAAGCTGATCTCGACTTTTAAAACTTTACGTCACATTGCGAGTAAAGAATCACTTACTCAAACATATGTTGCAGTCGCATAATCCATACTGGTATACTGCATGTCAGTGTGGGGCTTATTATTATTATTATTTTTGGGTATCTATATAATTTTCTCATCTGGTTAGGTTCCATAAAAATATAATTGCGAAAGAAAATGATAAAAATACATTAATAACAATAAAATAAAATAAATACATAATTTTTTTATTGTTATAAGGATATCTGTATAGTTTTCTCATCTGGTTGGGTTCTATAAATATATAATTATAAATTAAAATGAAAAGACAAATATACATAAATATCAATGAAATAAAATAAACACAAAACATACATAAATAAATAAAGATCCAACCAGATGGAAGCCCTCGGCAAGGGAGACCAAACGGCCGAGGGTTAGGAGGAAAGGGAAAGAAACCAACGGACGATGCGGGTGGTATCGAGGAGCACTGTCTTCTGCATTTGAGCCCGGAGCGGTCCGTCACGGAGTTCCAGTCGCCTCAGATGACCCGAAAGGCTGACTGGGATTAGTGTATTCGCAGAGACGACTACAGGAATAATTTCGGCCGGCAGACTAGCCCACATGTCGGTCACCTCGTGAGCCAGGTCCAGATATTTTGTTCTCTTATCTGTTTCGGCTTTCACGAGGTTCTCGTCATAAGGAATGGTAATGTCAACCACAAATATCCTTGACTGTGCCCGTCAGCCCATCAGCACAATATCAAGCTTATTCGCAAGAATAGTCCTGTCTGTGATGATGGCCCGGTCCCAGTAGAGCCTGGTGCAGTCATTTTAGAGCACGGCTTCCGGCAAGTACTTGTAATACGGCAATTTCCGGTCCATGAGACCGTATTTCAGAGCGAGCTCCTGGTGTAGAATTCTGGCAACTAGGTTGTGCCTGTGCAAGTACTCAGTGTAAGAAAGCGCCGAACAACCGGAGATGACATGCCTAAGTGACTCAATGGGATGGCGACAAGCTAGACATATGTCGACGGTGCCATCCTTTAGGATGTATCTCCGATAGTTGTTGGTCTTAATAACCTGATCCTGTATCGCACAGACAAAACCCTCGGTTTCCCTGAAGAGGTCACCGAAAAGTAACCAGTTGAGGGAGGGGACTGTATCTACAAAGGGCTCATGTAGTACCTCCCGTGGAGCTCCTTCTCCTTCCATACGGTCTCCCGGTCGGAAATGCTAAGCACTGCTGGGTCCTGCTATTGCTCGTTGGCTAAGGATAGAAGGGAAAGCCCTTTATCACTAGAAATGACGACGTTATAGAATGGCAATCTCGCCAGGAAGTAAGGAAGGAGGCTGCACACTTCGTGATTATGCATAGTGAGCGCGCTCGGAAAGCCACGCCCACCGTGCTTTCGCAGCAAGTACAGCCTCATTACCGACGATCTCGGTTGATGCATCCTATGGACGTCATGGTAGTGCGGGCTTTTCTATCCAGGGCGTTAAGTTCAGTCTGAGTCCACCTGAGTATGCCAAAGGTATACAAGAGGACAGGCATAACCCAACCGTTATATGCATGTGGGCACCGGACAAAAGGCTGTTAAGCACTTTGGTCAGGCGTGAATAAAACACTTCTCAAACTGACTGTGTCATACCAGCCTCATCGATACCGATGTTCTGTGACATACCCAGGTATCGGTATGTTTCAGCCTCGGACAGGGTCCTTAAGTTGACGGACATAGATAAGTCTATGACCTCAGAGCTAGCAACCCTTTCCCTTTCAACATGGAGGACCGCACACTTATCCTTCCTCAGCTCCATTCCAATAGAATTGCTAAATTCACAAATAATGATTAGCAATTCCATAAGATGGGAGCGACTGGAGGCGAATAACTTGAGGTCATCCATATAGAAAAGGTAGGTCACTTTTGTCCCTCCCTTCCGTAGCTTAAATCCCCCCCTCTCCCCGGAGCCCTTCAGTAAGGTACTGAGAGGGTTCAGAGAGAGGCAGAACCAGATTGGACTCAGACAATTGCCCTGGAATATACCCCTTCTTATCCTTATGTGGTTCTCCGCAGTCATCGTCTGCTCACCTAGATAACGACGGATCGTACTCCACTGCCCCACACACTGCCCGAGGAAGTCTCTTATTGTACAGTCAATCTTGATCAGCTCGAGGACCCTCTTTAGCCATGTATGGGGCACCGAGTCTAATGCCTTTCTGTAATCTATCCAGGCGGCGGAGAAGTTCCGACGGTTGCGTTTCACCACTTTGCCAATGACCGCGTCAAAGTAGAGTGGTTCCTTGGTTCCACGACCACCGCCCGACATCCATTTTGAGCGCCTGACATCACCTGATTTAGTTCCAGGTGACGAGTGATTCTCGCGCTTAAATGGATGTCAGTGTCTTATATACGGTGGGTAGACACGTGATGGGGTGGTATTTGCTCGGGTCTGTGGCATCCTGATCTTTAGGAACCAAGTAAGTGATCCCAGGAGTGAAGAGGCTTGGGAGTGACTTCTGAACGAGAGCCTCTTGGAACTGTCAGGCGAGCACAGAGTGACATACTACGAACCCCTTCAGCTAGTAATGATGCAGGCCGTCGAGCCCCAGACTTTTCCAGTTCGGGGACCTACGGACCGCCTCATCCACGTCTTTCGGCGTTATGTTGACGGGGTCCATAGGCGTAACATTCGCACTCTGGCTCGCCACAGCTTCCATCCAAGGGCCTTCGCTGTGGTTTACGGGCTCTGACCACAGGCCACGCCAAAATGCAACAGTGTCGGCCTGATTCAGTCCTGGGCCCACTCCATATACCTCGGTCGCTCCAATGATTTATAGAGCCTCTTCTGATCACTCTGGAAGAGACGATTCTGGTTGAACCACCTTGACCTCTAGTTAAAACGCCAAATCCGCTTCCCCCAAGCAGCGGTCTTTTGCTTCAGGTCGTCTATGCGCTCCGTTAATTTCTGCGTGATATCCGGCTAGGACAAACTGATATTTGTCCCAGCAAACGCCATTATAAGGGTGCTTACAACCCTCGGTCTATTATTACCCGACCTGAAGCTTGTCAGTCTGCCGATAAGGGCCCTTGCCTTTGCGATAAGGTCCTCGATTATTTTTCTCCAGGCCGGGATGGCGCTACTTTGTCGAGTAGCGCGTCCAGCCATGGGAAGTTTGGCATCAATAATACGGCAAACTGCCAGTGCGGCGCCAAAAAGAATTGAGTCCGTCTTGCAAAGGTCTCGGCTGGCTTCCAAATAGGTTACCAGCATAGGGTTAAGAGCCCTCACGACAGCCCGATTTCGCTTGCTTAGGGGTATGCGGGAAGTCACGTTCGATTATTGAGAGGCATACTGCGCGTTTTTCTAAAATCACCTCTTCCAATATACTCCTCATTTGCCCTAGTTCGTGGGAGAGTAATTTCAACATCGTCCTAATCAACCACAACTGGAAGATCCATGGCGGCTTCCATGCTTGGATGCTGGTCTGTCACCTGAGGAGCATCATCCCCAGCCATAGCCAATTCATTCGATGGTGGAATGTCCTCACGTCGTAGTCTTTCGAGCTCGGCATCATCAAATATTGTCGAGCGCTTGATGTACCGAACTCGGTCTGCCCAGTATTGTTCCGTGACAGGAATAGATGGCTTCAGCTTCTAGCTGTTAAGGAATAGTCCAATAAAAGTCCTAGCAAGAGCGACACGTCTCTATCATTGACACCTTTCCAACATTACATGGCGACATCGACACTGTCAGTCTGTGCGTTGATAAAATGCCCGCGCATCATCGAGGACTACATAAAAGAATCATCACCATTACTACATAAAAGAAGAAAAAAAATATGTAAGAAAATGAAATAAAATTATGAGTAACTTATTTAGAGGATTGAGACTTTAAAAATAATTGAAACTTTATAAATAATAACGAAATGGACGCAATACAGGACTTTACGAAATTTTTTTTGTGACGAAAATATCAAGTATCTACGGAGGAATTTGACTTTGTGGAGTCCAGTTAAACTAGCTTGTGCCTGTTTCCAGAAATAACTAAATATAGGATTATTACTTTATTTTAAAGTACTCATGTTTTGTGTATTTAAAATGTATTGAGAAAACTACATTAATTTCCTTAATACTTTATATTAGAGACTTCTTTTCAATAACAGCAATCTATTTTTATTTCCCTCTTTTGCAAAACAAAACTCAAAGGTAACAAGCAATAGTAGAGACGTGCAGTTGCATTCATCACAGCTTCAGGCTTCTCGAAACTTCTCTTCAACAGGACACAACACAAACAGCGCGATAAGCAACGCTTCAAATGAACAAATTTCAAAAAGTTTTATCTAACATAAAATACCACTCTCGACCGTTCCGGAGAGAACGGCGCTTAGTTGAGTTTTAAACGCAATCGGAAAAAGTTTTAAATGCGGATGGCAAGTTTGAGGTTAAAGAATTAGGTTTTTTTTAAAATACATTACTTTATGCTTTTTATAATTTAACAAATTACTATCAGCTTAATAACAAAGCCATAGAACAGACTAATTCAATGGCGTTTCTTTTTGCGCTTTAAAAAGCAAGTTTTAAATACGACATTTTTATTTCATAAGTCTAATTAGAAAACTTTTTTTTAATAATTATATATATAGTTTTAAATGCGGATGGCAAGCTTGAGGTTAAAGAATTAGGTTTTTTTTTTTAAATACATTACTTTATGCTTTTTATACTTCAACAAATTACTATCAGCTTAATAACAAAGCCATAGAACAGACTAATTCAATGGCGTTTCTTTTTGCGCTTTAAAAAGCAAGTTTTAAATACGACATTTTTATTTCATAAGACTAATTAGAAAACTTTTTTTTATAAAATCCAGGTTAAGAACAAATACCTAATATAAAACTAAAAAGTGAAAAATGCGGTTAAAATACCGAATACTTTATTTAAAGTGTGTAAAGAAAATCTTTAGACAAAATATTGTATTGAATGGTGTGGTGGTTCTGTATTGTGCGTTGGACGAGCCCCAACGATACATTCACTGGAAGTGCTTTTGCAGCGTGGGAGGTCATTCTTTACGGATTTATCGACTATCTTCCGCTCCATAGAGATACTCGTAGCTATGCCGTTGTAACCAATTGCGTTATCTATGCACATAGTGGAGCACCGCCAAGTTCTAGCAAAATCGGGCATATATTATAGCATATTATTGGATTGATTAATTATTATGTCTGCGCTCAAAAAATTAATAAAAGTGATATTTCTGAGAATAGAGAAAGCAAATCCAATTTGTTTCATTTCATTCATTATATTCAGTGTCGGTTGTTCTGGGAATTCGAAACGTGACCTCAGGTCCTTGACAGTATATCAACACACAAACGAGTACGTTACATACAAAATGTATACAGCTTTTTCTTGCTACTTATTCATTCATGTCTATGTACCCATTGTCTCGGACAGGCAACCCAGGTATATGAACTAATGTTATTTAATTTATTACCTACTTTTACTAAAAAATATTTAAAACTTCTTTGTATTTTTAACAAATTAATTATTATTATTATATTATGGTAAGTTTTGTTGGTGCCGTCGGGGATCGAACCCGGGTTACTCGCGTTCTGTTACATTTACAGCGAGCGTTAACAATTTGGGCTGCCAGGGCTCGTAGCGAGTAACCCGGGTTCAATCCTCGCCGGCACCAATGATATTGTTAATTGCAATTTTAAGTGCTGATATATCACGTGCTCGGCGGTGAAGAAAAACATCGCGAGGAAATCTGCATGTCTGAGGAATAAGAAAAAAAATATTTCGAAGACATGTGAAGTTCGCCAACATGCATTGGGGCAGCGCGGCGGACACTTTCTTTCCCTAAAACCCTCTCAGAAATGAGGGGAGGCCTGTGCCCAGCAGTGGGACGTATATAGACTGTAACTTTACTTTTACTTTTTAGGTATCGTTGGTGGTTTTGTTAATATATAATTAAGTCGGGTATAGTGTATGTTACGGTGACATCGGTTCATGTTATTTTTTTCATAAATAAATAAAAGCCCAACCAGATGGAGGCCTGGGACAAATAGTCCGACTAGGTAGGTCCAACTTCGACCGAGAGGTCAATCGACGGATTCAACTCGGCTGGGCAGCGTTCGAGAAATTATGACACATCTTCTCGTCAGGTATACCTCAATCTCTGAAAACTAAAGTGTACAACCAGTGCTTGTTGCCAGTGATGACTTACGGATCAGAGACGTGGTCCTTCACTGCTGGCCGTATGAGAACGCTCAAGGTCGCTCAGCGAGCTATGGAGAGGGCTATGCTCGGAGTTTCTCTGCGTGATAGACTCAGAAATGAGGATATCCGCAGTAAAACCAGAGTGACCAAATAGCCCAACGGATTAGTAAGCTGAAGTGGCAATGGGCCGGCTATATAGCTCGAAAAACCGATAACCGATGGTGAAGAAAGGTTCTCGAGTGGCAGCCTCGTACCAGTAGGCGTAGTGTAGGGCGACCCCCCACTAGATGGAGTGACGACCTGGTAAGACATGCAGGAAGTCGATGGATGCAGGTGGCTCAGGACCGTGCTTTGTGGCATTACTTGGGGAAGGCCTATGTTGAGCAGTGGACTTGTGAAGGGGTGTAATGATGATGACGAGATGGAGGCCATCGGCGGGGGAGACCAAACGGCCGAGGGTTAGGGGGAAAGGGAAAGAAACCGGCGGACGATGCGGGCGGTATCGAGGAGCACCGCTTTCTACATTTGAGCCTGGAGCGATCCGCCGCGTAGTCCCAGCGGCCTCAGATGACCCGAGAGGCTGACTGGGATTAGCCCGTTTGTAGAGACGACTACAGGAATAATTACGGAATGGTAATGTCGACCAAAAATATTCTTGACTGTGCCCGGTCCATCAGCACAATATCAGGCTTATTCGCAAAAATAGTCCTGTCTGTGATGATGGCCCGGTCCCAATAGAGCCTGACGCGATCATTTTCGAGCACGGCTTCCGGCAAGTACTTGTAATACGGCAATTTCCGATCCACGAGACCGTATTTCAGAGCGAGCTCCTGGTGAAAAATTCTGGCTACTAGGTTGTGCCTGTGCAAGTACTCAGAGTTAGCAAGCGCCGAACAACCGGAGATGACATGCCTAAGTGACTCACTGGGATGGCGTCAAGCTCGACAGATATTGAAGGTGCCTTTAGGATGTATCTTCGATAGTTGTTAGTCTTGATCATCTGATCCTGTATTGCATAGACAAAACCCTTGGTTTCCCCGAAGAGATCACCAAAGCGTAGCCAGTGGAGGAAGGCTACTGTGTATACGAAAGGCTCATGTAGAGCCTTCTATTACCTCCCGTGGAGCTCCCTCTCCTTCCATCGGTCTCCCGGTCGGAAATGATCTGCATTGCCTGGTCTTGCCATTGTCTAAGGATGGAGGGGTAAGTCATTTATCACAAGAAATGACGTCTTTAAGGAATGGATCATCCGATCTCGCCAGGAAGTAATTCTTCTAACACACTTCGTGATTATGCATGGTGAGCATGTTCAAGAAGCCACGCCCACCATGCTTTCGTGGCAAGTACAGCCTCATTACCGACGATCTCGGATAATTCATCCTATGGGACGTCATGGTAGTGTGGACTTTTCTATCCAGGGCGTTAAGTCAGTCTGAGTCCACCTGAGTATGCCAAAGGTATACATGAGGACAGGCATGACCCAACCGTTATATGCGTATGTCTTATTCACACCGGACAAAAGGCCGTTAAGCACTTTGGTCAAGCGTGCATAAAACACGTCGCAAACTGACTGTTTCATACCAGCCTCATCGATACCGATGTTCTGTGGCATACGATACATATATACACATATAAGTGTATGCCCTCAGAGTTAGCAACCCTTCCCCTTTCATCATGGAGGACCGCACACTTATCCGTCCCCAGCTCCATTCCAATAGAATTGCTAAATTCACAAGTGATGTTTAGCAATTCCATAAGATGGGAGCTACTGGAGGCGAATAACTTGAGGTCATCCATATAGGAAAGTTGGGTCACTTTTCCGTGTTCCCCTCCGTAGCTGAAATCCCCTACCGAAGTCCTCCAGTAGGGTTCTTAGAGAGTTCAGAGAGAGGCAAAACAAGATTGGACTCAGACAATCGCCCTGCAAGATACCCCTTCTTATTCTAATGTGGTTTTTCGCAGCCATCATCCGCTCATCCAGATAACAAAGGATCGTACTCCACTGCCCCATATACTGCCAAAGGAAGTCTCTTACTGTACAGTCGATCTTGTACAGCTCGAGGACCCTCTTTAGCCATCTACGGGGCAGTGAGTCGAATGCCTTTCTGTAATCTATCTAGGCGGCGGAGAAGTTTCACCACTTTGCCAATGACCGCGTCAATGAGGAGTGGTTCCTTGGTTCCACGACCACCACCCCGCCATCCATTTTGAGCGCGTGACATCACCTGATTTAGCTCCTGGTGACGAGTGATTCTCACGCTCAAAATGGATGTCAGTGTCTTATATATGGTGGGTAGACACGTGATGGGGCGGTATTTGCTCGGATCTGTGGTATCCTGATCTTTGGAAACCAAGTGAGTGATCTCAGTAGTGAAGAGACTCGGGAGAAACTTCTGATCGTGAGCCTCTTGAAACTGTCGGGCGAGCACGGCATGACACACCACGAACCCCTTCAACGAGTAATGATGCAGCCCGTCGAGCCCCGGACTTTTCCAGTTCGAAGCCCTACAGACCGCCTCAGCCAAGTCTTCCGGCATTATGGTGGTGATTGTTACGCCTATGGACCCCCCATAGGCGTAACAATCGCACTCTGGCTCGCCACAACTTCCATCTAATGGCCCTCGCTGTGGTTTACGGGCTCTGACCACGGGCCACGCCAAATTGCGACAGTGTCGGCCTGATCCGGTCCTGGGCCCGCTCTACGTACCTCTGGTCACTCCAATGATTTAAAGAGCCTCTTCTGATCACACTGAAAGAGACGATTCTAGTTGAACCGCCTTCACCTCTTACTAAATCGCTTCCCCCAAGCAGCGGTCTTTTGCTTCAGGTCATCTATGCGCTCCGTTAGTTTCTGCGCGACATCCGGCTGGGACAAACTGATATTTGTCCCAGCAAACGTCATTCTAACGATGCGCAAAACCCTCGGTCTATTATTACCCGACCTGAAGCTTATCAGCCTGCCGATAAGGGCCCTTGCTTTATCGATACAGTCCTCGATTATTTTTCTTCAGGCTGGGATGGCGCTACTTTTTCGATTAGCACGTCCAGCCATGGGAAGTTTGGCGCCAATAATTCGGGATATTGCCAATGCGGCGCCAAAACGAATTGAGTCCGTCTCGCAAAGGTCCTCGGCTGGCTTCAATGTAGGTCACCAACATCGACTCTTCCAATATGCTCCTCATTTTTTTTTATTGAATAGGCTGACAAACGAGCACACAGTCCACCTGATGGTAAGTGGTTGCTGCGGCCCATAGACATCTACATCTATCTTCCATTACTAATCAAAATGCAGATGCGTTGTCACCCGTGAGGACTGAGATGGAATGCCTCATTTCCAGTAAAAAGGGTCTCCGGTTCTCTACACTCACCATACGAAATACAGCAGCATTAAGCTACTATTTCACGCTGGTATTCTGTGAGAGCGTAGTCCTTCCCCGGTCGAGCCGACCCATTCATGCTACAACTATACTACTAATATAACTGCAGCATGGCTCTACCACGTAAAAATTCTAATTTTCTCTAGTTCGTGGGAGAATATTCCATCATCGTCTGAATCAACCACTAATGGAATATTGACGGCAGCATCCACATATGCAGTTTGCTGCGCAACTAGTGGCGCCACATTCCCAGCCGTAGCGTTTCCGTTCGATGAGGGAACAGCCTCACGTCGTAGTCGTTCGAGTTCGGCGTCACCAAATATGTTGGAGCGCAGGATGTACCGAACTCGGACTGCCAGGTTTTGCTCAGTGACGGATAGAGATGGCTCCAGCTCTGGAAATAAGCTATGCATCCGAGCCCGATTCGCCAAACATCCAGTTTCTTCCTCTTTTGCCCTAAAGTACGCCCGCAATGCATTTGCGTTCATTATTTGTGACCAACGCATGCGACATGCTCCACCAGCGGTGGGTGCCGATTGCTGAATCCGAGAAGACCCAGCCGACACCAAGCCTTCTGGTGGGTATGATGGATGCGCGGGGCTGCTAGTTGATTTTGCAGTTCCCCGCGCTCGGCTGACGGCCCGCATGCTGTCATGTCCAGCGCTAGCTCCAGACGCACCCTGGCGACCTCCAGGCAGCAGCCCTTTGCGCACTATCTTTTTATCCATCATCCATGATTTGGGTGTCCATTAAGGGGAGACGCCCAGGAATGGCACCGTATAGTGCTTGGCCATAAGCGCAAACGGGCCTTTGCACCCTAAATTCTGCCGAGGTACGGCGCTCACACCTCTCGCAAGGCGCTGACTGACTGCGTTTACGTAGCAGTTTTGTCACTTAACTGTTACGTCAGCGGGCAATGGGGCTGTCAATTCCATACGCCATTTTATTTTATATCATTCCATACATTATCTGGGAGCACGGCAGTGTCCCAGCCAAGTCGTGCAAAAAATCGGCACGGCCGTACCATACTTTTCTCGAAGCAATTCAGGCCATTTTCGAACCCCTATAACTTCGTAGTGGAAACTAGAAGCCTGAATTTTCACTAACCGAGTGTACATTGTATAAACATGTTATATATCAAATTTCATTCAATTTGAACCAGTAGTTTAAGAAGTATAACTTGTCAGTTTCTTAATTTTGCCACTCACTGACTGACCGATCATCATAACTCTAAGGCATTTCTAGCAGATATAGAAAGTTCAAATTCAAAATACCATTTTTGTTTATACACTAAACAAAAATGGTATTTTAAATTTGAACTGAAATCAAGGAAAAACTAAAATATTTTCTGATTTCGGTCCAGTTTTCTAGATACACTAACTGCATAAATAACTTTGTAATCCCATTTAAATATATAGAAATACAAAGTTACATTTGCAGTGAATAAATCAGTGTACCTTTATATAGTTTAAATAGGTATATTTTCAAGAAGTAGAAGTAATTGGAAAGGAAAAAAAGTAGGACTATCTTATCTATAAAAAGAAATGAGATGCCATGATATGTTTGTGAATGCAATGAAACGACCGCTGTCTTGAAACACTCGTTTATTACTGGTTGGATGACCGTACTGCACACGTATATGTCATTCCTCCCCACTTAATTTTGGAACATGGTAACACGGTTTCTAAATTAAATACAGTAATTTTTTTTTTTTTTACATAAACTTAACAACTAATAATAACTATTAACAATAATTAGCAAACTTGATCTCTGCATAACTATAATTAACAATCGCTACTTAAAAATACTTTTTATAATCCACCCTTGGTCTTGTACGTTTCGGGCGTGTGGCTAAAAGTGGCAATGTTGGCGGTACATGGGAATCGCCAATTGTGGACGGCACAGCCTCCGTTTCTGCCATAGGCCTTTCTACGGAGGCAATGTTGTCCTTTTCATACTCCCTAGTCTCACAGTCACTTACTTCTTCTGCCTCACCGTGGTCAGATGAACCAAGGTTCGGCGCTCCAGTATTCGAGGGCGATTGCAGCTCACCCGTCTGCATATTCGTAGCCTGCTCCATACTTTGCTCCGTATTACTTATACCCGGAAACATAGGCTGTTGCGCGGGAGAGTGTGCATTTACAGTAGCCGGCGACGTGGAGGGGCAACGAGTCTCCTCAGCAGCGACAATATCGTCGCGACTACTGTCTGAACCCGTATATCTAATAATTTGATCCACATGTCTAATACACCAAACCTCCATGTCCCTAATATGAATTCTATACATTTTATTTCCTATTTTTTCCTTTATTTTACCTAACTGCCAAGATTCTTTTCGTGCACTGTACCATCGGGTCCAAACGATATCGCCGATTTCAAAAGATCTTTTCCCGGCTGCCGTAAGTGAATTAGAATTATGATTTTTTAAGGGTAAAATCAAATCGAGACGCGACCGCAAATTTCTGCCGAACATTAACTTTGCCGGCGTTTCACCCGTGGTACAATGCACGGTATTTCTATAGTTAAATAGGTACCCTAATAACATGTCGTGAACTTTGTGCAAAGGTAAATTGTCAATTAATATACATTTTAACATTTTTTTACATGTTCTTACTGAATTCTCAGCTTGACCGTTACTTGGCGGATGGTAAATGGGTGACGTCATGTATTTTATGCCATTCGATGAACAAAATGTCTGAAACTCGAGTGAATTAATTTTTACATCGTTGTCGGACACTAAAACATTTGGTATTCCAAAATTAGAGAAAACGCCTTTTAATTTTGTTATTAAAGCATTAGATGAGGTTCCGTTATGCATGTATAGACATTCTATCCATTTACTGTAGGAGTCGACGATTACCAGATATACCCTCTGCCCTACAGTCATGTAATCAATGTGCACTCGTTGCCATGGCGCGGTGGAGGGAGGCCAGGGCGCGGGGGGGTCGCGCGGCGGGGCGGCCCGCACGCTTGCGCACGTCGCACATGATCCGATCCAGCGTTCGATGTCCCGGTCAATACCGGGCCACCACATTCTACTTCTAGCGTTACATTTAGTTTTGGTTATTCCTAAATGAGAATCATGAAGCTCGCGTAACATTCTATCTCTCAACCCGAGTGGTATGACAATCCTATGTCCCCTAAAAAGACAACCATTCTCATATTGTAAATCGGACTTGCAGTGAAAATAAGGTAAAATAGATTTACATTTTAATTTACGCGGCCACCCGTGTTGCATGTACCTAAGCACGGTTTTAATCGTCCTATCTCGCTCCGTCGTCTGCGCAACGTCGCGGGCCGAAGTGGCCGGCGATGACGCATCGAGAAACCTAACTGCATAATGAGTGTCTATATCGTTTGTATCTATATCGTTCGACGACTCGTTGACGCATTTTACAGGAGCGCGTGAGAAGTAATCGGCCACAATATTATTTCCGCTCGAGACATATTGTACGACATAGTTATAAGCGGACAATATAACTGAGTATCGCTGCAGTCTTAGCGCAGTAGTAACAGGAATACCTGTTTTAGGATTAAAAATTGATACCAATGGTCTGTGGTCGGTTTTCAGGATAAAAGGATCTTCGCGACCGTACAAATATTGATGAAAGCGTCGGACCCCGAAGATAATGGCCGTCGCTTCCTTCTGTATTTGGCTATAGTTTCTTTCACTGCTCGTAAGTGAGCGAGATGCATACGCTAGCGGGCGTTCGATGCCGTCCTCCGCCCTTTGTGAGAGTACGGCGCCGAGACCGGTCGGGCCGGCGTCCACCGCCAGCACTAGCTGCGCCGCTGGCTCGAAATGAGCCAACACGCGTTCTGACGCCAGTTCGCGCCGTATCGCTGCGACGCTTTGTCGCTGCCGTTTTCCCCATTCCCATTTTGCATCTTTACGTAATAGCTCATGTAGAGGGCTCAGTACAGAAGAGGCGTTTGGAATAAAATTTCTATAGTAGTTGACTACTCCTAGAAATCTTTTAACTTCGGTGACGTTATTTGGTTCCGGTGCACTAAGAATGGCTTGTACTTTATCCGGACAAGTCCTTAATCCCGTTTTACTAATCACGTAACCCAAATACCTGACGCTTTCTCTGAAAAATTGACATTTGTCTTTTTGTAAACGTAGGCCTGCCTTACATAGTCTATCTAGGACTTTACTTAGCCACTGCATGTGGGAATTTCTATCGGGGCCCGTGACACAAATGTCATCAAGCCATATGCTTACCCCGTCTATTCCTGATAAAATGCTGTTTTTATCAGGAATAGACGGGGGGATCCTCGTCGCCAATGATATGTTTGTGAATGCAATGAAACGACCGCTGTCTTGAAACACTCGTTTATTACTGGTTGGATGACCGTACTGCACACGTATATGTCATGCCATCAATAACATAATTTGTAAAAAAAAAAAACAAGTCTCACAACTCAAGTCTTCTACCGTAAAAAGTTGTGAGATACATGTAATACCAAGACGGTTAATTTATTCAGTCCCTACTTAAGGATAATCTCACTAATTACTACCGCACGTTAATAGCAATCTCATTTAATATGATATATATTACTTGTGAGATACATTGTGTTTTCCTGCGATGGTCTAGTCAATCTATTTATTTGAAACATAAAAGATTTTTAACATTGATATGTCACTATAAAACGTTCTTTGGTCAGCTAATTACGTAATAACTTAAAACAGAAGGACCCTTAAGTAGGGACTGAATAAATTAACACACTAATTGGTATTACATGTTTCTCACAACTCTCGCAACTCAGTACTTCTACCGTAAAAAAGTTTTACGGTAGAAGTACTGAGTTGCGAGAGTTGGTTTTTTTCTACAAGTTATGTTTTTGATGGAATTATTATATTTTTTAATATTATGTCAGCCAGAGGAGTATTCAGAGGCTATGGACTTTTATTTGGCACGATCCTGACGTACCCCTCTAGTTCGACGTAAAAACTACCTCCCCCCCCCTAGTTCGCGCCATGAGGAATGATATAAAATAAATAAGAAATAATATGACATCTTCAGAAAACTCTCTTAAAAGTACGTATTTTCATATAATATCTCTGATCAAATCAACCAATAAAAAAAGCTTTTGTTTGAAAAAATGGTTATAGTAGAAGTTCGTTGCTCAGATGTTTTCTGATTGGTTTTCCACAACAAAACAAATATAGTATAACATTTAATAGATTTAAGCTGAAAGTTTAATTATTCTCAGACATCTTCGTTACATAAATTAAAATTTATTAAAGAATATGGTGACAAATGAGCGTACAGTCCTGATGGTAAGTGGAGGCTGTGGAAGTAAACCCTTCTATTGTCACAGATTATATTTTCAGTTTCTTATTTAAAATTTGCATCTTTTATCATATGGAATGTGTCAGTATTGACTAAATGGATGGAAAGGAAACTTATGGTAAAGCGCGTAAAGGCGGCAACGCTCTCGTCGCTAATTGGATGGAGTGAACCGATGACACTTGATAAATCATATCATTTCCCTGCACGTGGTTTAATGAGATGACCTTTTTGTGTTAGTTGATTTCATGCGATTTAATTGGGTCCGTGCAATAATTTCATAAAAATATTCAAATTATTCGAATAATCTAAACTTGTTAATTTGTGATACATACATATGCGAACATGAACGAGGTGTTACTGAATGGGTGATTCATCATGCGACTGCTAAGGACCCTTGAACTAGATCGTAGTCACAGTAGTAATCCGGCGAGTCTGCCGGTTCTTAATTCGTCGATCTACGCCTAAGCCACACTACGTTGTGTTCGAATCAACGTGGTGTCTCCTTCGATAACGTCTGTTTTAGAAACTCACACGCCTGGTCTTAACCTCTCCTTTCCCTAGCGGTCTCATGAGACCGCGGCCATATTCCCTCAAATCCGTAGCGGTCGTAGAGGTCGCACTCACTCACAGCACTTTAACCCATAAAATCTTATATATAGAGACTACTTTTCGGTGAAGAAGTTTGGCATTATATAATCAATATGAAATACTCTATCCTCTTGTGCATAAAAATGTTATCCTATGAATATTTATTTATAATCTACGTTTATTTCATACCAAAAATCAACACCATAACATATAATGTTATTGTGTTGATTTTTGAATTATTCTAGTGTTTTAGTACAGTGTTTTATTATAAATTTGTAATGAAAGTTTTTGTGTGAATATAATTTATCTTTTAACGTAAATCATTTCAAGTAATATATATTACAATAATTGTGATTTTCACGCTGCTGACATTCGCTTGGTATGTTTTTTTGTTATCAAAATACAATAAAATCTTTAGTATGAAGTAAAACTCTTCTCACTTTCATAAACTTTTCCATAGATCCTTAGAAAACCTTTCCCTTCTATGTCACTTGCACTCTTCTACATTTTACAGTAAATATTTTTCAGTTCTTGGAGTGAAGTTTTGGGATTCCTTACCATCAACGATAAAACGCGCTTAAACAATAGACTCCTTTAAAAACTAAGTTAAAAACATTATCTTTCCTTCTAAATCATCCCTCCTCCTTTTATTTATTCTTGTCGTTTTATGATCACTAGTCTGTCAATTAAGTGAATTCCGGCATGTTTATTAATGTAATTTTATATTTATAGATGATTGAGATGTTATTAATAGTGCACTCTACCCATTACTTAACTTTTCACTTATTTTTATTTTCTATTTAGGTTGTCTGGAAGAAATTGCTGCATAGCAATAAGACCGTCTCTTGTTTTTCTGTTTTTCTCTTGTTATGTTGTTTTCTTAGTGTTCAATAAAGGGTATTTTATTGTAAAACCTGACTATTGTTTAGACCACAATATAGAGAATATTGTATAGATTTTATAATGGTAAAGTCTTTTATAAAAAGTTGTCTCTAAATATAAGTTATAAATATAAGTGAGTGCGGTCGCATGCATGGGATTTTTATAGCGCTTGAAGCGTTAAAAAGGTGGTTGGTGCCTGAGATTACGGGTCCCGCGTTCGGTTCCGATCTAGATACAAAAATATCTGGACTGTATTATAACTTCACTTTCCCTAACTTATAAGGTTGACACTGCAAATAAAACAGCAATTGTTCTTAAAAGGATTGAGAAATGTGATAACTTTTACTATAAGATTACTGTAGCTTATATTGAAAACCTTTCCCTTCTATGTCACTTGCACTCTTCTACATTTGTATTTGCATACGTTGTGGAGATATCAAAGTCGAACTTGAGCTAGTAAGATCGAACAATTTGCGAATAAATCGCCTTGGGTGTGTACTTTTGTGGCTACACCGTAAAGTGGACCGTGTGCAAAAACCTCCTATTGCACGCGTAATTTTTATTATTACATTTCTTTATTTGATAAAATATCCATATTTCTAAAAATTCACACAATAATTATTTTTTCTCAAAAATACGTTTAAAAGACACATACATTTTAAAAGATATTAACAAAATACAAAGCATTATTAAGTAATTTACAACTTACCTACCTACCTTATACCTTAAAATAATTAATATAAAACTTAAAATGCTAAATACAGTTTTATTTACACAGGTTTTATCATTGCCTTTATTCATCTTAAATAATTAAATAGTATAATGCAGAAAATAGAATCTTAATCACATCTTTAAGCAAAGTTAAAAGCAAAATTGTTTATATCATTTGACATTTGACTGATAAGAGATTCTCATCATCTCACTGTAATAAATAGCTATCCTCGTCTTTCCTGATATATACTTTCCTACTCTAACATTAAACTATCTAGATTCTTTAAAAGCAACGGAGTGCTGCAACAACATATACCTAATAAATAATATTTTAATGGCTATTGTGAATATCTTGATATATCTGTAAGAAATATACATTTCGAGAGCCAAAAGAAAATGATATTTAATAAATTTTTTCATTACAATATCTTTAAAGCTTCGCATCGAAATCGAAAAATGTTATATATAAGGTGTTAAATAGCCCCTAATTTGTCTGCGGCGGTTTGGTTCTATGTATTACCGAACGTAACAAGAATTCATATGGCTTCAATTAATATTTTCGTGTCGAAGTGTTTTTTTATGTTTCATCATCATATTTTCATTACAGCCTATCAAAAGACTACTTCTGAACCTTTCCCATAAATTGCCTCAGAAGGAAGATATTACATTATAGTTGCTACGTTTTTCAGACGGGTTGGCTTCCACAGTTTTTAATTTTTGAGTTGTTGTCAGAAATATTATGTTACTGCCAATCTCCTAGTTGTTTCTCTGTGTCGCCTCTTACGACGCTCACAAGACGACATAGGGTAGTGGATATTCTTACTTTGGCATCAACACAGTAAACTTTTATGCATGTAAAACTTCAAATAATGTAATTGTCAATTTTTAAATAATATGTCAGTAGCATATGAATGGCCATGTACTCGTATTAGTGGCGTAAAAGAATCTTCTTCATTGTGAGAGTTTCCTTAAAGGTTATATATACATAGAAATTAAACAAGCAACGGGCAGCACCATCCTCCTGATAATAACTTAAAATAATTAATAAACTGCTGTTGCCAACCCACCGGCCATGCGTGGCATCCAAGACTAGGTATTGCTCATAGATGACCCCTTAAGAGGCCATCTATGTGCAATACCTATATTCAGCAATATATTTTTGATAGGCACTGTCATATATATTTTAATAATCTTGTTAGACATTGTCCATTACTAACATTACTTCGGCCTATTATATATCCACTGATGAATATAGATTTTTACTTAAGACAGCATCAAAACACGACCCTGGATCAAAATTGAATAAACTACAAACCTCATTGTACGCATCTCATGAAAGTAAAGCAGCTATTAATGGATTATTGGCTTCAATTGTGTGATATCTTACACGTTGTCTAGCTTGCAAGACAGAACATCCACATCCTAGACAAACGTGCATTTGACCCAATATCCATATCTGCGATATACTTTCAGAAGCAAGAAGCACTCTTAACAAATTTCAGCCGCTGGTGGAAACTAAAAGTTATAAACAGACATCAGAACATATTTCATTAAATCTAGGTTCATGTAATGTTAACCTCTCAAACCCCAAGCAGTCGCATGCTTCCGCGGCCATATTCCGTCAAATCCCTAGTGGTCTCATGAGACCGCACTCACACACAGCACTTTAACCTATAAAACTTATATTTACAGACTACTTTTCGATGAAGAAGTTTGGTATTATAGGCTCAATATGTCGGATGTGTGTCATGCAAACTTTAACTGCGTATATTAAATTCGTATAACTATGACAAATTAATTTTACAAGTGCTAAAATATTTTCAATAGTGACAGTGAACTCTAATCTCCACGTGTAAGTGAAATTAAACTGTTTCAAACAACCAGTGAATATATAAATTGTTAATAAACATACCGAGTATACACAACAGTCATTAATAAAAAAAAATACCATAGTTCTTAATAAAAATAAGTTTATCGTGATATATGAGAAAAAATCAAGCACATTCAACCGAAACTACGTAAGTTTACTTAAAAAAACACTAAACAAATTGTGTACTAATATTAAAGAAAGACTTTGATTTTTAATACTGACGGTGAATCGAAAAAGTATCCGACGACAAAATTACCGGTCTAATTACAAACAGTGAGAGTTTGACAATATACACAGCATATTACTCAAATTAGCCAATATAACTTAATGTAGTGGTGGCGTAGTGGTTTCGCCGTTCGGTATCTCACTCGATTCCTGAAGTGTAGACGGTTCAAATCAAGTCGGATAAACAAAGCGTATCTTTTTCTACATTTTCAACAAACATTAAGACAGATATAGTTGTAAGCCAGATTTAGTTCTAAAGGAGACAGATTATAAACGACACAAGATTGAAAACGAATATATAGAAGCAGTAAAGAAATGTGACATCTATCGTAAGAAAAATCTTAAAATATTTTATAAATTATATATAATATCCAATATCAACGTTAAATTTCTATGATGCCTAACCAAAGTCTTTCAAAAAATAGCAACCGTAAGATGTCATCACTTGTAAGTTGTAATAAATGTAAAAAAACTATTGAAGCTAAAAATTCACTGCTATGTTTAATATGTAAAAAATATTATGAATTTGACTGTATTGGCCATTCTGAAAAACTTTATCGCTTAAAGGATATAGAAAGTAGAAAAAAATTGGAAATGTAAAGCATGTAAGCAAATGTCTACTGGGCAATCTACGCCTACTGGTGATCCATCCTACGTTACATTTAGAAAAAAATACTCACATAGTTCGAGTGGAAGTATGACACCTACAACAGTGGTAGCAAAAATGAGTGAATCGCCGATAAATTTCTCCCACATATAAACCACTCTTCACTCATCTGACGATTCCCAGGCTACACCTAGTCAAATATTATCACGGAGCTTTGACTTCACAATTACTGATTCTATTACGGTGCAGGAAATGAAGGACACTATAAATAATTTACGGTCAGACATCGCAAGTACGCAAAATGAGCTGGATAATAGTATAATTGAGAACAACGACCTTCGGAGACAAATCACAAAATTAAGACAAGAAAATAACCTACTAAAAACTCTATGTCAATCACCAATAAAGGATATCCAAATGAAACACCAAAACATAATAAAAGAGAAAAATATTCATTCTGCTCACTTCAAAGTTTTATATTCGCCAACCGCTTCTACGCCCTCAAAACTATCTGAAAGGAAAAAATAGAAAAGGTATTTGATGCGGAGATAGCTATTATCTTAAAACAAAGGATTTCGGAATAAGAAAACTAACTAAAGAGCGCTCAAAACGAAATTAAAATTCTTAATGAAAAAATTCAAATGTTGCAACATAAAATATCATCAAAAAATGTAGGGTCTTCAATAAAACTTACACAAGACTCTAATACCGTAATTTCAGACATCAGAAAACAATATGTTAACTGCGATAAAATATTTATCTTTGGCACACAACAATGCATTGGCCTAGCCTCTGCTTTAATACGCTCAAGAGCAAATACGGCTTATGAAAAATATACCATTTACTCGGAAATAAAACCGTATGCACTTACGCCTGATGTGCTAAAAAATATCCATAATACACAAATAGCCTCGAACGATAAAATCATAGTGTGTGTGGGAGAAAATGATTACGACCTGAAAATACTATCTTCACAAATACGCACATTAATTATCTGGTACAAGTTAAGTAGTATACTAGTCTTAAGTTTGTTTAAAAATAAGTACATATGTGTTAACGATTTAAATAATACTTTAGAAAATATTTGTAATAAATTTGAAAACTGTCATTACGTGAATTGTATGTCCAATAATTTATATTCTATATGTAAATCAATAAATTCCGTAATTGACTATATTGATTATAAGAACAAATTTCTAAGTGCCAAGGAATTAAAAAAGTTTATATTACGCTGTAATAATAAATGGATATTATTATCTGATAAATCCAGCAGCTCCAAATATAAAAAAGGAATAATTCCCTATTATTTTGCTCGAATGCAATCGAGTATAACTGTTTCGGGAGCGACTAATATTAATAATTTTAATGATATAAATACCGCGCCTAAAGGTACAATACCGTATTACTTTAAACTATTAAATAAAAACTATCTTTTTCGTGAATAAGAATACTACAAATAAGATGCTTTTAAAAATATTACATCAAAATATCGCTAGTATATTACCAAAACAAGGTATATTAATGTTAACATTGGATGAACTAGATAAGGCAGGAAATGCCCCAGATGTTATATGTCTTTCAGAAACTTTCTTGCGTACTGATCATGAAAAATACCTAAACATTAATAATTATGAATTAGCCAGTTCGTTCTGTAGGGATGAGTCTAGGGGCGGTACATGTATTTTAGTGAAAAAAGATATTGCATATAAAAAATTAAATAAGATAAATAGTTTAGCAACGCAAAAGTTATTTGAAGTTTGTGGTATTGGGATTTCTCTTTATAATTTGCTAATAATTTGTCTCTATAGGACTCCCTCTACAGACGCAATTCTGTTTTTAGACAAGTTAGACGGGATGTTACGTGAAATATTTAAAAACAATAATACCAATACTAAACTTGTAATTACTGGTGATTTAAATATTAATACTCTTAAAGCAGGTAAAGCCAACACTTATCTTCATGATTTATGTCTTAATTACTGTCTTTAAATTCATATTAATGTTCCAACTAGAAAGGAGACATATATAGACCATATTATAAGTAATATAGAGAATGCTTCTGCAACATTATTGCCTTTGTTTCTGTCAGACCATGATACAGCTCAGTTATTAAGCTTCCAGGTTCAACAAAATAAATCAATAAACAAGATATGTTTTAAATACAAAAGGGATTATAATTTAAGTAATGTTCGGAAATTCAAGGAATGTCTAAATAATCTATCATGGTGTGAAACATATTTAGAAACCGACTTGAACATTGCATTTAATAATTTTTATGATTTATTTTGCTTATTTTATAACCTATGTTTCCCAAGAATAAAAATACTAATACAAAATAGTAATCAAAATAATTGGATTAGTAAAGGCTTCAAAAATAGTTGTAGAACAAAAAGAGCACTGCGGTATCGATACTATAAAAATAAAAGTAAAATAAATAAGGATACTTATAAAAAATATTCTTATTTATTGAAAAAATGTATCTACCAACCCAAGAAGAATTGTAATATAAAATTTATAAGTAAGAGTAAAAATAAATGCAGAGCAACATGGTCCGTAATAAAAAATGAAATTTCAAATACAAAATTAGATAATATTAAGGAGCTAAAACTAAATGATAAAAACCTAACGAACCCTTACGATATAGCGACCACTTTTAATGACTATTTTATTGACATGACTAATTATATTATAACTAATAATGATAACGTGGAAAATATTACACCTAAAAATACAATATCACTATCAAACTCAATGTTTCTTAAACCCATGTCGAAAGACGAGATGAGTAAAGAGATCATGTCCTTAAATAACACTGCCTCGGAAGGTTACGACGGAATTAATACCAGAATAATTAAAGCTTGTGTATGCGAACTTGTTGACATTATGACTTATTTAATTAATTTATCATTTTTGACAGGAAAATTTCCCGACAATTTAAAAATTTCCATTGTAAAACCATTGCACAAAAAAGGTAAAAAAGACGATATCAACAATTATCGACCGATTACTCTTATACCCACAATGTCAAAAGTTTTTGAGAAATAGTTTTATAAGAGATTAATGGAATTTTCTGAGAGGTTTAACATAATCAAAACAGAACAATATGCCTTCCAGAAAAAGAAATCTACAACGCTAGCAACTTTTAATCTTATAAAAACAATAATTTCTAGCATAAATAATAACCTACTAACAACAGGATTATTCTTTGATTTAAGTAAAGGCTTTGACTTTGTCACACATGGTTTTCTTTTAAGTTAATTAGATTTGGTTGGAATTAGAGGGATAGCTCTAGAGTGGATTTCATCTTATTTATCAAATCGACGGCAGTGTGTCGTTATTGATAAAATGGTAAAAAATGAAATATTATCCTTCTCATCTAAGTACAGAGAAAAAAAATATGGTGTTCCTCAAGGTAGTGTTTTAGGGCCGGTATTATTTCTTTTATACATAAATGATATAACTCTGGCGACAAATCACAAATGTATATTGTATGCGGACGATATTTCCGTAGTTGTAATATCTCAAAAAACAGTAATTCATTACATAATCATGAAAAGGAAATAAATGATACAATCGATAATATAACTAATTGGCTGCATAGAAACAATATGGAAATAAACCTAGATAAATCAAATTACTTACATTTTAATAAAATAAAAACTAATTCTTGTCTAAATATCAAAAAAATTAAGGAAATAGAACAAATTAAATTTCTTGGTTTAATTATAGATCGAAATTTAGACTGGAAAATACATATAGATGACCTATGTCAAAGAATTAATCGTTTTGTGCACGCACTACGCACCATAAAAAAGGTAACTAATAAAAAAACGGCCCTATTATGTTATAGGGCGTATATTGAATCTAGACTTCGATATGGTATAATAATGTGGGGCAATAGCATAGATTGGCGTAGGGCATTTATCGCACAAAAGAAGTGTATAAGGACGATATGTGGTATACCAACTTGAGAATCCTGTAAGCCAATATTCAAAAATCTGTCTTTATTAACTATGCCCTCGTTATATATTTTTGAGATAGGTAAATTTGTAAAACAGCATACATATTTATTTAAAAAGTCATCTGATATTAATCCTAGGCTTAAAAGAAATCCAAATAGATTAGTTCTAAGCGAAGTTCCGAAGTCAGCTAAATATAGTAAATGCTGTTTATCAATGTGTGTACGTATATACAACAAAATACCTGATGAAATTAAAACACTACATAATATGAACGTATTTAAAAAAAGATTGTACCATTGGTTAATTGACAAAAATATTTATGACACTAATGAATTTCTGACATTTTAAACTAGATTTTGACATTGTGAAACATAATTAAAATTTAAATAAACATGTTTAATTTGTTAATTTTAATACTATATAGGTTATCTTGATTTAAATGTAATTTGCATGCTATATTATATTAAAATAGCAAAACATGTGGGCATAATAAGACTCTGAAACATCTGTATAATTACCATGTTTTATGCAAATAAAGACTATTATTATTATTATTATTATTAATGCAAAATTTTCTATCCTCTAAAGTATTGCTAAAAGTAGTTAGTTTATGGTTTATTATTTATAATCTACGTTCTTTTCGTACGCCAATTTCGTGTGGCGTGCTATTATGTTGATTTTAGATTTTTATAATATTTTATTAGTGTTTATTATAGTGTCTTGTAATAAAATTGTTATAAAAGTTTTTGTATGAATATAACTTATCTTTCAACGTAAATAATTTCGAGTAAAATATAGAAATAATTGTGATATTCAAGATGGCGTTCTGTGCTAGGTAAGTACATTTTTAACTTTGAAAATACAATTAAAATTTATTTTTAATGAAATAAAAGAAGTAGTATAACATTTTTCACACACTAAAACAAGTAGTATAACATGATAAATAAAGAGAGAAAAGTATTATATTAAAATTTATAATGAATATTATTGAAAACAAATGTAAGACAAATTCAAGGTTAGGTAATATTTAGCAACGCCGCATCACGTCAAGCAAGCGAGCGATGTTAGTCATTTTAGCTAGCGGCTGAGGGTTAACGAACTATATTATTTATAAAATTATTTTTCGGGGTATATATTATTATGTTATGTCTCTGATGAAGGTATAAATTTTTACAGATTAGTAACTTATTAACAAATACGACAACGGAAGAACCATATCAACTATATAAAAACTGTTTAACTAAATATACCTGTTGTAAAGATCTCCATGTTGAAAGAAGGGTTAATATTGTAGATGGAAATGACGCATCAAAATGGCTCTGTATCCTATCGACGCAAAGATGACAACTTGTGCACCTCAACATCTAATGATAATAATAATAAGCTTTTTATTTGACTCAGTTTACAAACCTTATTAAAAATGTACAAATAAAAATCATCACAAACTTAACTTAGAAGCAAACTTAATACTTAGTACTTAACCTCTCAGCAGTCCGGGCCAAAATAGCCGCTTTGGCGCATCTGTCAAACCCTAAACGAGTGAAATATTGCCTACGTGGCGCGTGTCATTAAAATGGCAATATCTTAATATTTATGTATGGGAACTAAATAATATGATATGTTGTTAGAATTATTGTTAAATAAGCTAATAGAATATGTGTAAATGTGTACGTTCACCCTTTTGGTATGTTATAAATGCGATGGTAAAATTGCAAGAAGCGATTTTTTTCCAGTTTGTTGAATATAAAATGTAATCAATAAAAAATTAAGCAATTATTTCAATAAATACTTACGTCATTAACTATACGATAACAAACTTTACAATAATGAATAAAAAAACACAACTCTACGTACAGTTTTTTCACACCACAAGCTCGACAATAACGTGGGCCACTTAAGATAACCCGAAACAGGCACAAAAAAAGGCACATTTTGTACTTCAATATCGACGACGCCTGAGGCACAATGGGCTTTAAATCTTAACTTATTCTATAGTTTGGTCTTTGTTCTTAATATAAACAGTTTCAAATGTTACAACTATTTAGTAATTAAGAAATGAACGAGTTGTAACAAACACTTGAAAAAGTGACCCTAAAAAAATGCTTTCAAACTTTTGCATTTGTAACGAACAGTTTTGTAATTTATTTACATGTGAATGTATATTCCTAAATTTAATAACATTTCCTAAGGTAAAAACAAAATAAAGAAGGCATATTTCATACAAAATTATGTTAGAAATCATCAACTAAAAGTTACACATTCACTACAAAAAGCACCAAGTATGACGTAGTACCCAGCTATGCTAGTATGGATACGCTCTGTGGTGACTTCTTTAATAATTGTAATAATGAATATAAAATTAAAATCAAATACAAATTTGTTGTTTTCCTTTGCTTTTTTATATTTTTTTTACTTAACATTTGAATGTTATTATAAAAATGTTTGACAATTCTTTTTGCCAAAATAAAGATTTTTATTTTTGTTATTTTGATTTTTTTTAATTTTACTTAATTTGAAGTGACCCTAGCCTAGTGATAGCTTGCGTGGGAGATCCATAACAAAGTTTAAGCAATGCGCGCGTTACCTTGCAACTGGATGGGTGACCGTTTCGTACTTTGAGGCTATTCCAACTATAGCACCGCAACGAGCTAAGGCTTATTGCTTAGCAATAAAAACTTCTACGTACAAAAAGCAATCTTTTCCAGATAACTTTGGGCTTAGAGTGAAAACGAAGAGTGTTTCACTTGTCAATCAAGTGCAAAAAAATATAATGACATGCACATACAAAAAGTAAAACAATTTATTGACAAAAAATAAAACAAAACAAATAAGAAAAAGAAATAAAAATCCACACCAAAAATTATCGTAAAAATATACCAACACTGGCGTTCCCAAAATCGTATCCATACTATACAAGCTGCTCTCTAAGATGGTGGATTTCATGTGAATAACTTTACGACCCATGTCTGTCCACGACTGCCAGGTGGACGCGAGATTTAAGCAATTTGTTATTTTTAGTTTTATGAAATATTTAATCGAAACTATACAATTGTAATTATTGTTATGTTTGTAAATAAGTATGTTAACGATATTAAAATAATGTTTACCATTCACAATTGTACTTTTAATTTAAAACAATTGAAATTAATACCAACATGGTATCAACATGGCGGTCGAAATGGCAAGCAATGTTTGATAAAATGGAACAACTTATGTACAAATCGTCATCTAATATGTTTTAAATTAATAGAAAAGTATTTGTGACTTACCCATTCATGTTTATCTTTAATATTAACTTCCGAAATCACTTTTAACAATTAATACTTTGCACGTAAACCACGACACCGCGCCACAGAACGAGCAACTGAACGGAATAAATGTATTACTATTTCACAGCTTCTATGGTTCGTTTATGAAGCGTGTGTGATATTAATTCCCGTCTTTGTTTAATCTCTGCATGTTGTACCAGTTATAGGGAGATACGTATACTTTTACTAGGGCTGTTTCGAATCTGAAGTTTATAAGTAAACAGCAACCTTCTGATGGTTGTGGACAGATGCGTACTTTTTGACAACAACCTTTAGAAGGTTTTGGACTGACGAGAGGTTAATTAACATAACAGTAATGCGACAAACTGGCCTGTGACTCAGCTATGTGGTGATTTTAGGTCACCGCTGGTATTCTGCCACAGCTGACTATTTTAAAAAACACAATATATTAACCTAATTTTGGAATTGACGTAATACAACTAAAGAATAGACTAAAATGTTTATTCATATGTGCTATGTAAATTTAGTAAGTAGTAGGTAAAGGAGACAATCGCCTCTGGGCCTTCCAGAAACTTCAACGACCCTCAATGGTATTAGTAAGAATTAAGTCCGTAGTTATATAATCTTCATACATGCCTCCAACTTTTGTTGTTCAAGTAACCATACTTTACATTTTTTTTTCTAAATAAATCGGGGGGCACGGCAGTGCCTCCGCCAAGTCGAGCGCGAAGCAAACACTGCCGTACCATCCTTTACTGGAACCATTTCGCCGCATTTTCAGGCCCCTATTTGAGAACCTCTGGATAATACCAGAACGCAGAAATTTTCGTCATCCAGTAAACCATAATCACAAACTAAAAATCCAAAATTTCAAGTCTGTAGGTCATTTAGTTCCGAAGTTAAGCGAAAGCAAAATTTCGCATTTATGACACTCACTCACTCACTCATGATCAGCAGAATAGAACTAGTACTTCCCATAAACTCAGAGAGCTGAAATTTGGTACAGAGTTAGGGCTTAATGTCCACATAAAGGGAAAACTATAAAAACTTGGATAATCCAACATCTGGAGTACTTGGTGACCCTGATTAGAAAACACAAGAGTCCAACCAAACTATTAGAAGAGATCGACATACCGCCTTTACAAAAAATATTCAACTTGGTGGGCCGCTTCATTTGATGTCAAAAATCGAAGGCCTAAAGTATCTAATGAAGAAACCTCAGCTGGTCTCAGCTGTATTAGAGATATGGTAATGCCCCCATCTACCATTGTTACATAAAATCTACTGTCATTGCAAAAATCCAGCGTATTGGGACACATCTAATTTAATCTACCCTATAGCGTCCCACTGCTGGGCGAATGCCTCCCCTTCTGCTTTTAATACGCATATAAATAAAATTAAAGGAAAACTCTGGATAACACTAGATTGGCTTTTATACTTATACTTACAAGTTTACAAGAAAAAATAGTCGAACGATTAACTTTATTCTACTCGAACATTACTCAAATTCCTTTAAGGTGCCGTGGACATGAATTAATCTCCACGTTTTGAGACCGTTGAGTACCGCGGACATGAATTCATATCCGCATTACGTGCTGCTATTTTCTTCATTAATTGATATAAAAATGCAGTATATTTTCAATTGAACACTATTTAATTCGATTCTGCACGAACTAAAGAGTATTATGAAGAATTATATTCACTCGGTTACATAGACAAAATCAAATATAACAGCCGTTCGCGTTTGTGCTGTTGGTGCTGTTAGTTGCGTAATCGTTGAAGTTTTGTGATTGTGATTTTGGTTAGATTTTCTTTCAAAAACTGTAAGTAATATTATTTGTCTTTAGTACGTAATGTTTTTGAATGATCTAACTTACAAGAACAGTAACTTTTTGTGTTTCAATTGATAAAAAAGTAGAATCAAAAAACCTCTATGCGAACAATTCATAACGGCCAAGATTTCTAATAAGATAATAATAGTATATTTCTTATTCGAATACCATAGTAAATACTTTTACTAGGAATTGGTAAATGTTATATCTATATGATTATATAAGAAAAATAAAGGACGACGCTATAATATATACACAAAAAGGTTTTGAAAATGAGGTTATAAAGCGCGTGCAAACTGTCTATTGTCGAATTTTTAGCAAATGTTTGCAAGTGAAAAAGTAGAATTACTATAATTATTACACGCATAATTTCGGTTTATTTAGGAAGAATTTGTTGTATCGATTGTAAATACATAAAAATAACATAAAAGCTAATGATATTTCATTCATAAAATAAAATTTGTTGTCAGTAAGTACACTTTATCAAGATCCGTTAGAAACAAAGTGCTGTACAAAATAAAATAAACATTTAAATGTTATGGTTATTGTTTCTACTTATCGAAAATCTTATCGACTTTAAATAACTGTAACAAAAACCTATTTAAACATAAGTGAGAAACATAAATGTTTATAACAAGTGCCGCCAACTGAGGTGTATGAGACAGCTGGATCACGGTAATATTAATCAGAGTAGGAGTGACAACTCAATCAGACAGAGATATACTGTCTAACCGATTGATACCTCTACTCTCACATTCCAATGAAGGAAGGTTAATGGAAATAGCACAATGTTTGAGAGACTTACCAGAAGATACTGTTTGTTTACTACCGACTAGAAATATGTGTATGCAGTTAAATAATGCTATGTTAAAAGCTATTCCGCACCCCGAGATAAAGTTAGTTGCTAAGCATTCCTTGGATTGTTCAAAATGTATGATAACGAAAGCCCGGGCGTGTTTACAAAAATATGAAGATGCTGCATCGATGACTGCTGGACTGGAAGAAACTATAATCATTAAAGAGGGAGCTAAAGTAATGCTTAGGAGAAATATTGATGTTAGTTTAGGTTTAGTGAATGGGTCATTAGGCGTTGTACAAAAAGTGAGGTGGGACCCGGAAAACAAAACAAAACCTAAACAATTGGTAGTAAAATTCGCTAATAATTTGATTCACGAATTATTGCCTATTAAGTCAAAATTTGAGATCATACCCCGGGCATACGTGTACAGAGAACAATTCCCAATCTGTGTGGCGTATGCCCTAACAATTCACAAGAGCCAAGGTCTAAGTCTAAAAAATGCTCTCATGGACATTGGCACCTCCATATTCACTTGTGGTCAAGCCTACGTGACGCTTTCACGAGTAACCAATCTTCATAGGATGCACCTCATAAATGTTGACTTCAAGAGTATAAAAGCTCAAGCTTCAGCGATCACCGAATACAACCGGCTTAGGCGTAAATACCGCGCCGATCTTACAGATTTTAAACCGCCTAAACCATCTAAAAGAATAAATTATGAACGCAAATGGGCAACTGTTGCTACTGTACAAGAATCAGAACCGGAAAAAAAGAAAAGAAAGATTTGTAATAATATAAAAACTACTCCTAAAAAGAAAAAAAAAAATGTGTCGAATAAGAAAATCTAATAAAATAAATCAATGTGCCCACGTTTCTACAAAAAGAAGTGAAATCTCACTAAAACATTCTGTAAAAAACCAGCCAAGTCTCGATGGAGCTGCTTGTTTATCTCTAAAAAGTAATGATATCTAGACAAAGTCGTGCTAAGTCTAAGGCTCCTTACTGCGATTTCTTTATTATTATAGTTAATGTTGTGTGACTTGGCCGTTGAAGGCTACACAAGGGTACAAAACCAGGTGCTACATGACACCCTTGCATCAATCTGTCGCCAGAGCATGTCCATTATCAGCGGCCGTAAGAATATCGTCCGCAATGTGTAATGATGCTGTAGTTGTGCTAAATTTTTGCCATAAACCTGATTGGAAGGCTGGAAGAATGGCATTGTTTTTAAGATAGCTAGTAATTTGTGACTGTGCACACTTCTCAACTATTTTTGACAAGGCAGGCAATATACTTATTGGCCTGAGCATCATGGTCATCAAAGCTGTCTATTTTCTGTTTCTTAGGTATAGGTATGATCAATGAGCACTTACAAATATGGGCAAATACTCCTTCTTACAATGATTTATTAACGATGGCTTGAATGGCAACCAAAGAGTATGGTAATGTAAGCTTAATCATATTCATGGAAATTTCATCACATCCTTTAGAGTTAGAAGAAAAACAATTAATAATTTTCTGTAGCTCTGATGCACTCACTCTATTAAAATTGAACTGCGATAAGTTACTACTACGAATACTTTCAACATTTTCGAACTGCTTTAAGTCAACCGACAATACAGGAATACTATTTATAAAATGTGTATTACGTTTTGTGGCATCCAAAAGATGTTCAGGTATTGATTTACTAGGACCGTTCTTAATTGTTTTATTAATGTGTGTTCACGATTCGTATGTAATCAGACCAACATAAAGTGTTTTAATTTTATTTGTGAACAATAGATGTCGCTAGTTGTTGATTTCCTCGCGGTATGGTTCGAGGTGTATTAATTGCATAAGGAATTTGTGTGCTTTATAAAAAAGTGAACGATATCGGAAGAAAGTAATATATATACCTAATCAAGATATCTGTTGGTTTTATTTAAAAGTACCAATAGATATTTAGCCCGCTACGTACGACCGTATTCATGGTCCTTCGAGACGGATGGAACTGGCAAGGACAGATTTTTGTGATCGGTGGTTCCGGATTAGAGTCACACCCCCCGCACCCAGAAGTAGCGGATTGCTACTTATAAGGTGTGGCGGTACTGGCTCATAGAAGTCGGTAAGAAGCAGTCGTCACGGTGGGCAGAAGTTGTTCACTGGCAGACGGCAGGCGGTGTTCCAGTGGAAATCGTCAGGAGAGGTGCGCGGAGAGGCGAAAAGGTGAAGTTGCAGTGAGTGAAGTGATTAAGTGTTTACTGCGGAAGCAAGAGTGAGTGGGACAACCAGTCGTGAGTACAATTTCGGTAATTTAAACTTTATGTGCAATTGAAAAACAGTTCACTTAGTAGTTTAGACTTAGAGTAATTTTAAGAAATTTGGTTCATACGAGGAATCTATGCCCGATTTCATTTCAAGTCTAAAACAATTGTAAAATTTTATAAATTTATTCATAGGACTTAGAAAATTTTTGTGATCTTATAAAGACACTTGTAAATTTTTCAAAGTTTATTATGTTATGGACTTGTTATTTTGAAGAGTTTATTTTGATTCAAATATAACTTGATTTCACGTAGTTTTTCAACATTAAAATATTTGTTTTATTTTTAAAACTTTATAACAATTTAAAAAATGCAAGCTTTATTTAAAGTACAACAAGATGTTGAAGTTAGAATAAGAAATGCTAAAATGAATTATAGTAAATCACTTAAAGATCGTATTAATCAACAGTATATCGAAGCTAGATTAGGAATATTAGAAGCATTATGGTCGAAGTTTTTAACAACTCATGATTGCTTAATAAAAGGTACAAAACAGGATGATTTAAAGGATATTGAATATGACGATTTATATGATAAAGTTGAAGAGTGTTATGTAGAATATAAATGTAAATTAACAACTGATTTAGCTAAATATAATGTTGAGAAAAATGATCAATATAGTTCTAAAAACAATTAAGCTGAGTCAAGAGGCTCGTTGGTTAAGTTACCAAAAATTACTATTAACCCGTTTTCGGGAAAGTATACTGAGTGGCCCACTTTTAGGGATTTATTCACGTCTTTAGTGCATAATAATACATCCTTTGATAATGTACATAAACTTAAGTATTTAAAGGGTTTTTTAACTGGTGAAGCCGAGCAATTAGTCAGGCATATACCTATTACCGAATTAAACTACAGTCAGTGTTGGGCATTATTACAAAAAAGGTATGATAACAAAAAATACCTCACA
The DNA here is from genome assembly GCA_036936625.1 of Parnassius smintheus behrii. NCBI lineage: Eukaryota > Metazoa > Arthropoda > Insecta > Lepidoptera > Papilionidae > Parnassius > Parnassius smintheus. Next base: position 62,908,557 of record JAUPFT010000002.1, on the reverse strand, counting down.
AATTGTACTTTAAAACGTTTATTTAACCAAAGGCGTATGAATGCAGAATCTGCCAATGGGTTAAAGGACCTATTGGACACAACGTCTGATTGTTTAAATGCGTTGAGAAATCTCAACATTAATGTGGCCACCTGGGATATTATTATTATATACATACTTACAGATAAATTAGATCTTGAAACCCGTAAGCAGTGGGAGTTAAATATATCGAGTGACAGTTGCACAGAATTACCTACCAATGAACAATTTTCCAATTTTATAGAGGGTCGATTTAGGGCTTTGGAATGTTTAGACAATAAAAAACCTACATTTCAACACAATCGACCATCACACGCTCAACATTTATACCCACACACTCATCATGCAAACATTCTGTCATCAAAAAATATTCAATGTGAATATTGTACAGAAAACCATAAACTATGTTTTTGCAAGAAGTTCGCAAAGGAGGAATACAATAAAAGACATGAATTTGTTTTAAATAATAATTTATGTCTAAATTGTTTAGGACGTAATCACTCTGCAAAATATTGTAGGATAGATGTTTCTTGTCGTATTTGTAAAAAGCGGCATCACTCACTTCTTCACCCTAAATAAATTTAGGGTGAAGAAGTGAGTGATGCCACTGTGTACGACTGGTGTAAACACCAGTCGTACACAGTGGTCAAACAGACAATGCCGTTACTAAAAATGAAAAAAGTGTTACGGCTAGTAGTTCAACCGAAACAACGCCAATCGTATCCTGCCTTTCGACAGGAAAGATCATAAGACAGGTTTTGCTAGCAACAGCTCTAGTGGAAGCTAAGTCTAAATTTGGCGATTTCTAAATTATTAGAGCCTTGCTCGATCAGGGCTCACAAGCATCGTTCGTTACTGAAACCACAGTTCAATTATTAAAGTTAAAAAAGATACCAGTGAAGGGAGTTATTACAGGACTAGGCGGTAATCAGTCTTCGGTGATGTCGAAGTACATGGTTTCTATTAAAATTCAATCACTGTTTGATCCCAGTTTTCACCTTGAAGTGAAAGCTTATGTTTTAAATAATATTACTACTTACCTACCTGGTAAAAAGGTTGCCTGTTTATCTTGGGCTGAAATAAAAAATGTTCACTTAGCAGAGCCAGAATATTATTTACCGAATAAAATTGACATTCTGCTTGGTGCAGACATTTACTGCCAGATTTTGAAGGAAGGAGTAATGAGAAGTCCTACTGGAACTCCTATTGCACAATGCACTACCTTAGGGTGGATCATTTCTGGTCGTGTAATGTCTGAAGATTGCGACAACTCACCAGCAGTTACAGTACTGCACTCTCAGAGCAAAGAAGATGAAATTCTTAAAAAATTCTTGGAAATAGAATCAGATCAATCAGGTATATCTAAAAGGATACTTACCGAGGAAGAGCTGAAATGTGAGGAGATTTTCGCAGCGACGACGACAAGAACAGCAGAAGGTCGATATGTGGTGAAATTACCGTTTTGTGATGAAGGTCCATCATGTAAACAAGGTGGTTCAGGAGAGATAGCTGTGAAAAGATTGTTCGCCTTAGAGAGGAAAATGAAGGATGAAGAATTTAGAAACAGATATACAAAGGTATTTCAGGAATACTTGAATTTGAGTCATATGAGGTCAGTAGATAGTAAAGAAGAAGGAGTGTACTTACCACATCACGCGGTTGTAAGAGAGGACAAGGCCACCACCAAACTTAGGGTAGTCTTTGATGCATCTACTAAAAACAAAAATGGCGTTTCACTAAATGATGTTTTAATGGTCGGCCCTACTTTACAATTCGACTTGCGTCACCTTGTCTTACGCTGGAGATGTCACCCAATAGCAATGGTAGCCGATATTATAAAAATGTACCGACAAGTCCGTGTTACTGGTGAAGATGCACCATATCAGCGAATAGTCTGGAGAAATAATCAGGAAAGTAAAATCCAGGATTTCGAGCTGGTAACGGTAATTTTTGGTACGGCATCTGCTCCATATTTAGCCGTTAAGGTTCTGCAACAATTAGCGATTGATGACGGAGAGAAGTATGTTCATGCAAGGAATGTAATATTAAAAGATTTCTATATGGATGATCTTATGACTGGCTGTGAAACTGTAAAAGAAGAAATTGAAATATATAAGGAAATGAAGAAATTATTAAAGGGAGGAGGTTTTGAATTACAAAAGTGGAATAGCAATAAAAACGAACTACTTAAAGAGATAAGGAAAAATGAGGATAGAGAATGCATTGGTTGGAGTATGATAGATGAGAATAAAGAAAGGGAAGATCTAGAAATAAAGTTAGATTCTACAATAAAAATATTGGGACTTACCTGGAGTCGCAGTAATGATGAGTTCCATTTCTCAGTGCAGCTTCCGGTTCTGGTCAAACCTGCAACAAATAGACGTATTATTTCAGACATAGCACGGTTATTTGACCCATTGGGCTGGATAGCACCTTTTATTGTAGTAGCGAAATCATTTATACAAAAGCTATGGTTAACTGGTCTAGAATGGGATGCAGAGGTTCCAATGAAATTATTAAAGGAATGGCTGACTTACCGTGAAGAGTTACCACTACTCACGAAAATCCATATTCCTCGATGGTGCGGAACAAAGACAACTGATTCAAGTGTCGAATTGCACGGGTTTTCCGACGCCTCTAATATAGCATATGCAGCAGTAGTGTACATTCGTATAATGGACAGTAAAGGCAACGTTTACGTGTCCCTCTTAGCTGCTAAAACGAGAGTCGCTCCCATAAAAATAATTAGCATTCCTCGTTTAGAGTTATGTGGTGCTGTATTTCTGACGCGCTTGCTCTTAGAAGTTGCAGAAGTTTTAAAAATTCCTCTGTATAATGTACGAGCATGGACAGATTCAACTGTTGTGTTGGCGTGGTTAAAGGGTCATCCTAGCCATTGGAAGACTTTTGTTGCGAATCGCGTTTCGGAGATCCTAACATCACTAGATTCGAGTCATTGGGCTCACATAGAGTCGAGAGACAATCCGGCGGATTACGCATCACGAGGCCTTTTACCATCAGAGCTAATCAATTGTAAAACATGGATGTCTGGTCCAAAATTTCTCACAATTAAGACGGTAGTCTATGAGAAACCATTGGAATCAGATGTTCATTTAGAAGAAGCCATAACATCTCATGTAACCTCTATTGATTTTTCCATATTAGACCGATATTCTAGTCTCAGTAAGCTACTTAGAGTTGTAGCGTATTGTAGGCGTTTTAAAAAGGCTTTAAAAAGATACAAGAATACCGAAGAACATAGAAAATATTTGAGATAGAAAGAATTGGATAAAGCATTAATGTGTTGTATAAGACTGTGTCAAAAACAAGAATTTGCTGAAGAATATGCAGAGATTGAGAAAAGGCTAATGTGCAGGCAAGGGGTAGTAAAATAAAATCTCTGTCGCCTTACTTAGATAAAAATAAAATTTTAAGAGTTGGTGGTCGTCTTCAAGCATCATCTATGCATGAAGATGCCAAACATCCTATAGTACTGCCACATTATTCTAATTTAACCAGATTTATTATTTCTGATGCACACCATAAGACTTTACACGGTGGTCCTCAATTAATGATGAATTATTTGCGATCCACTTATTGGATAGTTGGTCTAAAGAGCCTAGTGAGGCAACATTTATTTTATTTTATTTAATGACCTTTACAGAAAAAAAACATTACAGAACAGTTCATATCTTCGCCAAACTGTAAAGACAGTTTGTTGGCGAATAAATGCACTCTTATATCCTATTACGTAATTAAATTAAATAAGTACCCAACCCACGTAATATTACAAACAACTAGAAATTTAAAACATGAACACAATAAATTCCACACTCTATCAATTACAAATACAACACCCCACCCACATAGCATTGCGACAAAATAAAAATTGTAAATATAACCCGGATATATTTTTTTAAGTATTACAAACAAATATTATTTTTCTAAATGGTCATGTAACATTTTATCCAAAAAATATTTCCCAAGTTTCTTTTTAATTTTTAATTTGCAATTAGGTCTATCTTGCCTTAGCCAATCTATTTCATTAAGAAGCTTTGGTATTAAATGTTTTGTACATCTTTTACCTTAATAGTTTTTAAAACTAGGCTGAAATAATTTCCCTTCTCTAACTTTCCTGGTTCTATATTTATTATCCAATTTTTCATTATAATTGTTTTTATTAATGTTTTCCAGAAGTAATAGCATGTTAACTTTGTGTTCTACCGGTAAAATTTTACAAATAGAGAATAACTTAACATAATCTTTCTTACAATTTTCTTTAACTTTTTCATTTACAAGATGTTTTAGAAATCTTGTCTGTAGATTTTTAATGTCCTTTAAATAGGAAGAAAAAGTACGACCATACACACCAAGTCCATAGGTTATGAGGCAATCCACCAAAGCATAATATAGAAGATACATAGTTTTTTTGTTCAAGATATATTTTAAATAATAAAATTTACATAATACAGCCGACAACCTTGCACATACATCAGATATTTGAGGTTTCCAATTAAAGTTTTTATCAATAATCAAGCCTAAATATTTGAAATCTCTCAACAAATTCAATTTCTTTACATTTACAATTAATTTTATTATTATGCAAGCACTCAAAACCGTGGCCTATAATAGCTATCTCATTTAATTTGGTCTTTTTTGCTGCAGCATTATATGGAGAGTGTATATGCATGCATTTCGTTCTATTAAAATTTAAAATTATACCATTATCATGAGCCCATTTTGTTATATTCTCAAAATCAATTTGTATATTATTTTGTAATTCTTTTGTTTATTTAGATGCAAATAGCAAGCACATGTCATCCGCATACATATACACTTGACAGTTTTTTATTACATTGGATACACTGTTTACATGCATAATATAACCCACAGGACCGTAAACAGAACCGGTAGGTACACCCAAGTTAATATTGGCCTCCTCTCCCACAACGCCATCCACTACAGTGCGAAGCGTTCTATTAGATAGATAGCTACGGAAAAAGTTATTTGTAGAACCCCTGATTCCACACTCCTCCATCGCTTGCAATAACATATTGTGGTCCAAAGTATCAAAGGCTTTTTTATAATCAATAAACAAAACCATAACCTGTTTTCCTTCATTTAAGTATTTGGTGGAGCCACGTGTCTAAGGCTGCCGAAGTCTAGTTCCCTGGTCGAACCTTAAACCTATTACGCGAGATATTAACTAAAGTGGACTGTATATTCGATTGCTTCTACGCTTACGTAAAAGCGTCTACTATAGCATGCGGTACAATGCACTCGCTCTTCCCTAAAACTAAAACTATTATTTTGCCAAATCGATAAAAGGAATCCTGCTTGATTAGGAAAACACAAAATTGGAGCGGGTTAAAACAATTATATCAAGCAGGCAGTATTATTAGGAATATTGACTCACCGGGGTTTCTTCTATTCTGTTGAGCACTATAGCTGCGACTTCTGGAACTTCTTCTGGACCGACACTCTGGGGAAAGGCGGTGCGCGACTATATCTCACACGAGGTGAGGCGGGTTTCCTGGAGCTCGATTGCTTCCAGGCTAAAGCGGTTTCTACTAGGGGTGTGGTTCCAACAACGAGCGCGGCGGGAAGAGAAGTGTGGTTCCAATGACTAGCGCAGCGGGAAGAGAGCTGCGCGTCGGTCGCGCGTGCCTTATATATCTTCGGTTCCGATGATTACGTGACATTCTAGAATCATCTTCTTTCCCCTCCCACCCCACCACCCCGATGTGTCTATAGGAGGGTATGAGTGATATCGTTTTGGGAAGGAATAAACGACTTGGCACCTACCGTCAAAATATAAAATAAATACGAATGGGTTCCAACCATCTCCCCCGCCCTTGAAGGATTTCCTTCAAAATTAACTAAAACAACTAGAGCTAAGATCAATTAACAAAATAACTAACTAACGCTAAGATTACCTAAATTCAACTACAATTTTAATCTAGAAAGCTAATTTAAATTATGGAAGAGGCAAGGGGCACAAACGGACAACAGGACGCGGGTAAGACCCAACCGTGGTCTTAACGCGAGCTATCCTAATTACTCCATCGGAACCGGGAAAGACCTCTTCGACAATTCCTAACGGCCAGTGGAGAGGTGGCGTATTCTCTTTGGTGAGCACAACTACAGTTCCTACAGCTAAAGGCTCAGTTTCTGTGTTCCATTTTTGCCGAGACTGCAAAGTATGCAAGTATTCCATCCTCCATCGCTTCCAAAACGATTGCACTAACTGATTTAATAATTTGTGGCGTGCGGAAATGCTAAGTCTGTTCTCATCCATATCTGCGGCGGGCAAATACTTTAAAGGCGTTAAATTCAAAAAATGTGCTGGAGTTAGAGCCAGCGGTTCCGAGGGGTCACTAAACAACGTACGACAAAGTGGGCGGCTATTCATTACGCATTCAATTTGAGCGAGCACCGTACTTAGCTCTTCGAAGGACAAAATTTGATCTCCTATTACTCGGTATAAGTGACTCTTTAGACTCTTAATATTAGTCTCCCAATTGCCTCCAAAATGACTCGCGACTGGGACGTTCAGAGACCACTCAATGCAGTTCTCGGCTAGAATGTGAGCGAACTCCGAATTATAATACTTGCTAGCTAAGAGCTCATGCAGTTCCGATAGAATACGTTTTGCACCGACGTAGTTCGTACCGTTATCCGAATACAATTTACTTACAGGGCCACGGCGGGAAAGAAATCTTTTAAATGCACCCATAAAGCCTGCTTTGCTTAGATCACCAACGAGTTCTATATGCACCGCTCGAATAGTTAGACAAACGAAAATGCAGACGTAAGCCTTTGTGGATTTTATACCACGCCCGCGAGTGAGCGTGACCTTAAACGGACCAGCGAAATCAGACCTGTGCGTGAAGGGCTTTACTGATTGTATTACTCTACAAGATCTAAATTCCGCCATTTCCGGAAATGATGGCTTGGGGCGTGCCCGAAAGCAAGCTATACATCTGTGCACCCGATTGCGTATTAAACTACGTGCAGAAAGAATCCAATAATTCTGACGCAAAATCGACATCAACAAGTCGGGGCCAGCGTGCGAGTTCAATTTATGATGGTAATCGACTAATAAGTTCATGATATGGTCTTTACGCGGTAAAACAATAGGGTGCCGTTGGTCGAAACTCAATTGCGAGTTGGACAAGCGTCCACCTACCCTTACAATCCCATCCTGTAAAAATGGCTTAAGGCGTTGAAAGGCGCGACCACAAGCTCTATTCGATTGTAATCTTCTAATTTCTTCAGAGAAGTGTGCACGTTGAAGTTCACGTAATATTAGCGACTCGGCATAGTTGTAATCGGATGCTAAGACATACGAACGTCGCGGTAAAAGCTTCGCGAATCGACAAACGAAAATTACGCTACGCAATAATTTCGACCAAGAGGACAAGCGGTTCGCCAAGGCAATGATTGGAGAAACCTCGCTCGAAACGTTCGCCACTAGAGCGTGTCTCTTCTCTTTCGGCGGTTGTGACACTGACGAAGGTTCGAAATCGGTTATCGGCCATTGCGAGGGATCCAAGTGAACCCAAGCAGGTCCGTGGAACCAAAGCGGGTGGTCCATTATTTGCATCGGGGTGAGTCCACGGGATAGACAATTGGCGGGGTTTTCCGTACCGGACACGTGATAAAAGTTCCGCGTTTCTAACTCGTCTTGGATCTTGGCCACTCGGTTCGCGACAAACGTATCCCAACGGTGGGGTGAAGAATGAACCCAGCATAAGGCGACGGTGGAGTCGGAAAAGGCAAATATCCTTTCTATGTGAACTCTATCCTTACATGCGCTGATAACTGCGGTAATAAGCTTGGTGAGTACTAATATTGCGCAAAGCTCTAAGCGCGCCAGAGAGACAACCTTACGGGGGGAGACTCTCGACTTAGAACTAATGAGGCTAATCGAATTTCTACCATTATTCTGGACGTGGAAATATACAACGCCCCCGTAAGCCTTCTCGCTGGCGTCCGCAAACCCAACGACCGTTATGACGCTATTTCTATCTACGTTTATATGACGCGGTATATTAATTTCTCTTAATAAAGGAAGTTCCTCTCTAAAACGCTGCCACAACAGAACAATGCTGTCAGGCGGCGACATTCAAATAACCAAAGTTGTTTAATCAAAAGCTTAGCATATAATACCACCGGAGCTACGAAACCCATGACGTCCCATAATCTAGCAACGCATGACAGTATTGTGCGCTTTGTGCATTTATCTACGGGCGGATTTACCTTAAGGCTAAACACGTCGGACTCTGGTGACTAACACAGGCCGAGCACCCTGTGTGTATCAGAATCGTCGAATTCCTTTATCGCCGAAAGACGGCGTGATGGTGGGATTTTATCTAAAACCGGACGCGAATTACTAGTCCACTTCACAAGATCGAATTGACCCGATTTCATGAGCCTTATAACCTCGGCGGTGGTTAGGGTTGCCTCCTCCACGCTATCGACCGAGTACACAAAATCATCCATATGTAATCCGCTCTCAATTGCCCTCTTAGCTTTAGGATAAGAGGGACCTTCATCGTGAGCGAGCTGTCTCACCGTGCGTAACACATGAAATGGGCTCGACTTTAAACCAAAACAAACGCGGTTAAATTCAAACACCATTAGAGGTTCCTTTGGGTTGAAACGATATAAAATGCGTTGGAATCTACGGTCGCATTCACGGACCCCTATGCAAAGAAACATTTGGCGAATATCGGCGGATAGTGCTATACTAAACAAACGAAAATTGGCTATTATATTAAATAAACTGCCCTGTAAATTTTGCCCACTATAGAGGATGTCGTTAAGCGACAGGTGAGTACTAGTTTTAGCACTAGCGTCGAGCACTACACGTAACTTAGATGTAAGTTTGTCCTCCCTAATGACTCCGTGGTGTGTCTTCGTAGTTATCTAATTTCGAAGCCACAAGTGATATGTAACCTTCTCTTATATATTCGTTAATGACGCCGTCGTAAGCTTCCTTTAACTGGGGTGAAGCGAGCATCCTACGCTCCAAGCTGTAGAAATGTTTTCCCGCCATTTGACGCGAATCGCCGAGAGATAAAACATCTCCTTTAAAGGGTAGCGCTACACTATATCTACCGTCGCGATCAGGAACGGTCGTGCGGACGTAAATTTCCTCGCATAACCTGTCATCTGAGCTAGCTATGGGTGGGACGTTCACCTCCTCCATCTCCCAAAATTTGCGGACTAACGACTCGAGCGGTTCGACAGCCATACCACAATAAGAGGTTGCCGAAATACTATCTATGATGGGGGCGGAGCCAATGATAACGTAGCCCAATACGGTTTCCAGTGCGTAAGGCGCGGTATGCGAGGAGTTGCCCCTGACCTTATTGTTTAACAAAAGATGAGGTAAAAGCGATGCTCCAATGAGCATGTCTATATTTCCAGGAACGGCGTAAGTGTCGTCTGCTAGAGGCAAATTTTTAAATTCAATCATTGCCGAGGTGTCAACCGAAACGGTTGGCAACCGTTGAGTGACCCTATCTACTGCTAGTGCATTTATGTCAAAGTTAACATTACGATCTATCCGAGAATAAAATTTTAAATTTATATATTCCTGGGTAGCTTTACTAGTACCTCCGATGCCTTTAACTACAGGACATGAAAGTGACCTATTTATTACTAAGCCTAAGCGCTGACAACATTGTCGCGTTATAAAGCTATTTTGGGCTCCGCTGTCCAGCAGTGCACGGACGCTTTGTTCGTTTCCACGGGAATTCCTAACCAAAATACGCGCCGTACCCAGTAACACGGTTGAAGGAGGTTGTGCTCCCATATTCGCCAATGAGCACAGAGCGACATCACCAGGTCGACCGCTAGAATCGTTGACCTTAGTAGGGGTGAATTCCTTGTCCGCTTTACTTGACGCCGCTATGTTGCTGTTTTCAAAATGTAATGGCGTGTGATGTTTCCTGGCGCACTTGCTACATACGGAACTCGAATTGCATTTCGCAACTAAATGCTTATCGCTAAAGCAGTTCAAACATAGGTTGTTTGTCTTTACTAATTTATAACGTTCGCTTGGTGAATAGTTACGAAAAGTCGCACAATTATATAAATTACCGTGTTTATCTTTACATACGATACAAGTATGCTGAAGTGATGTTAACGTAGCGGTTACGTAAGTTAACGACCCTGCTATTTTAGATGGTTGAGTCTGTCTACGGTCGACGTACCTTTTAATCTCCTATTTAACGTTCGGAGAGCGCTGCATTACCTTTATTTGATCTCGCACGAACGATGCTGATGAATTAAAGGAAGGCATCTCCGAGCTACGAT